>CM070037.1:28597879-28623700 GCA_036250615.1 Ptychadena robeensis | reverse complement strand
CTAAAAACAAACTAAAAACTACTTCCAAAAATATTCAGCTTTGATATTAATGAGTTTTATAATTTTATTATTGAACAACAACCATGTTCTCAATGAACCCATCATTGAGAACATGGTTGTTGTTCAATAATAAAATTATTCCTCAAAAGTACCACTTGCCTAATAATTCTGCACTCCCTGTATTAAATATTGACCAGAATTCTTGGTTTCTTTTCCGAGATTTTCTTTTAGGTTCAAAATAATGTTCTTACACACAAAAGACATGAAAACAGCTAATGCTAGGTATTTTTTTTATATGCGAAGTGCCATGACTTTGAACATCTTTATTTTATAAGCTTTTGACTCATTAAACAAATGCCTAGCGTTAGTATTTCCTATTTACACAATTTACTGGAAATAAAGGAATTACAACTTAATGAATATAAATAATAGCACAGAGAGGCATATATATTATTAATATACTGTTTATGTATCTCTCTCTCTCTCTTTCGTTCGGGTCTATGTATGATTACACTTGAGCTGTGATAATGACTCATACCTTTCACAGTTGCTGTTCTTTTGCAGTTATACAGAATTGCTAATTCCCCAAAAGCAGTCCCAGGATGCATTTGCCCGAGCAGTCGAGAATTCTGAATCACGTCAAGCAAGCCCTCTGCAAGCAGGAATAATCACATTTACCACAGTGTAATTTTCAACCACAATCATTTTGTCCACTACAAGCTCACAAAGACTAGATGTAGAAGCCAGAAAATTGCTGCATTAGATGACTTTATAATTCTTAATATTGATTTTATATTGCCAACATGGAAAAGCCATCTTCTATGAAAAAACAATAAAGTAAAAAGCCAGCAAGATATAAACATCTTCACCTCTTCTTGATGTACTAATGGCAAGTAAAAGTACGATCAGCTTCTTTTTCTTCACAAAAGCTGGTTCATTTATTTTATTTATGGCCAACTAAAATAAGTGGTTAGAGCGGTCAAACCAACTGTGAGTGGAAATGGCTACCCTCTGGTAGTATTATTTACAAAAATATCTCAACTAGGAGGAAACAAAGCCATTAGGTCGAGGTATGTCTTTCCTTTGGAGATCCTAGTGGTATGGTGCTGGACAAAGGACAATGCTGGTGAGACATGGTCACATTGTATAGAAGAAGTAAGCCTCCGGATATATTGGAGGTTATTAGAAAGGAAAAAAAAATGAGAATCTATTTAAAAGGGGAACAGAGATAATTGTATACATATTTAGGATCTTGATTAAAGAATGGTTTACTATTGTGGCCACTGATAAAAGAGGGCCTAGTAGGCCTACTTAAACCAACTACCAAATTAAAGACTGAGCATATAGGGTGAAATTCTTCCACTGTCCCTACTAAGTGGGTGTTGTCCAATGGTTGCACTGGTGTAGCCTCAAGGTGTTTGAGGGATTCTTGGAAGCTTGGACCTTCCCTCAGGTGGTAGGTTATTCTTGGACTAGGATCTCTGGAAAAAATAGGCTCTAAGAAAGGTGCCTGTCTTTTGGTTAAGTTCTTTCATTTTTCGCAAGTAAAACAACAAGCATCAACATGTTTTATGACACTTAGGTCACTTCTTCAGGAGGTCTAGTTCAAGAAAGTACCATACATTGCAACAGTGAGTTTCTTTAAGCTTTTACACATATAACAAATTGTTCCTGTGCATATACCTTTTCCTCTTCTCATGATGTCTATGCTAAGTAAATAATTCCGATCTTATGATCCCTTATAATCTCCAGATGTAGCAAATGATATGGTAATCCTCTGCTGATGACTTTCTGGTTTTATGATAAGAGTCCTGTCTATTGATATTTAATGCTACTGAATACTGAATTGTCAGTAAATAGTCTCAGCGAGAGCCTGACTCCAACCTGAATGAAAGAAAAAGTAATTTGTTGACACAAATGGTAGCAATATTTCAGAAAGCTTCCATTTGCTAATGTAAATACAATTTAGTAAAGAATCCATAGGGGTCAATGTTTTAATATTTTCACATTGTTCCATTCAATCAAAGTAAACAAATGAGTGATGGTTGGGTTCAAAATTTGTTATAAAGAATGCCAAGATACAACAGATTTGTGTCTAAATTGTCATAAATGGGTGAACTGATTAAACAGTATTTATTACATATTACGGTACATATTTGTTTAGCTAATGATTAAAGTCAAATCATGAAAGTAAATTCATTGGGTATAGTCACTGCAGCCAGACTAGTCATTGTTGCTCAATGCAAACAAACCAGTGAAGAAATACTAGGTGGGGAGCCAAGTCTACTCCCAGCTGTGTGTGTTCTATAGAGAACAATGGACATTTGGTCTACTTTAGAACCAAAAGTAGACCTGTTGCATACACAGTCGTTTGTATACACTGGGGGGACTGGAGCTTGCCCACTGTGTATATCTATCAGTAGGTACCTGGTGTGTTGGACCTGGTTGGGTGTATGTTCTCATTTTTGACCTGCATTATATACCCAAGATATTATTTTATTGGAAACCATTCCAAATCTTCCTTCAGTTTTTCAAAATTTTAATTTTCCATCCATTCTCTTGGATGCCAAACTGTTCACATATATTTTTGTGAAAAGCAGTACATGATTCCAGAACTAAATACTTTTTATCTTAACATTAAGACTTTGTGTAAATAATTATATTGGTGTCTTACCTGCCAGAACATAGAGATGGTTACCCGCTGCCCCTTCTTGAATGACAAGCTGTGTTTGTGTGTACACCTTCTCATACATGCAGTCCACCATTCGACGTACATGAGAAGCTTCCAGCTGCCGTAGGAAGTCATTACTCATAATTGCTCCGGTGATTAGCTTCTTAGCGCTGAATAAAATAAAATACGGTGTTCATTTCTACTTTAGCCACATAAATTAACTATATCATTATTATATTGCCTAATAATAACAATGAAAAGAACTGAACTCATCTCTAGGTATGAGTAACCTAATTAATGGAGGGTCTGCCATAAATTCTTGCTTGGCAAATGTAAATATTTGTGCCGTTTGCTCACGCAGAAGAATAAATGTCATTGTGAATATAATTTTCACAACAGTGTGCTTCAGGACGGGAGAGGAATAGTTGCAAGTGTCGCCACATGGGAGGTTGTACCCGGTAATCATTCTGAGCTGGAGACGCTAATGTTCTCTTCCATATTTTTAAGCCGTATGAGAAAATTGTTTTGTTAGCCTCTGGAATCATTCCAAATGGAGGCCTCATGGGAGTTTGACTGTATGGCATTTCAGAAGATGATCATTAACGTCATATCAGAAATGCTCAGCGGTGCTGTAACCTTTTAGCAAAAGAGCTAATTGTTTTTCAATTGGCACAGCAATAGTTTGACAATGTATGATGACACTGTGGGTAGAAAGGGCGTCTAAGTATCTGTCGTGCGCAGTTATGATTCATCTCTGCTCATTTTTTTTTTATATGGTAAAAAATGGCAGAGGATTTAAAATATATCTGTCAAAGCACTCAGAGAACTTGGTGATGATATGATATGAATATAACAACACAAATTCACACCGTAGAATTTAGGATTTTATGAGTCAGTGCTCATACAACCTAATTATTAATACCAATAGGAAGATGTCAGTAATTTAAAGTATAACCCCAACAAAAAATTTCAGTAGAGTAGAGTAGTAAAACTTTTGTCAGGTGTTGGTTAGCTGTCTGAAGACATTTGCTCTCCTAGCCCTTGATACTTGAACAGGAAGAGAGCAAATTTTCATGATCACATAAAACTGGTGAAAGAAAGTCTTCCTTTAGGGTAAGTTTCCTTTAGGGTAAGTTTCCACATACATCGGGACCCTCTCCGCTAACGGGCTCCCGACATGGCAGATAGACATTGCAGCGGAGCCGTGGGTGGAAACAAGCCCTTACTCTATAGAAAAGAAAAAAAATGTTGGCTGGAGCTCCAAGTGAATATGATCCTTGATCCTTACCAAATTTTTCAGCCAATACACATCACAATATAAGATATTGGTATTTGGCATTGACTACTAAAGAAGGAAGTGATTGCGGAGCTCTGTTGTACCAGCCACTGGCCGAGCTTGAGTTATAGGAGGCCAGAGACACAGAAGCACCCCAAGTTGGTCTTCCCTCTGATAACTTTCCCGCCTCTGCCCCCATGACCCTCTTATCCCCCAATCATTAAACAATTTTGGGCTTCTGTTTAAAGTTGGACTTTTTTTTTTTTAAAGAGGGAAAACGTGTGATCCCTTTTGTGACTTGACCTACATACACTAACTACAAAAAATCTATGACATGAAGGAAAAGAAGAACATTACGGTGAAATAAATACCAACTTATCTCAACATGTTTATCAATAAACAGAAGTAGAACTACCATTCATGAAAGTGATCCTAGGATATACTGTACTTTATGGCTATACATATTAAGAAAGCATAGTATAAAAAAGCAAGTCAATGTAGTAGGATGATGTAGGTTGGATGTAATTGGAAGTATGAAATTTTTTTCCCAAAGACTAGACCATGAGGGTTGTATTTACACTTTTACTAAAGTTCCCTTTGTTTTACTGAAGCCTGCTTTGACCTAAAAAATTAAGGGCAACACTCAAAATCACACAGTACAGCCATTTTTGGTTATACTTACTTATAATATATATATATATAAGTAATTATAATATATAATATACTTACTATACCATATAAACCATTTTGAAGGTTCCTTTATCACTATGCATAATAAAATTCTTTAGCACAGGTTTCAAAGCAGTATACTAGTTGATGCTATAGTGCAATTGTAAATATATCATGAATAAAAGGATTTTCTAACTGCCGTCATTTAGGGCCATATACAAGGCAGATGAAAAAATGTGTGGATCTGGCTCTTGAGGACTGGAATTGAACACCCCTGGCTTAAGGTAGCCATACACGGCCAGATTTTTCTACCAATCGACCGCCATGCGCGCTCCCGGCGGTCGCCTGGCCGAAAATCAAGTGGGCCCACCTGATGAGTTTGACCACTTATCTTCCGCATGTCGATTCGACATGCTGGTAAATTCCCGGCTGATCCCATTACCTTGAATGGGGATGGCAGTGCCCATTCAAGGTAATGGCCAGCACACAAAGGGTGCCTGCTGATCAGCTGAGGGGCCGGCTGCAGCGAGATAGCATCATCGCACTACACTAATTTCAATTGGGGCTGCAATCTGATCATGCCCATTGACATCAATGGAGGTCATTTGCAATCGCGCGTGCAAGTGGGAACATAGCCCAACAGGCTATTTTTTAATTTTTTACAATGTATCAGGCTGGACTATGTATGCACACAGCATACGCAAGGGCAGTCCTAGGGAGATTGGCACCCCTCCCCCCCAGCTCTGGATTTAATTGTTGCATGGGGGCAGCACAAAATGATTTAGAGGGCCATATACAGCTCGCACCTTAGTCCTTGCTGTACTTTAACATTTATGGGTGTTTTTAAAAGACATATATACTATACTGTACAGGGCTTTATTTTTTTTTTAACTGACACATAGATACATTAGTGAAATGGTGGGCTATACCTATATGCGAAACAAATTACCCGGCCATTTTTTTCCCCCAACTTGTATTGGTTACATAGAACTATACCATGAGCAGCTACAGAGTCATGTCTAATTTACGTTCTTACCTTGAATCCTTACGGACACAGGTGACATCTGGGTTCTTGCATGACGGATTGTAATAATGCCGTGAGGTGGGCTCTGCTGAGACTCCTTCCTTGGCTTTCTGACGTCTAGGAGCATCTGTGGCTTTTTCATTGTAATGAGCAGGCCCTTGGTTTATAACGCTTAACAGTTTCTTCTTTTGACTACCTTTTGGGGACAGCTGGATGTTGTAACCGATAGCATCCTGCAGTTTGTCTATCTGAACAGATTTTGTTTCTAGATCCTTTTCGAGCTGCTTTATTTTTTCATCTTTTTCTTGCAGTTCTTTCCATCTTTGTCTTAGTTCTTCCTCTAGAAGCAGCACAGTCTCCTGCAGTTTAGCAAAGGCCCCAGAGGAATGCTCTCTCCTCCTAGAGGAGAGACAGCTATCCTCCCTCCGTGGGGCTCGGATAGTTCCATTTCCCATGCTGTTCTGGTTGTACATCCCGGAGGAAAAGTACTTTGCTTAACCGCCACTTAGATGTCTGTTCTTTTCATGATCTTTTATTTTTTAAAACTCCCAAATGTTGGATGCAGCAGAGAGTGCCTATGTGGATAACAATTCCATGTTCAAAAATCTGTTCACGGTTAAAAAAATCATGATTTACAAGTGATAAATATAACTGAATCATAAAAGTAAAGCGGTTGATTACTAATAACTTTTCATTCAAGTATCATATCACATGGGATTTCCTTGCATACCAATATAGACTGTTTGATTGTCATATTACGTTCAGCTTCATTCACCAAAGGCATTAAACGATCGTTATCTCATGCATGTGACTTCACAAACAGTGAACATCAATTAATCCGAAGGAGCCTCAAGTACAGTACATGCACATCAGTACATACTCTTCATAAAATTCTGTTAGGATAAAAACTATTAAGCCAAATTCTTTTTTGTCTAATAGCCCATTTTCCCATAGGGATGAGTGCGTAAATCTCTCATAACTTAAACTGTTTGAAGGACTGTGGATGGTACACACAAGTGCTCTTGAGTTTTAAATATTCTGCAATGGCTGCAGCACCAAAGCTTTTCTGAGTCACAGGACTCCATTCAGTCTGTCTATTGATAGGAAGGGGAGGGCCGCAGAGTAAATACATTTCAGATTCTAAAGGCATCATTCCATTGAGTGCACAACAAAGCAAAGGCTTCACTAAGTGCTTGCGGGTATTGAACCAGTCAGCTCAATACGCAATTTAGCACCTGTGATTGGACAACGCTCAAAAGCCATAAAGATTGTGTGTTGAGTATTGAAACCTGTGTGGGTTAAGTCTAAAGCTTGACATAGATTTTAGAAGGCACATTAGGTCACAATCCAAGATCATAGTAAAGATCATAAGTTTTATTATATATAAATATTTAATATGTTTATTTTGTATGGTTTATCGCACTCCGCAGTTAGAAAGGTATTGGCTTAAAATTCCCAGCTAGAAGAGTGGCGTCAGAACTACAGTATGTCTAATGTATTCCAAAGTGCCCACCATTGTAACTTGGACATATTCCCAAGAGAACATTGTTATCACTCTGGATTGGGGGGAGTACCCATGTTAAAAAAAGGCTCCTCTCCAATTCAGTCACGCTGGATTTTACTATACACCAAGACCAAAATATCTGCTTATTGTTTTTATCCTGATGAAGTGACCTCAAGTCGCGAAACACCTTGTACAATTAGCATTGATCAACGTCCCTTCATAGTAAAGCAGGTATGCCTTCAACCTCGGGCACCTCTATATGAGCCTTTTTTTTGCATGGGTGCTCCCCCCCAAAAATCCATACCTACCACTGGAAGAACAGACTCTGCTGCCTACCGGATTCCCACAGGCACAACACAAAGCGATCAGGATCCCATTCAACAAGTGGAGACGGTGATTCAATATCTCCACAGGCGTGTACACTCCAAAGGTTGCTTTTACCAATGGTCCTCTCAATTTAGAGAACCATTGGCCAGCAAACCAAAACGTAAGTCTATCCTTACCATAATTACCAAATTGCTATTGATACGCTGTATTACTTTCTCAATAAAATTTTATTGTTTAAAAAAAAAAAATTACCAAATTGCATTTACTGAATGCAATGAACGATCAAACACATCTTAACCTTCCAGCATGACAATGACACAAAATATGTGGTCGGAGTAAGAAGAAACATATTCTGGTAGCCAGTCTTCAGACCTTAATATCATAGACCACATATGGATAGAGAGGAAGTTTTGAATTGCCAAACAACAGTCTCAAACCGTTACTGACAAAATCTCTTCTGCATACAAACCTGATGGCCAACTACAAGAAATGCCTGTCTCTGGATTACCAACATGAGCTATGCCATGATAGCACTTTTGCAAAGGGATCAAATAGTTTTTCCCCCATTACAATGCACATCAATCTATGACTTTAGTGCACTGAGTTTGTAAAGGTTTTTTTGGTATTCAGTTTCTTAAGCCTCCCATACACCACATACAATTACCATGCAACTTCTGTACAACCAACTTTTCTTCTACCAAAACCATGTAATAGGAGGACCTTTCTACACCTTCCAATCACTATGTATTCTATCAGGGAGGTCACTATACTACATAGTTGTTGGTAGGTCTCATGAAAGTTGTATGGAGGAATCTGAAGGTGTATGGGGGGCTTTACAGCTACAAAAAAAATATACAATAACAATTATAGATTGGTCATTTATCAGAGGTACAACATCAGCAGCAGACCAAACACATTTCCCTCAATATATATATATGTATCCTTCAAGGTTCCTTTTCAGCCAAAGAATTTATGGCACCATCTTCCTCTGCTGACTTGCAGAGATACTTCAAAATTATAAATGATTCATGAAGTGGAGACTTCTTCTGCCATAGCAGGCATGTAGACCTGGACACAGCTTACAAGGTGCCAGACCTTCCTTGATGAACCTTGCTGGGTACAGCAATGGAAACGTTATTTCTCATATCACTGTTTCTTCTTGTCAGAGACTTCACTGGCTGCCTTTGCCTTTAAGACAATATTGATCTTCCTCCAGCACTATTATTATTGTTTTTTTTATCTTGGCCGCAATAAGCCAGAATGTGTTGACAAGACATCAACTTTACCCTTTGCATTCAGAAAGTGTTTCTCTGTTTCTGAGCTTCACTCTGCTACGTCTGCTAGATAAACCTGAACCTGTTGTATTAAAGTTAGTACAGTCCATCATAATTCATACAGAAAACAATGTAATAACTAAGCTGGGTACAATAACAATATATTAAGAAGAGATTTGCTATATTTAGGTTTATGCATATGCATTAATGATATATAGCTCTAATCACACACACATATATATATGTGTGTATATATATATATATACTAAAACATAAATTTAAATGAGAGAAAAATACAGCATAATCATCAATAGCTTCTTGACGTGGTAAACGTGGTCCTAGAAAACAACTTAACATCTGATTTGTCAACACTTGAGCAACGTGCATTGGTGGCAATAGTTAACTTTTTATTAGGGTTCACCTCTCTGAATTTTTTTTTTATCAGTCTGCAAAAGGTGCGTTCTTCTACATTCTTCTTAATGATCACTATAATTACCCTTCGTACTTTGGTGTTCAGTTTTGGTTACCATTGTTCTTCCTTCCAATGACCTGTCCTTCTTGAAGAAACGTTTATTAATGTTACAAGGGTTTCTTAATGTAATAGGTTAGTCTTTCAACTGACCACTGATATAACAGGGCCTTATTCTTACTGACAACTTAAATTTTTTCACTCAGAGCACCAATGCAATGGAACTTTTCTATTGATTACAACCTCTGATTCTCTCTCAATAACCATCATCTCCCCACTGATCATAATTGTTTTTCTACCATGAACCACAAATAAAAGGGGGTCCTTTCTGCAAATGTAAAGGGGTGAGAGTTTATCCAACTACCCCAATGTAATTTTATATTCTTTCAACTGATCACCAATTTCTTTCACTAAACATTAGCACATTCCCCACTGACACCATAAATGTATTGTTTCACTGACCACCAATGTAAGGGGATATATTTTTTCTCACTAAAAATTTAAGGCTTGGGCTCCACTATGCGCTGGCATCCGCTGATGTCAGTGCATGCCTCTGTTACATTTCTGTGGACACACATGAGTTGCATTGGCATTACCCTGATGGAGGCTCGAATCGATGGATCAATGGGCGGCTCCTGCACCCCGTTAAAATCCTTGTGTTCAACACAGGGTTTTAACGGATAGTGGAGCCCTAGCCTTAAGCCGGTCATAAACGCTAAAGCCCCCCATACACCACATACAATTACCATGCAACTTCTGTACAACCAACTTTTCTTCTACCAAAAACATGTAATATGAGGACCTTTCTACACCTTACAATTACTATGTATTCTATCAGGGAGGCCACTATACTACATAGTTGTTGGTAGGTCTCATGAAAGTTGTATGGGGGGCTTAAGATTCCTGTTCGATTCTCCAAAGATCGATCTGCGCGTGCATTTTAGCAGATGGAACATTGATTAATCTTTCGGGAAAAGGTCGAAATCGTGGAACGGATCAAACTAAGATCCCATTAAGGTGGTGAATCCCTGTTCGATCTGAATACCAGGGTCCCCATACAAAGTATCGAGTGGGAATTGTTGTGTCAGTGGCGCACATCTCGACTCCCGTTCATTTTGCTGGCAGCCGCAAGCAACGTGGTGACATCACCATGCTGCGATTGATCAACAGCAAAATGAACAGGGATCTAAAGCCCCCCATACACCACATAAAATTACCATGCAACTTCTGTACAACCAACTTTTCTTCTACCAAAACCATGTAATAGGAGGACCTTTCTACACCTTCCAATCACTATGTATTCTATCAGGGAGGTCTCGGCACTACATAGTTGTTGGTAGATCTCATGAAAGTTGTATGGAGGAATCTGAAGGTGTATTGTATGTGGTGTATGGGGGGCTTAAAGTAGAGATGAAAATTGTATCATCACCAAAATTGCTGGAGATGTAGAGAAGGATTGTGGGGAAAAAGGTTTGTTTGTTAGTTCTGCATAAATTAAATTCAAAGTCAAAGTGGAAATTTCAAAATTATGACTTGACTTTGAACTTAATTTATGCAAAAACTATTTGTGTTAGAGTAATGCTTTTTTTTGCAGTATACCCCAACCCTTCTCTACATCTCCAGCAAGTTTGGTGATGATATCATGCTCAGGGGCTTTACAATTAACTCAAAATCATCAAAACGATTGAATTTTTGAAAATTTTTTTTGACTATCTTGACTTACCTAAAGATCTATAAAAATGTGTCAGCTGCCTCATGGGGACGTTTTACTGTTCCAAATTAACAGTGTTAGTATGACGTTGATACAGATGAAAATAAGATTTAGGAAACATTGTATTTTTGTTTTCCTACCTTACTATGTTACTAGGCAACACGCCAGTTACCAGTCTCTTCCCACAATAATCTCTGAAGACAGTTTGTGAAGGTTTTACA
The DNA here is from genome assembly GCA_036250615.1 of Ptychadena robeensis. Taxonomy (NCBI): domain Eukaryota; kingdom Metazoa; phylum Chordata; class Amphibia; order Anura; family Ptychadenidae; genus Ptychadena; species Ptychadena robeensis. Next base: position 28,612,554 of record CM070037.1, on the reverse strand, counting down.
GATTAGCATAATCACAATTCACAGTTGTGGCAATAAGGTTCACATCTACATTTGTCTGATGCCGTTTACCTATCTAGTCGTTGGAGGAAGAATGAGTGTAAGGTGTAGTGTGTTTTTTATTGGGATAGAACACTCTTTTTATCATATCTTAAAATCCAGTGATGAGTCAAGCCGGCAATAAAAACAAAATGCTTGGAAAGCACTCAGCAAGGTGCCCAGGAAAATGTCATGCTGTAACTATTTGACATCCTGTTATTAGTATAAATGTTTCTGAAGCGTGCTGCTGAGGCTTGTTTCATAGTTTCGAATAATTTAAACCATGAAAAGGTTACTAGTCAGGAGTTACAAAAAAAAGGGTGCCACTCTGCATTTACAACTACAAATATAAATTAATTAAAACAATTATGACAGCAAAGTATCACAGCAAAGTGGTGGTGGCGCTGTTCTCACCCTTCCTTGATCTAGCTTTTTTTCTCTCCTCTGCAGCTAAAGTTTCTCCCTCCTTCAACTCCATGTCTGACTTCCTGGTTCTGTTTGTTCTTGTTGGTTGTAATTATGAATGACTCAAACTGCCACTTAGTACTGTGAATGTATTGTTCACTAACATTGTGTATATATGGCTGAATAAATAATTTACAAAACTAAGTGGCGCTAGAATCAAAGTTCTAAATCTAAAGCAGAATAATCATTATTATTACTGTCAGTTGGTGATCCTGCCAGTGGGACACAATCTGCCTCATGCTAGCGATACATGCATCAGCGTTTACTCTTTCAACTGTGCAATTTAAATATTGACTGTCAATCTAATATTAATTAATGGCACAGCAACCAGTATTTGATGCATAACTGTATCCTTAAATTAATTATTTATTAAGTTATGAATAGTGTTGAGCGTGAATATTGGAATCACAAAATTTTATTGCGAATATTGGCACTTCAAGAATTAGCGAAGATCTTGAATATAGGGCTATATCTTCATAATCTGGAATATTCCTGTCGATTTTCCGTTTAATCGTAGAGTGATCGACAAAAGATAATTCGGGAGTGGAACATAAAAAATCCTGTATTTGAGCGAGTACGATGCCGCCATGTGTTCACAATATTCCCATGTAAAAGTGACGATATTTACAAAAAGTGAGATCTTGAATTTGCAAATGTTTTTTTTAATATTTGGAGAATACTTTGTGAAATGTCGAATTTGAATATTGCCTGTACTGCTCATCACCAGTTATGAAGATAAAGTTGAGTGTGAATGCTGCATGGATACAAATCGATCAAAGTACTTCCAAAGCCCATTGGATACTTGAACGATCTGCTGAAATTTTTGATCAATATTATTGCTTGATTGAACAGAAAACAGAACAGTATGTGGACAACTTTAGGGTGGCTACATTGCATGGAACAGAAATTTAACCCCCCTTGACAGATGATGGACTGTTATGAACTCCTTACTCCTCCTAACCATTTGTAAGGACTGTTTTCTCCTACTCAAAAAAGGCTTTAAAGATATCAATTAAAGCTGATCACTGTAAGCAACCCATCAGTGTTAAATTGTTTTTTTCCAACCTCTCATTTTCACTTATGTTACATGGGGGGGGGGGGTGTTAAAAACTCTAAATACTGTGTAATTTAACATATTTTTCAGACTATAAGACACACCTGACCATAAGACACACCCAGTTTTTAAAGCAGGAAAACCAGAAAAAAATCTAATTGGATCAATGCAGTGGATCAAATCAATGCAATACCAAATTTTAGCCACTAGATGTCAATAGTAGCACTTAACGGCTCATCTTGTCATTTCCATTACACATCAGGAAGAGGGGGGCCGAGGGGGAACGTCTGCAGATGTCTTCCCATCTCCCTCTATGGATGTGTGTGTGGAAGCTGCAGCGTGAGTACAGCACCCACACACAGGGAGAGATAGATAGATTCATCTATCCCTCTGTTTTTTATTGGTTGTACCAGCAGTGCTCTGCTAATATAAACAATACAGTACAGATGGGAGATCTGTCCATGGATGGACCTACCATCTGCTCCTCCACCTCCCCTGCTAATCTTCTTGCCGGGAAAGCTGTTGGCCAAGGCGTGACCACCCCATGGTCGCGTATTCGGATTATAGGACGGAGGCACTCCCTCCCCCCCATTTCTTAGGGGGAAAAGTGCATCTAATAGTCTGAATTATATATATATAACAAAAAACTCTCTATAGATTGCGCTGTACTGTAACTATTTACACACACACATTTCTCAGTTTTGGCAGAAAAAATATATTGTCAGTCTTGGCAGCTATAACATGCTGAACATTCAGTACAGAAATGTGCAGAAGCCGAACTGCGTTTGATACTAAATTTCTTTTTGTAGTAAATGGTTTATTGTTCTATAAACAGCTCTTTGAAAATAAAGTAGTCTCAAAAAAATTCATCTAGAGGGAATCTGTTGCCAAGAAATTTGCAGTTGGACATGAAGCAATTCACTAGTTAGAGGAAATTACATGTTTTCTCAGAGTCAGTGGGAGTAGTCAATGATTACCTCTTACTTGCTGATGGGGAAAGTATTGGGTGGGCATGTGGGGGTTATTCATGATAAATATTGGTGGTGGTGGTGGAGGGTGGTCTTTATCTGGACTATATTGCCTGTTATGTGGAGTATATAGGTAACAGTTTGCACGTCCATTATTGCACCAACTACTCTGAAAATATGTTGACTATCCCCATCCTCCATATTCCTCAAGTCTTTGTGACTTCCTGAATTGTGATTTTTATGCTGCAGATTTAATAAATGTTTCATTGCAGTTGCTTCCAAACAAAACTTCAGAACTGTAATAAATAGGGATAATAAATACCAAATTCAGTCTGAATGTGGCCATGCTGAATAAATATAAAATGAAGAGTATAATAAATAGGCATAGAAGAGCATAGGGAACTCCTCAGTCTTGAGAATCACTAAAGCCCCCCATACATGTTAAAATTGTGACCCCATTTTTCAGCCAATCAATCGGACGAAAAATCGACCGGGTACCCTTTGTGGGCCAACAGTATGGGTATGTCCCCCTAACTGCTCAGGCCACCATTAGGGCTCGAGCAGCTAGAGGGACTCGACAGACAGCTTCTAGGGACCCTGGCCGAATGGCTTGGTACCTTTGTCAGATTGTCAGGGATTGAGAGCACCCCCACTCGGAGGGAGAGCTGCAGACAGACAGGTACTGTACATTGGCTCTGTCAGATCCCTGCAAGAGTTCTACCGGCCTAAAACGTTGTGTATGGGGGGCTATAGCGATAATATTTTTGAAACAGCTTGACAACTGCCAGGGGCTCACATCTATACAAGAGGCTGTCCCAGTCTTTCTCTCAGGTGACACTTAGCCATGTTGCTGCCGCCCAGTTGTCTTTTTTGGATAATGCAGTACAAAGATCTCTATTTTACTCAGTGGATCTGTTTGTAGATCCCTATTAGGATCTGTTATTGGTCAGTTATGTCTCAGGATAGGTCATCTGGTTTAGGTTTGAGCCTGCATCAGCTCTAGCATACAACTCTAAGTCCTTCCCTGGACTGATAATTTGATCTCGCATGGTTTACCTCTCTTGCCTGCTGCCTGCACTGACCTCTGCTTGCTCTTTGACCACTCTCCTGACTAATCCTTTGGCTAAACTGTTTATTGGATCTATCTTTCAAGAACGGTTCCAGATTTATTCTTGGATTTGCTTCCTGGGGTTTCCTATGGGTTTCGCCACTCTCCCTGATCTCAGGTAGGATAACTTGTGTGCCTAAATCTTTAACCTCAGTGGTGGTTGAGGTATCATACATAAAAAGAGACTTATGGGTTATGTCCCAGAGACCCTTACAAAGAGACAATATTTTACTCTTGGTAAACCAAACTTTACTTTATGTACTGCTGTCTGTTACAGAATAGGTGTGAATCATGGCTCTTGAGGACTGGATTTGAAAACGTTGCTTTATAAAGATTCAAAATTTGTGTTCATTCCACTCTGTCCAATATTGTTTCAATCTTACAATTTAGTAATATAGTAATTTGCAGATGCATTTAATCCATTTCTTAATTGTTAATTAAGCATCAGACTATGAACAAAGGCATTTCAAATGGTATAATTTCATCCATCACAAATTGAACAGTAATTAGTGATGGGAAGTGATAGGATTAGTGATAGGAAGTGATGTTGGTGTAGGGGCGGAAATGCGACTCTTTGAGACACATTGCGCCCGCCCAAGGCGGTGGGTACCCGGAAGCCCTCTCACAAGGCACCAGCGGGATATCCCGTGGTGCAGCGGAGGGGGGGCGGACCGGCGTCCCACCTCGTTTGGCGGGAAGGTAGACCAATATAAAAGCATATCAGCATGACCACACAGGAGAGGAGAACCTGACCTGTACCAGCATAGAGGACCCTTGGACTGAGAGGCGGTTACCAACGGGACATTGAACCCAAGGTAGGGGAGAATGACCAGACATTACTTCACTAATGTTGGACGCTGAAATAATACACCTTTCACCTGTTGTGATCGTACATATGACTGTTAAACACACTCATACCCCCACGTGTATAGAGCTGTACCTGGACTGTTGTGACGCTAGAGACTTAAGACTATATGGATAAAGACTTGGACTAGACAATAAAACGTTGCATACAAGGAAGGTCAGTCTCTAAACCACGGTGTGAGGGTGAGATCCCTGGTGACTGGCTACTCTTTAACGGTGATAGGGTGATATCTTTTTTCGAGATGATTCGGACTGATGGTGATCACGCTTTCCCCCTTGGTGAACCACCTTGATTAAATATTTAAATAAGCAATCTTCTTGTGGTAGGATTTGGACACCTGGGATTTTCTCCAAAAATACCCTGTGGAATAATTGACAACAAACATCCTTCCCCCCAATACGATAGCACTTGCCCCATTTGGGTCCGCTTTGGGTGTAGAATCCCCTAGGACATTCCTGGAACAGACGGTGAAGGACTAGGGCGGAGGCGGCCCGCGGAAGACCGTCCCCGGCACATGAAGCATAGACTTTTTCGGTAAGCCATGACACTGTTTATCTACTGTTGAAAACAACCATCTGTATGTAATGTGTAAATATATGGATGGGGTGAAAGAAAACGTAATGATGATCACAAGAACAAATACACAAAGTAAACTCTGAAAAAATGGAGATTTGTAAGTGGAGGGATAACTCGCTATATTATGATGGACAATAGACAGTAAATTATGGGGTACAACAAATGGGTAAAGGGTTAACAACCCAATCAGTGAGGAAAACCAGATATACCTAAAACTACGTAGAAAACAATAATGATGTGAATTGTGATGGTGAACACTCTCATGACTTTTAGGTAAATCTCCAAGAAATGTCTCTGAAGAAGTCCTAAACGGACGAAACGCGTCGGACGAGTTTGGAGTACGAAATTGATGTTATAAGAATTGTGTGGAACCATCAGGGCATATGGACTAATCAGTAATGTGATATTATGTTCTCATTCAAGGGTTAAAACCTCCCCAGAGGCAACCCCAAAAATCGTGCGACAATATATGGTGATGTTGTTTCGCTACTTTTAATCTCTGTGTATTAAGCTGTGACAAATAAAGTGTATACGTTATCTCTTGACTGGAACTGCTTCTATACCTAGTACTCACCTTCAAAGTCCACAGGGTTTGGCCACCCCTCGGGTATGGTTCCTACCCTCCCAACCTAAATTCATGAACAGTAATTAGTTTACTTAATTTAATATGTGATCTGTTATTTTATATCAGTCCCTTGCAAAAATGTGCCCACAATATTCATGGCTCCACAACAAACATACAAGTGCAGTAGTGCCATTTTGGGTGAAAGATAAGTTACATGCCAATAAGTCTTCGGAATGTTTTAGGTGTTTTATGGAAGTCATACACAATAAGATGAAAGGTTAGAGCCATCAAGCTGTCCATATACAACATTACATTTCTTACATCACTTATCTCCCACAGTGCCCTTTACAATACAGAGGCAAACGGCTAATAAAGAAGTCTGCATGTGTGTTATATATATATAAGATCAAGAAACCATAGCTGTCAGGTATCAGCTACTTTACCATGAAAACTAATTGGTTGTTTCTAGCTATTAAACTTTGTGGTTTTGCATTTTAGCAATGAAGTGTAGAAAATAGTAGCAAGCAACCAGAAATGATACAAAGTGTTCCATCAAGTCCATCTTTAATAAGTCCCACATGGCCCAGCCATGGCACAACACATGATAAAGACCTCCATGTGTCTATATCATTGATAGAGTTCACAAGATGACAAAGTTGTCCTGGCACATATTAAATAAAGTTTTAGAATGATTTAACTCATCTTTATAGATAAAGTAGCAAGTTAGTCTTTAAAGGTAATTAAACATTTTAAATTGTAAAAACATTAATGACTACCTCATCCTGTCTAGCATTCTGATGGCATCAAATACAGAATGAGCAGCCATTTGTGGCCAACTTCAACGCAGATCTAAACAAATCTAACAAATCTAAACATTCAGCCATGAATCAACAGGTAAATTGATCTAACAATGTCTGTCATTTTAGATCGATCTCCTTAAGCTGGCACCCATCCAAAGGAAATGCCAAAGGTTGGTTCTCGATCTCACCAGCAGTCGGCTGGCATCGCGATGTCTATGCTGGGCTTAACAAATACTCGAGTTTCAACTGTCATTAATATATAATCAATATTAGAGAAATAAATAAGTAGAAAAAAAATAAAAATTATGTATTGCAATAGGCTGCCCATTCCCTTGACTGGACTCCCAGTGGACTTTTAGAAAAATGTCCAACTTCCACCTGTTCGTGGGAAGATTCGAATTCCTTGCCTGTTCGCGGGGACTTTGAATCGAGAAAACCGAATTTCCGGTTTTCGGAGCCAATTTTTGTCTAGAAGACCTGGTTCTCTACATGGTCTCTAGTGAAAAGATCACTCCTCCGCCTCGGTCTTACTGCTCATGATCCTGCCAGTGGAAAAATAATAAGCTCCTTATCGCCAGCGAACGGGGCGGGGCGGACACTCGTACTGCTCACCAGCTAGAAGGAATGCACACATCCATGTTTGCCTTGTGGACAGTTCGGCTATCACTAGCCCATAAGGCTGAATGCAATCTTCAGAAGAAAATGTCCCTTGATGTAGGGCTATCCTTACACCTTCAGAACTAAATGCTTGTTTACAGTCTACTTTATCCTTCAGTCCCCTGTACCCTCCTCATCTGTGCAACCAATCTTCAGAACCTCTTCCATCTAATGCTCAAGATGTAGTCCAATTCATTGTTGTCATTTTTTTTTTACTTGAGTGCAGTTTTAACTCAGGGCACATATATGCAAATGGAACAGGAGTGAGAAAAATAAATAAATGCAAATAATTAGTCAAATACATTCATCAATCCTATTCCTAATGTAGTTGTATAGGCCACAAGCTGCCATATTTGTTAGGGTTTAAAATTGCAAAGTAAAAATGCAGTTTACAGAGGATTGATTAGCTGTGCAGGACTGCTGACATAAAGGCTATAGGTGATCCAGGAAAGAAAGTGTTTTTCTTCAGTAGGAATCTCTTTAAATGGACTGCTTATTACATGCCCAGCATGACACATGGTATATACGACTGTAAATGCTGGGGAACAGCAGCTGCTAACCACATGTACAACTCTCATTTATGCAAAAGGTTCTAGATGTTGTTTGCTTGCACAAGATGCAAACACAACAGTCTGCTTTAGGTAAAAAAATTGCAAGTTAAACTCCTTAAAGTGGAACCATACAAAAAAAATATCTCTCAGACAGGAAGATGATGGAGAAGTGATCAACAATTCTAAACAAATATACCTACATGAGGTTTCCTTGAGCTTTGACAGTCTCACCCTTTTGTACTGGCGTTAGACCTGCTATACCAGTCTTGCTGCCGGTACTGCAAATGGTACTTGGTGCTGCCCTGCCGTGAATAGATCACTAGTGCAACAGATCTTCCCAGATTCTGGAATGTCATTATTTAATGCAGTGACATCTCCCTTCCTAAGCCTCCCTGCCCAGTAGAAGTAAGGATGCCAGCACCAGGTCAGTAAAGGCAAAACATTATTTTTTTTTTGACAGACGGTACCTATAATGGATAGTTTGACTGCTAAGAGCATGGAGTACAATAGGTCAGTATGGGTCCTCTATAGGTATCTAGATGCACTTTGTTATTATGTGTCCCTCTCCATATGAGAAAAAGGTGGCAAGTGGTATCTGTGCCACAAGACACTTTTTAACACATGATCTGTATATGCATTGTTCATAGGATTGTTAATAATAGAGCAGGGGCGGTCCTAAGCAGATCGGTGCCCTGGGAGAGCACTCCCAATGAGCACCTCTTGCCACAGGGGGTGGGTTGGGGGTTACTGTTGAGTCTTACTTTTGCAGAAATTATCTTCCCTCTCCATTGGCAGGCCACACTCTTGATAAGAGGGCTCACTGGGGGGAGGCACTGGAAAATGTTTGATGCCCAGATGCCACCCCGTCAGCATTATACCACCCTGGGCAACTGCCCATATTTCCCCTATGTAAAACCACCACTGCAGGAAGACAGGAAGCAAATGAATGGCAGTATTTAGCTCAATTATATTTCAAACTCAGAATCTGTAATAGTTTTTTTTGTAATAACGAATTAGCAGAGGTTACTTGGATGTTCTTCTATCTGCAGACTATACTAGACCTGCAGACTATACTAGAATAAGAAAGCCCAGCACTTGCTATGACCTTTTTGTGAAACAAATTCAAGCGAGTAGATTAAGCAAGGCTATTCTGATCTCTATCTATCTATTTGGTCATCAGATGGAAAACTTTCTTGCTGAAATTAGCAAATTAAAATGAATTATTTTATATTTATTTGAAAACTATCACAAAAATACATTTGAATTTTTTTTTTAAACCCTGAACATTATAAATACATATTGTATTCAAATAATATAATTATAGCAAACAAACATTTAATGTAATGTTTTACCTCACGTTTCCCAGTGCAATAGATGAGCCTTGAATTTCTTGTAGCACAGACGTCACCATGTGTATGAAAATATTTTTAGTATGTTGGATTATCGGTAAGGCATGACATTTTTTGATGCCCTATGGAGCTAAAAAGCTTATTTCAAGTCCGCAGCCATGAGTGAAAATCTTATTTCACTGCTGGCAAATTTCAATTCCTAAACTGTAGCTTCAAATTTCCAACAAGTTCCGCTGGAAAGAAAAAATGACGCAGCTGTCCACATCAATAGCAGGCTATGAACACGTTCGGTAGCGCTGACCTATTTATTAATCAAAACAGATTTCCGTTAGAGCCACAATGATTGTTTAATTAATTATCAGAGCTACCCGAGCAAATGAACTTCTGCAATTTACCGATAATATTCTTCTAAGTTAATTTGTTCGAGCCCTCGATTGCCAGCGTTTTGTGCTCTGGACTTAGCAATTTGCAGGCAAGATTTTTCCAGGGTGTTTTTAAGGCCGTTGAAGATAAAACTTAGCCATTTACTTATTACCTCTAGATAAAGCAGGCTATTATATTTTTTACTGCTCAGCAGGCCTTCTGCACTTCACCCTGGAACAGGCAACACTTTTGGAAAAGGCTTTATGCCGTTAACTGCACATTATACATCACCCGAAACTTACTCCAGGGGATAAGAGTACTGAGAAAAGGTTAGCGCACAGAAGGGGAGATCTATAAAAATCTTTTACTTGTTAAGTCAGCTGCCTTAAAAATTCATAAACATTGCAAGCTTTGCATTTAAACAAAGCTGTAAAAATGGTGGGACACATCTGCAACATAAATGAATTGTAGTCTGATGACAGTACGCCAGCACGGTTCAGGAAATAGCTGTTTGTCAGAGCAGTACGCTGCGTTCTTCTGGAGACTATTAAACATCAAAGTTCCAGGAATACTAAAAACTATGTGTATTAATATCAAGATGCTTTTTAAAATTCTGATAATGCCTGAAACATGGCCATGTCTATCTGTTTTAGATCTTCTTTTACAGGATCAGGTGGAATAGTATGGGTCATTTGGGTACAGCAGTAGACTCTGGATGAAAATCACCATTAGCCAGGAAGAGTCACAGTAAGGTAATGAATGGTTCTTAGCCAGGATAGTGGTTTCCTTATATTCAGGACTTTAGGCAGTCACAAGAAATTTTTTTTGTTTAGTACATAATAGGCAAATATTCTGTCTTTCTATTCTCTATTCTCTATTCTCATTTCTATGTCTATTCTCATCTTTATGTCCATATGCGGTATATACCCTCTCCATTTATTTAAATGATCCATGAAAGGAAATCCTAAACTTAAACTGAAACATTGAAAGTCTTTAAACGGCCACACCTGCTCTACTTGCAACCATTTTTTGGTTATCTTTTAAAAAAATTTTTGGTTTACAACCTAGTAGGCAAATAATACTTCCTTATTCACATCTTAATGTCCATCCGGGTGATATACCTTTCCATTTATTCAGATGATCAGTGATGGGAAACCCTGAACTGAGACAGAATTTGAGGTGAAATGTTCCAATGGCCACACCTGCTTTACTGGTGACCAGGTTGTTTTACCATGCTCTTATTGTAACTGCTCCTCAGTTCCCTCTCAGCTATGGCTCTGAAGCTCCAGCACATTTAACTTCCTGGGATTTAAGGTATTGGTCCTGTGTCCTGGCTGCACCTATATAAAGGACCCAGCCCTTTCTGCTGTGCCTCAGTATAAAGGTCTCTGTATTATACTAAATCGCTGACTGCCATTGTTGTTGTTGTGCTATATATTCCTGCCTGTATTCTGAGACTTTGCTACATGTAAAACATACCTGTCTGCTCTCTCCTGCTACCTGACCTGTACTTATGCTGCCTGCCCTGTTCCAATGTGGCTGATGACGCCTATGTCTTTGGTGCCTTCCCTGCTGTTCCCTGGACCAACTGCCTCAGGTGCCTACCCTCCCTCCATAGGTAGCGACCTGGTGTTCCTCTCAGGAATGTCTATCCTCACCATCAAGGTCATTGTGAAGAACGAGTGGGTTCACTTAGACAACGCCCTTAAAGGAGGTAAGAAGCGTGGCACAGTGGGTCCACACCCGCTGATCCGTGACACTTATCATGTTCTTTACCATGTTCTACTTTTAGGAATATTATGAAAAAAGTTTTAGAGTTAAAATATACACTTAGGTCATCATTTGAGAAAAGAAAACTGCTCAAAGGCATGCAACTAATCTGCAGAAGCTGTACATTGTTCTGACAGTCAAAGGTTTAACACTTCTCAACAATAATTTAGCTTACTTGCCCTTCGAATCATCTTGGTAGTGAGGCCAATGCACTTTGCGCAATCAATTCCTGTTTGATACTGGCCCCTATCCAAAGTAATGACAATCTAACAGGGATTAACCAACATGTTGGTTTCCTGTTTAATTGACATTTGTTCGCTTGAAGAAAGGGTGGCCGTGTTGGATTCCCAAACAGTTGATCACCTCGAAAACAGCGATCAATCGTTCGGGGAGCGAATGAAAAATCAATCCATGTATGGAGACCTTAAGGGTAAGGCTTAGTCGTAGACACTTATCTTTAGGGGCAAAAAAAAGAGCATTATTATTTTATATTGATAACATACAAGCAAATTAAGTAGTGAAAGTGTTTTGAAAGACATTTGCTTTTGAAAGACAAGTTTATCCCTTTCCATTTCTACAATAGAATAAAGCCTGAAAATCTGTGATTGAGAGGGGGCTAAGGCAAAGTAAAATTGACTCACCTATTATAGAAGTTAAAGAAAAGACATATTGACATTAGGAATTGCAAGTTTTCCCAGGGAAAGTTTTACTGCAAGATAATTTTTTAATTAGTAAATACTTTTGTGATCCTGATTGAGCCTTTACAGGTAGCAAAATTGATGCATGACCAAATGATCCTGACCATAGAATTAGGGTAGATCAATTCAATCCTTATGAGTTCTGCTGCAGTGGAATTCTCTCCTACATTCATAATGGTCTTGTAGTCTTGTATCCCTTAAGTCTATGCTGCAGGCTCTAATACTCAGAGTTAAATCTTTCAATAGAAAGGTCAAACTTTGCATATCATTTGAGCAACCATAATATAGTAGCTTTTATATATGTATACGTTGCAATGCAATTGGAATATTATAATGCAATATGTCAAAATGAAACAGCTGGATATAATGTCATAATAGGCTTTTGAGATAATCACAACTTAAAGTGGATGTAAACTCAATATGTAAAAATGACATATGTAAAGTTAAAGTGTGACTTACCTCTGAGCTGGTATGATGGTGGCTTAGGGCTCCAGGATCCTAAAATAATATACTAACCTGCTGTTCAGTGGAATGGTATGAGCGATTCCATATTTGTTCACCAGGTTTCCGAGGGATAACTGGGTACAATATCACGGGTGGCCACTGGGGGTGTTCAATGGTTTTCTATGGGAATTTACCTCAATATACAGTGTGGGCCATTTATATGGACACCTTAATAAAATGGGAATGGTTGGTGATATTAACTTCCTGTTTGTGGCACATTAGTATATTAGAGCCGGCCACATATATTAGAGCCGGTACATTTTGAAGCCGGCCATTTTGAAGCCAACTTTTGTTTTTTCAATAGGAAGAGGGTCATGTGACACATCAACCTTATTGGGAATTTCACAAGAAAAACAATAACCATTCCCATTGTATTAAGGTGTATCCATATAAATGGCCCACCCTGTACTTAAAATGGAAAGGCAAGATTACAGAATTACCTAACAAACGCTGCGCTCAGAGATCCCGATCAGGAAGTGAGGGGGAGGGGGGGGGGGTACGAGGGATATTCTTATTCTTAGATTACTCATTGCAGGTAAGTTTTTTTTTTAATGCTTTCCTCCCTATAATGCACATTTCTAGTGGTGGTAGGTCCGCTTTAACATCCAATAAAACAATTGTATTAAATTATTCATAATTTTCTAATATTGAAAATTGAAAAGGTTGATCAGGTGGAGAGTTCAAGTAATAAACTTCTCCCACTCTAGAGCAATTTTGAAAGATATACTGTATTGGTTCATTAAGTGCCTTATTGTCAGTAACATTACAAAAATGTGGTATAGTATAATGCATTATAACATATGACATGTCAAATGATGCCTCCCACTGCTCTCCCGTATGGCAGTGACTCCACTTTAGAAGCGAGACTCCAATCAAGAAATGCAAATATTTTAAGTAATATGCTTCAAACAAAGCTGAATATAGACAATTAATGGCCCTGGCTGTGTCTTACTGGAACATTACGGAGGCCTAATAGTATAAATACATCAACCCATATCTGACTAACAGAACCATATTGCCTGTAGATAAATGCAAATGATAACTTTATATGATTTATGGAGCCACATTCAGTGTAAATGTGTAAAAGTGCAGAGAATTTGCTATTTGCTTACTCAAGCCAACAGCTAGCGTAAACCATTGCTTTGTGCCCAGACCAAACTTAGCAATGTAACTTTATGATTAATTTGCCTACCTGACTGTAACCTCATTGAAGACAAACTATATAAGGATTTTAAAAGGCATATGAATAAACAATACTTGTTATTTTCCATTTATGGATGGATCTCTTAACAGAATAAAAGCCAAAACAACAGACGAGGCATCTGAGATTCAAGGGTGAAAGGGTACAAATACCTTCCATGGAATCAAAATGAAGGATAGAGTAAAGATGTTTTTCAGGTATGAGGCATGAGTAGAGTAACATAAAAATATATAGAATTGGGCAAGTACTTTTATATTATATGTAACCATCCTGTACTCAAATATACACATAATGGAAAAGAGGGACTTTTATATGCTGCAGAAGAAATTTACTTTAAAAATTTTTATTTATTACAACATACATTAGAAAAAAATTAGAAAAGGGTCTACATCAACCAAGAATTGTAACATACTTCAAAATGATAATAAAATTAAAATACAGCTATATTACTGTATGCACCAACTAGTGTGTATCCCATACTCTGGTGCTTCAACCTGATTTCAATGGGCTTCCTTTGGGAAACACAAATGCTGTATCACTGCAACTTTAAAATATCAGAACACTTACAGGCCTCAAAGTAGCAAACTGAGATTGGCAAAAAGCAAAGAGTCCTTTACAGGACCTAGATCAGTTGATTAGAAGATCTCTACCATCATATACAGATGAATAGTAGTCATGAGCGGCAATTCGATGCTATTATACCCCCTAGTAATTACCTTCAAAATGAATCACACATGGTCACATGTGTTATTTATTTTTGCATTGCGAATATATATTCACAATTCATGCGCATAAGCATCCCAATGGCGAATATCCGCCGCCATATTCGCAAAATTTGCAAATTCTCGAATAGCTGATATTCATTTGAATATTATATATATATGTATTAGTGATGCTCCGATTGATCGGCCGCCGATCATGATCGGCCGATATTGGCTTAAATAGCATAATCGGCGATCGGCGCAAACAAGCCGATCACGGGGGGCGTGGCCTGACGCCGAGCTGCATGGAAGCCTGCTCTGGAGCTCCTCCACTTACCCCTGTTTTCCTGCCTGTTTCCTCGGCCATCATTCACTCCCTGTGTTTCCAAACCTCACCATCAACCGGCTGGTAGTCACCCTCCACTCCGGTGACAGTTTGGCGGT
>CM070037.1:28581804-28593843 GCA_036250615.1 Ptychadena robeensis | reverse complement strand
ATACATCAGTTTTCAGTTCAAGTAGAAATTCCGATTTGAACTTAATTTATACAGAAACCACATGTGCTAGAACAATACTTTTTTTGTATTGTTCCCACAACCCTTTCCTACATTTCAAACCTTGTGGTGCTGATACCATGTTCAGGGGTTTTGAATTATTATAACTCCCAAATGATCCAAAATAAATTTTGTGGCCATATATAGTTTCTATTTTGAACCCTTAGTAATGTAATCCACCACATTGGAAATTTAACATTTGCAGCACGGTGGGGGTTACCATATTTTTGGACTATAAAACGCTCTTGTTTCTCATTAAAATCATGGGAAAATGTGTGTGTGTCTCATGGTCCGAATATGTAAAAAAAACAAAACATCTTGGTAGAATTTGTTCTATTCCCTCCAGCCAGAAGGGTGGTAATAGCTGTATTAGCAGTACCCATTCTCTGAACAAATTATGGGACAGAGACAAATTTTTCCTCTTATATAGGTAAGTTACGTTAGTGCCAGATTGTAAAATGTGTCTTATTATAAGCTGGTCAGTGGGTTCAGAGAATGGGTACTGCTAGTGTATAGACACATGTTAATGTTTCAGCCCTGCGCACTATGCAGGAGCTTCCTCTTGACACTGGCTTGGCCAGAGGTGGGAGAGTGCATGCTGCATAGACAAGCTCTGCCTATTTTGCTGGAACATTTTGTATATTCACTTTTAATGCGAATGGCTGTGCCTCCAATTTTTTTTCTCTCTAACTTTTTCTCCAAAACTATAGTGTGAAAAATACGGTAATCCTCAGGTTGAATTAAATATGATAGTTCTTAAATTTATGCAATTATAACTTAGCATTTAGCATAATCAAATATTTTTTCTTTTGAAAACCACAAGTCAAATTAATCAATAATAGTGTTGAGCTTGAATATTCAAATTGTGAACATATTTAACGAATACCGGCTATTTGAGAATTTGCTAATTTTGCTAATATGATGGCGGATATTAGTAATTTAGATAATTCAAGATATTATGCACTGGGAAGCTTACAGGCATGTGAAAATAAATACCATGTGACCATTCATTTTAAAGCTAATCACTATGCATGGCCATACACTTGAATGTCCTCTTTACAAATATCAAATTGAATATTAATAGAGTTATTTTCAAAATATCGCGAATTTGAATATTGCCTATGCTGCTCATCACTAATCATTAAATCCAGTGAGACAGGCAAGTCAACTTTTAGCTGCAGCCCATTCATAAAATATAGGCTGCAATAGTGAGTCTGTGAAATCCTACAAAACTGTCAGCTTATTCAGCAGAGACAATTCCATGAATGGAGAAAAGCTATGCGGCTTTAAAAGATCAATCGATTCACACTTTTTTTTTTTTCTCACCGCCTCCATTCATTAGTATTGCACTCCGCTGGATTTGGATTCCCATAACCAGCGTCATGCAATGCAAATTTGTAAAGCACCCTGCAGTGCTTAATAAAGTGTGGAGTATTTTTTACCGCTGATTTTTAAACAGTCCCTCTTTGTCTTTTCTTCAGCGGCTAGTAATTGTATTTAGTGTCAATAGCGATAATAGTTATATTTCACAATGCAATTCATCTCTGCCTATTATAAAGCAAAAACATTTGAGTTGGTCATATGGATATGCTAGGATGCATTACAGGCTGCTTAGTGGATATCTCCCTCGGACATATCCATGAGCGCTCTAACGGGAGCCGGTTACCTTGGTCCGTGATTTGCCGGTCACCTTGACAACAAATACTGCAAGAATTATTTACATTGGGCCCGGAAAGCCTGCATTCAATTTGCAGCTAGTAATGAGTCCTGTGATGGGAGGTTGTCTCCCTTTAGGTTTGTCTACATAGCAGGTCATTGGCATGTTAATTTTTTTCCATTGGAGAACTAGCCCTCAATATTAAAACAGATCTATTCACAAGGGAATTCAATTATGTCAATATTGGCATTATATGCCATTGTTTTGTGACTAATTTATCAAATAACAACTGATTTTCTATTATCTCACCCGTTGCATTGTAAAAAAAAAAATAATTTAAGCATTGTGTAGTTGAGACCAATAATTAGTTCCTGCATACCTGTTTGTATACTGCTGTTTGATTTCATGGAGCAGCCTTTAACAACCAGGGTTCCATGGACGTTTTGGGTTACATAGACTGAGTTTATATTGATTTATCTCTTTGAAGTCACTTGTAAGTTCCGTTCCAGATAGAACACCACTGGTGTTGTCGGGAGTCGTTGTAAGATCGATCCTGACTGATCAAACAGCAATGCCTTGGTTGACTATTAAATTACGTGAGTATTAGGCCTAACAATTACTTTAAATATAAAGGATCACTTACTTAAAACAATGTACAAGGGCATTTCTACAGTAGTCAAAAATGCCTGAGGGCACATCTACATCACCAATGTACAACAGTTTCTTCTTCATTGACTAACAAGGTACAGGTGTTTCTCCTACATTGACCATACAATGTAAGATGGAACTACACTGACTTCCAATGTATTAGTGATGAGCAGCATAGGCAATATTCGAATTCGTGATATTTCGCGAATAATTTTACTAATATTCGATTCTATATTCGGAAATTCGAGTTTAGTATATTCGCGGTATGACCATGTATTGAGAAAATCATATTCGCATTGTGAAAATAATATTCGCATCGCAAAAATCTTTAAAATGAATGGTCACATGCTATGTTTATTTTTGCAATGCAAATATTATTTTCGCAATACATGGCCATATTGCGAATATATTCGGAATTGCGAATATCCGCCGACATATTCGAGATATTGGCGAATTCTCGAATGGCCGATATTCGCGAAAAATATTCGGCATTCGAATATTCGAGCTCAACACTACAATGTATGCAGGAATTACTTTGCATAAAATGGCACTTCTACACAAACTGCCAATATGTTGGGTCACTTCTTTTTTTTAAAATCTTTTTATTAATTTTTCAATAAAACATAATATAACAACAGAGTAGGCATCGCAGTGCCGAGCAAAAGACAGAAATAGATCCATCAGCAGATAACAATAGGCACATAGAGGCAATGTATACAGAGTAACCCCCCGGTGCATGTGAGTGACACCTCCCAGTGCCCCTCATGGGTCACTTCTACACTGACCATTAATAAAAGGAGGCACATCTACATTGACCACAGATGTAAGGTAATACTGCTACAATGATCACCAATGAAAGGTGGCACAAGGTCAAGTTTTCTCCACTAATTAAGAGGTCTACACTCTCTACCAATGTATAAAGGTACTACAACACTGACCAGCAATGTGTTTTTGCTCACTTTTACACTGGCAACCAATGTATTAGAGCCCTTCTCCACTTTCAATTCAGCTAGTTTATGAAAATGTTTAGTTTTCTGACAATTACATAGGTCTGCTACTAAAAAGCTATTTGATAATTTTCATCAAATTTCCATGTATTTTGGAACAAATAAAATATTGAAAAAACTCCAAGATGTCATGATTTGCCACAAAATGCTAAATCGTCTTCAAATTTATAATCATTTTTTATATTATGGGTTTTTAACCAAATTAAAGTCCAAAATACTATTAATTAATTCACATAAGTGCATTTAAAATATGAAATGCCAAAAAAAAACCTTAAAGGGTTTGTCTAAGTTAGGTTAAAAAAATATATCACCATAAATCTGATGGTTAGCAAAGCAGTACCCAAGCCCCCCCGCTACCTTGAAAGAGATACCTAGCTCTGATGAAGGTAAAGTCATTACTGAACCAGATGACGGAACAAGTTCTTACTTTGAAGATGATACAAGACCAAAATAGTTTTCTCAGGAGATGAGTGATTTGGTAAGAGACTTTAATCTTCCCAAAGATGCCTCTAATTTACTGGGATCAAGGCTATAAAGCATTGGACATCGTGAAAGACATTGTGAAAAGGAGTTCATTCCTTACTTCGCACAGGAAGACAAGTTATTTTTTTCCATCGATGTCGAAGGTCTGATGGGTCAATTTAAATTGCAATGGTGTCTTTTTATAGATTCTTCAAAAAGAAGTCTTAAAGCAGTTTTACTCCACAACGGTGGTTTTTACGCTTCTATACCTGTAGGTCATTCCGTACACTTGAAGGAAACCTACAAGGAGTTGTTTCTTCATAAACTTAAAAATGAAGGCCATGGTTGGCAAGTGTGTGGGGATTTTAAGGTCTTGTGCATGCTGCTCATGCAACAAGCTGGGTATACCAAATACCCTTGTTTTCTGTGTCTTTGGGACAGTTGAAACTTTGGTACCTTCCTATGAAGTTTTTCTACTACCTTTCCACAATAAATTGGGACTGATGAAGCAATTTGTAAAATCACTTCCATTAGATGGAGAGTGCTTCAAATACTTGGTCCCCAAGTTTTCAGGCCTGTCGGAGGCAAAATTGAAGGAAGGTGTGTTCGTCAGACCAGACATTAGAAGGCTTATAGTTGATCAAGAGTTTGTCAGTACCATAACACTGAAAGAAGGCTGGATTGCATTTAAAGAAGTCGTACAGAAATTTTTAGGCAATAAGGGCTTGTTTCCACTTATGCAATCAGTTGCAGATGCTGTGATCAACTAGTGGCTAGGATGCGTTTTTGATCGCAGATGGTCGCAGCCAATCGTGGCCATAGAGGTGAATCAGTGTGGTTAAAATCGTGTGTCATTTAAACCGGGTGGACAGGGTGGGGCAAGATGTCCTGCACCCCCACTTCCTGCCTGCAATCTCCATGCTGAGATTCTAATCCTGGGAGATCACTGGGTGCCAGTGATCTTCAGGGAGATGCTACTCACAAGAGTAAAGACACCAAGTGTTAAGTGTGTGTAGGTGAGCTTATTTCAGTTCAAAACGGATTTTCATGAAAACATTTAAAAAAAACCTAGTCTATTTCCATTTATTTTGAGGTATTGCCTTATTTAAAATAGTTACCTAAATTGTCAGGAAACGTGATGTCCTATGAGAAAATGCAGGTAATTTTCGGATTCAGTGCACCAAAAAACAAAGATTACGTGAAATGACCAAAACAGCATTTATTTGCAGACCTGTGATTATATTGTTCTTGCTCAATTTGAATACTCAATGCTCTAGCCATGTCCAACTTTAATCATTGGGTCATTTTTCAATTTACTAATCACATTCATGTACTGTAATGCATGTCTATATATACATATATATCATTTTTGTCAGAGGTAAATAAATAAAGGGTTCACGGGTGAGGTAAGACTACACTGTGACATGGAGGGGTACTAGAAGGGGACATGGTAGTTGATTTGGCGGATTATATATGACAGAGAATTGCTGTGGGTGGGAATAGGGATAGAGGGTAATGTAATTATGTAATGTTATTTATCTGATGTTATTTTTTCTGTTTGAGGTTGCACTTTTGTTTGTTACAGGATGCTCAGTCCTTTACAGTGCCTTTTATGGAAACTTTGATATTTTGGGTAATAAGTACCCAATTAATTACAAGTCTTGGATTGATTATAATGGCTGGAGTCTTTGGTCATTCAAGTTCTTGGGTTGAGGAGTTTTGGTTATGTACCCATCAAACTGGGAATATTGTGGATGGAGGCTCTTACCGATTGTAACATATTGGATTCGGTTTAGTTTTTTTTTTGCTGTATTATTAATGTATTGCATTTATTATTAATTGTGGAAACATAATAAAGCTGTAACAAAATGCTTGTAAATAAAGTTCACTTATAAATTTAATTTAGTGAAATGCACTGAACTAAGGTCGATATTTTTGTTCGATCAAAAAATTGAACTTTTGAAGTCGATCCAACGGAATCAATTCCTGCCCATCTGGTTCGATCAACCCCAAGTGATCAAAATCATACATAAAATCGGTCGTAAAGTGATCGGAAAATTCAGTAAATATCAGTTGATCATACAAGTATCTGAAGGCTGGTGTTAAGTACCATCTTTTACCTGTTCAGTTCTATACAGTTCAGACTTCCAGAATTTTTCATTAAGAAAGCGCATCCAGAGACTAGTTTACAGCTTATCACGCCCGCTTTACAGGGCTAAAATTATCTTTCTATAAACACAGGAGAAAAGCCTGAAGCTCAACAACCTACATATAAGGCCTTTTCTTCTACTGTGTAGTCATTGGGCAAGTTGGGATCTTTCTGCTAAACTTTTCCAGTCTTGGAAGGTCACAATTTGTATTTAGTTTTTTTCAGAACAACTTGAAATGGGTGATTTTGCAAAGGTTAGCAAATAATTTTTTTCAGTAAGATTAGTAAAATGGAACTTGATTTTGGCATGCAAGCACAGGACAGACTTTTCTCTTCTAACAACAGTAATACAACAGTTTAAAAACAAACAATGCACTGATGTCTATTGGACATATGTACAGTATACACCAATCAAAGCAATTGTAGGGCAAGATTTTAAAATCCCAAATCCAGACCTTTCCCACCCAGTTCTTATGCCAGTCCTGGTAAGCAACAATGTCCAATGCCTATTTTACAGGAAGTCTTAAACAATGCCTCAAGATTCACAGACTTTCTTTCTCATTAGAAAAGATGAAAAACCCCACCCTACAACCCACACAAGTGTCTCAGGTAGTGCAGCTCATCCAGAGTCAGAGTAGTGTCCAGAGCATGGAAGCGCTACCAGGAAACAGGCCAGTACATCAGATGTGGAGGAGGCCATAGGAGGGCAACAACCCAAGCATCAGGACTGCTACCTCCACTTTTGTGCAAGGAAGAATGGGAAGAGCACTGCTAGAGCCCTGCAAAATTACCTCCACAAATGTGCATGTGTCTGCTCAAATGGTAAGAATTAGACTCCATAAGGGTGGTATGAGGGCACGACGTCCACAGGTGGGGGTTTGCTTACAGCCCAACATCGTGCAGGACGTTTGCCATTTGCCAGAGAACAGAGTATTTAATAAAAATATTTCATTCATTCAGATCTAGGATGTCTTATTTTTGTGTTCCCTTTAGTCTTCTGAGCAGTGTATGTATTGGACAGAACTAAGCTGACCATTGGGAGGAAGAAGAGAATATAGGGAATTTAATCAGAAGATTATTTGATGGTTTAAGCAGTTAAATACAAAAAATTACAGCTATATTATATTTTTAATATATAGTAAAGCAATAAAAATAACCAAACCATGCAAAATAAAACTTTCAATGTACAAAGAAAAAGTACTTTGTCTCCATGATATTTAAAACGCCTTAACAAAATACTATAGTACCTAATAATGTTAACTGATCTTTATCCTCCATTAGACTGCCATGCTGCCAGACAGAATTTTAGCAAATATGTTGCAGCAAACACTATAGCATACAAGATTACTCTTGGGATATCTTTATGGCTTGATAGAACTAATCAGCTCATTGGCACATGGACGGCAAGTGTTCTGTTGTTCCCTAAAAGCTTTGAGAGTCAGCATGGTTGCCAAACAACAACAGTGTACAGATTTGCATCAATCTGCCCATGTATCTGATCCTAAAACAAGGCAATTTTAAGGGCCGTGCGGCGGCGCGGTTCTGAGTCGCGGGCAGTCACTTCCATTCATTTTAGTGGGCTAGCCTCCACTAACGTGGCTGCTCGCGGCTACATTCACATGTAGTTAGCCACTAGCGGCGGTCGCTTGTAAGCCGTGAGCCCCGTGTCCAGCTTTGCCTGTGGGGACAATCCCTTACAGAGAGAAAAATAGGCATTTGCTTCAGGCCCACTGGGATAGGCAGTTCAATAACTGGAAAACATGCAACGTAACAAGCTTACACAATGGTGCTACAAAAGGAGGCCAGAAATGTAGGTCTTTTAAGAAGTCCATGAACCCTGTTTTAAAGAAGGCCTAGTCATATGTCCATATAAGTTGAAAGCACCAATGCAGTTTTATGGTACATTAATAATGCAGCGTATAACCTATATCCAGTAAGCCTAGGTCATCAACTTAAATTAACTGTGACATATTCCCACAACATATTTGTGATTTCATAAAGAAAACTAGATGGTTAAGGCAAAACAGCATTTCATACCATA
Organism: Ptychadena robeensis; assembly: GCA_036250615.1. Classification (NCBI taxonomy): domain Eukaryota; kingdom Metazoa; phylum Chordata; class Amphibia; order Anura; family Ptychadenidae; genus Ptychadena; species Ptychadena robeensis. The sequence continues at coordinate 28,585,822 of CM070037.1, read as the reverse complement.
AGTTTCAAAAGCTTCTGTTTGGTATTATTGCAACTCAAACTGGTGGCACAATCACAACAACAATAACAGATATCCATGTAACAGGCTTTCTTGGGTATTCCATAAACCAAGCCAAGGGTCATACACCCTTACCCAGGCACCCTGGTATACAGAGGCTATAAAGGGCAATGGTGTGCATGATAGATCCTCATTAAATGGGCAGATTGCCCAATCACATTGTGCCACCTGGCACTATAGGATTGGCAAACAATTGGCTGGTGAATCTCCTACAGCCTATTGGGCAGCAGGAAACTGAACATGTCCTGCCCTGCAGCAGGTCAGCAGTCCCTGGACTGTGCTATGCTGAGCACATCCATATCTCTGGGGATGCAGTTTTGGCCAAACAGTAGTTCTGCCAGAATGGATCTCTCCTCTAGAGCATGGAGGTATGTCTGTACACATCTATATTGTCTCTGGGGTTCCCGTTTGAATGATAAGTAGTTCTGCTAGAATGGATCCCTCTACTAGAGCAGAAAGACCTGCTTTGGCCATGCCACCTATGCTTAGGCTCACCCTAAGACTGCCTGAGGGGTGTGGGATTACCAGTGGGGTAAGTACCTTACACAAACACTGTTATGTAAAGTAGGAGGACAGAGAAATTAGTCTTAGCCTATGAAACTATTTTCAGAATGTTGCTATAATCAAAGAAAATTTGTGATACATATTACACAGCACTGTACATTAGATAAGGGTTGAAAGGCAGCACAAGATAACCTACACACACACAGGAGCAGAAGAGAACATTGCCCAAATGGGCTTACAGTCGAAGAGGTTGGAGGCAAGCCTATACAATAGGTAGGGGAGATAAGACTGGCAGGGGGGTGATGTTAGCATGGGTAAGCCAGACTGAAGATGTGCATTTTCAGGGCTTATTTGAAAGTTTTAAAGGGGAAGAAAGTAGAGAGAGTTTCATAAACTTCAATATACATACACAAGCTACCAACAAATAATGTTCATATTAGATCTAATTGTCTGATAAATAGTGATGGCCGAACTGTCTGCCAGGTGGACAGTTCAGCGCGAATATTGTATGGAAGAAGTCTATAATTCTTCCTCCGGCCAGACCTTTCCACGCCTGGTCCAGCCGAAGGAAGAATTATTTTAACTAGAGACCGGGTAAAGACACCTAATGCTACACCAGGCATGGGCCGGAGGTGACATCGGACCGATGTCACTTCTGGTTTTGGAACCAGGAACTATGCATTCCATATACCGGAAGTGACGTTGTGGTGTCATTTTCGTTATAGCTCCCATTCAAATTCCTGTTTTTTTTTATCCGATCCGCCTGTTCGCAGACGGACACGGCCGATGTTCGGCCATCACTACCAATAAATACCTTGTGTATGGATAGCCACTTAATCTTCCTATAATCATTACCTCTTGTGAAATCTTTCCAAATTGAAAGAACATCTAATCAGCAGAATGGCACATGTACAGCAAGTTTTCCCGTTGTTTCCTAAATGCTTGGAGAGTCAACAGCGGTACTGAACAGCCACCGTGAATAAATTTGGATCAGAATGTTCTAAAATGAGCTCAAATCATTAAGCCTAAACCTATGTGCGTGCCAATCTCTCAGAACTTAACTTTGTATGGAATGTAAAGTTTGCATCTGGTTTTACAATATAGCCAAGGCTCACTTATATTGCAAAGTGACCCCAACAGAAACACCAATTTCTTTAGGTCACTACAGGTCAGTAAACATGAAAAGATGACGTTGTTGTTGTTGCCACAAGAAAGAAAAAACACCCTTTACTGCCCATATTGTTTTATAAATGATCAATTCTTCTATTTAAAACATGATTTTAACATATGTAAACATATGCATTCTCTATCTATGCTGAAACATGGGTGCACATAAGTGGTACGCTGGTACTCAAAAGGGGCCAAAAACTAGCTATGCATACCTGTATTATTGTTACACAGCTCATATGCGTACAAACAACTTGGAGGCACTCCGTGTCTGGGCGGCCGCAGCTAAATGTTAAATGTATACAATTTATGTCACTTTGATAACTGCAGGGAAATATGAATAACTATGAAAGCTTACAGTTAGGGTGTGAAATTGGGAATGTAAATTATAATAATAAAAAAAAGATTGGACTTCTAAGGGTGTTGGAGATCTGGGGGATGGAAGTCAGTGTAGGCATATGTAAGGGTAAAATCTGACAAGAGAAAAGCACTGTGTGACAGCTGGAATATGACTATAAATGGTTGATATTTGGATTGCATGTAGTCTCTGGGGTAAGTTACTAAGAGAGATCTGGGGGGTCAAACAGTGTTGTACTGTGAAAGTTACATTTGACCCAAAGCCAGCTGGTGACCTGTGGATGGAGACAGCTAATCGGAGGCTCAATGAAGAACAGGGAGGTGCATCTGCAGCAGAATCTACCATGCAGGACAGTGAGGGAGACAGTGAGGAAGAGCACCCTAGATATGAGTACCAAACACCATCTCCTGCTACTCATCTGAGGAGCTCACCAAAAAACTTATGCGCACCCCTGTCTATGGCAATACCTAAAAATGTTCACAGTGCTAGTGCAATATGGAAGAGACAAAATAGAGTAAATCTAAATATTCACTATTACAGGTTTATGAGGGAATTTTAGATTTCTTTCTCCCCGTCTTAACATAAGGGCAAGTGATTTTTATTTCTAATCCTCCTAATTACCATACTGAGGTCAAAAGCAATCCTGTAGGACAGGCAATTTCTAAGTGTGGTCATGACCTTATCTTGTACAGACATAAAGCTTCGGAGGTGTCGCTCCAGACGTTGCACTCTGAATCTGAATAATACACACAGCAAACACATTGTCACTAAGAAAAAAAGAAGAATGCATGAAGGCAGCAGAGGCAGCAGACAGGCTTATGTGTGTGATCACTTGTCACACATTAAAAAGAATGTCCATTGCCTCTCTATCATTGTACTTAAAGGACCAAGAACACTGCAACTTGAGCTTCTCAATGCAGAAATGAAAGACAAAATAAAAGAATTGACATCAAACTGCAAGAGAAGTTCAGGAAGATGGAGCTCAAGGTGGACCTACCTCTGATCCCTCAGATGTGATGGAGATCCTTCCAGGTGACAGGTACAGGGAAAGCTCCTTAGTTTGGTGATGATGTTTATAGCTGCAGGTCCCTCTCAGGGTACTGCACTGCACAGACATCCCGTTGATCTCACATTTTAGCTTTCAGGGTCCATCCACCTTGACTTGCATTATTGTGCTCACCTTGGGGCAGCAGCAGGCAAGGAAGCAGCATGGGATAGGTGACCACCGTTGTTTTGATGCTTAGCATTTTCTCTCCACCTCTGTGACAAGTATGGTTACTATCACAAGGCTTCCAGCAACTGGAGAGCTTTTACAGCAGCTGTGATAATATGGAATAGAAGGGGGTATGAGGAACAGAGGATTGGAGGGACATCTGCAGGGGAACATGGGCAACACATGCACTTTTATGATGCCTGCAGTATGAGGAGGAAGGTTAACCATTTCCAACACATTCATAGATGCTGGAGACTGCAAGGACATTAACATAAACAAAAAAATGTAACTTAGAATGTTTCATTGCTGACCAACACCTTCATAAATACACATCCTCTAGGCTGCAGGGACATTTACATTAAAAATATATTTAAGGGTCCCCATACACCGTAAGTTTTCTAAAGTCAGATTTCCTTTAGCCCTCCTTTTGTTTTACTAAAACCATGTAATATGAGGGAATTTCTAAAGGCCCCCATACACCTTCCAATCTTTCCATACAATTTCTGTACAATCAACTTTTATTCTACCAAAACCATGTAATATGATATTCTAAACCTTCCAATAACTATGTATTCCATCAGGGAGGCCACTATGCTACACAGTTGTTGGTAGATCTAATGGAAATTGTATGGATCGATGTTAAGGTATATGGGGGCTTAAACCATCAAGTCTATCTGTGTTCAATCACAGAGGACCCGGCACTACATTGTTGTTGGTAG
>CM070037.1:28542670-28557372 GCA_036250615.1 Ptychadena robeensis | reverse complement strand
CAGAATATAGCTTGTAAAGTATATCCTTGGGTTAAAATATTGTTTTCTGCAGACTCTTGTCTCTTCTGCCAGCTGACCTTGGAATGTGGCAATGAAGTTTCTATCCTCTCTGAAAGCAAGCTGTGTGTGATATAATTTTGAGGAAAACAAGCAGACAGTGAGGCTGCTTCATACTGCATGAGTATATAGCACAACAGCGACAAAAGTAAAAAACGTAAAAGAGTAAAGAATGTTATCCAAACCCTAATTTCCAATTAACTCTAGTTACCATGGTTCCCCAATTGCAATTGGCCCCCCACGGCAGTAAGACATGGTTCTCCTGCCGAACATGAAATATGCTACAAAAAAATTATTGCATCATCATAATAAATACAGTAAACTGATGTACTTTGTTCAACAAACATGGCTGGCTGGTTTTGAACCAACAACCATGTGCACATGAGACAGAAGCATTACAGCAGAGGAGTTCATTATACAAAATAGGAATTTGATTCCAATAATGCGGTACGATGAAATGGTAGTGTCATGGATAGAAAAGATAGAAAGGATGACAAGTCCATCACGCAGGACCATGCATGATGGGACTCTCTGCACTAAAAGTCACAATCAAAAAATATCTTCACACTTCCTATTGAGTCTTAGCTGTTACTGCTTAGATGTAAAGCTGACCTGTTGATTTTAGTAGTTTCATTCACTCATCGTAAACATGCACTCAGATATCTGCAGGACAAGCTGTGCAATTACCTGTATGCTGTATTGCCTGTAGCCCAAACCAGATAATCAATATTTTTTAGAGTCACATATGTTATAGACATTTACAGAACCTTCCTGTGATAAGTACATGTAAAAAAAAAAGATATATATATATTTTACTTTATCCTAATACACACATGCAGAGATATAAAGAAGGCTGTCATACATTTGTTTTTTATGCATGCTGTTTTTTTTTTTAAATCTGAATTTGTATTATAAATTTGATTACATTATAATAACATGAAACCATCAACACGGAACACATTTGTAGCAGATACAATTATTTTTAATGGAATTGTTGTACACAATGTCAAATCCTAACATATGTTATGGAAAGCAACCATGCTGTAAATTAAGATCCTACTGTACATAGAAACATTCTAATTTTCCCTCCCAAATGAATGTATATATATGAGTGTGTGCATCCTATTAGCTTTAATTGGCTGTGTACCAAAGTTTCAGATTTAGCGCCATGCAGCTACACATAAGAACATCTGGTTAAAAACACTTAATTTTTCATTTTTCAGACTGGTACTTGTGTTGTCTAGCCCTAAGGCAATCCATTTGGCTGGGAGCTGCTGACAGGCAGAGCTCAGAGCAGGACACAGGGCAGCTGCAAAGGAGGGGGCTCCCCCCGCACTGTGCTCCTTAGCAGACATCCTTTGTCCCGCTCTAAGCTCTGCCTGTCATCAGCTACCAGCCAGTATTGTGAGATATTTTCCTACCGGGTGTTCCCAGCGTTGGCTGTGATGGGGCTGTGTTGTCCCAATCCACGATTGAGCGGGATTCATGGACATGTGCATTCCTGGTTTGATCAATCTTTTTCAAGCCCACTCGAGGGAGGTTTTTTTTGTTAGATTTTGCGTTCTATCCACGAATGAACAACAACCAGCGATTGATTATTAAAACATAATTTTATTGCTATCAATAGGTGCTTAGGTGCAGCAGAAGACTTCTGATATCTTGCAGAGGGATAATTAAAGCTGACCAGCACGGTACAGGAACCAAAAAACACAAAGTGAATGCTTGACTATTACAAATTTATTTTTGCAAGGCTGCAGCTAGTTTTAACTAAAACAAATCACAAAACTTCTCACATGTCATTGAGAGTCCTCCCTAATTATAACTCATTTTATCAAGCACAGTTACTCCATTGTACCAAATTATTTAAGAGCCATGTCTGGAGATAAGAGAATTGGAATTTTGAAACATCACCTTAATATTAAGGAGGCTCCCAACTATCATGTTAACAAAATGGGACAGATAAAGCCCACCATGTAGTGCCGGGTCCTCCCTGATGAATACATAGTGATTTGAAGCGTCAGAAAGGACCTCAATACAACAAAGTTTTGGTAGGACAAAAATTGTATAGTAAGATTGTTAGGTGTATGGGGGGCTTAATGTCCTTCAATTAGTATAGAAAATTATACTAGAAAACATCCTAAAGAAAGATAACTAAGAGCATGAACAATTTGAACACAGCAGTAATAAGACATGATCAAATTATCCTGATCAGCCAATCAGGGAAGATTGCCTCTAAACAGAATGTCCTCAACAAAATTGCTGGAGATTTGAAGAAGGGTTGTGGGAACAATTACAAAAAAGTATTGTTCTATCATATGTAGTTTTTGCATACATTAAGTTAAAAGTCAAGCCAGCAATTTTGGTGATGATACCTTGTTCAGGGACTTTACAATTTAGTCCCAAATAACTGATAGAAATTTCACAACCATCTCTATCCAAAAGATCTCTTGCAGAAGAGAGAACTTTTCAGATAGTGACAGTCTTTTTAGCACTGTGCACTTTAGGAAAAAGCATTTATGCATTCATAGAAAGTTATCCATCCAAGGCTCTGCATATATAAAGCATTAAATCCATATATAATGGAGAAGGTAATGGATACGCAGAACCTGCTTAAATATTAACAATAGCTAGCTGCAACGGCATATCGGTAATGGCAGCCAAGCCATACAATTGTTTTTACAGACCAACATTATAAAGCACTACTAACCCCATGACATGTATACTCACCTATTTTAAGACATCATCATCTAAGAACAATAACAATGCTTATAACTTTCTGAGCACTCTCAGAGGAGATCATTTTGCCAGCAGGCACAAATCCCTTCATGTTGCAGAAATAGCCAGTTAATATAATGCAGGAAAGGAGCTAGAGAAGCATCTGAATGCTCTATGCTGTGCATTGCATCCAATAAGTTACTGTACATTAAACAACCCTACACCCAATGACCCTCTGATAAACATATCTAAAAAATAAATGATAAAAAAATAAATAAATGAACTTTAACTGCAAGACACTCTGCACAGGACACAGTAAACGGCACCATATTTATTTTATAATTTGTCTCCACTTTAAACTAGTAGCACATTGCTCCGTGATGCCTTTTTATACCAGGAAAGCGTAACTCACACCCAGGTCACAGTGCCTGCCCTTGAGACACGTTGCCATGATACCCCCAGACAAAGACAAAGCATGCCCTCTTACCTCCCCAATCCACAATGCTACCTTACCATTCACTTCTTCAGCATGTCTCAGCCTCTCAACCCCCTGGTAATTTCCCCTCCAGGTTCATGTACCTTCGCCACACCTCACCCTTAAGGTCATAGCACATTTTACTCACCTCATTGTGCAAACCAAACACATTGACAACATCTCCTCAGAGCAACCAACTTGCCCATTCTTATTTACAGCATCTCCAAAACACACACCCTTCATGACCATGAGGATCCTAATACTGTTCTCAATTAGTAATATTCATACTGTTCATACTTAGGATCTGTAGACTGATGAGAAAGATCTTCAGTTCAGGCTGAACATTAGTGTTGAGCACCATATGGAATATTCCATTTTGCATAATTCCGCGAATACATTAAGTAACATTCGAAATTCATAAAATTAGATTCAACTGTATTCTATTGCCTTCCATTGCGCGTAGCTGTTCACAATGATTCACAAAGATTTAATGATGCAATGATTCGCAAACCAGCTTTACAGCTTCTCTTCTTCATTCTGTAATCTTAGCCAGTACGTTCGCTGTGCGTATTGTGCGTATCCATAGCAATGCAAACAAATATGCGCAATGTATGCCGGTAAACAATGTTGGAGCATAAAATGACGAATATACGCCATTGCCAATATCCGAGCGCACATTCGCGAAATATTGTGAATTCTCGAATGACGGATATTCGTCTAATATATTCGAATATTCTTGCTTAACACTACTAAACATTACCGATTGGTATCATCAAACAAAAACCTCAGCAAGGCTCCCATAAGAAAATGTATATTGGTGTATTGTAGAGATTTAGATTGGTTAGCATCTTACTACTTCATTAGGATGGGTGAACAGGAGATGTCTGGTTCGTTGTCCTTGGGTGAGTGGAGCGAGAAACAGATGCTAAGGTGGAGGTGGGCTGCTGTCAAGCAGGAGGTCTTCTTATAAAAAATACCAACGAGTTTCAGATCCCACAAGGCTGTCATTGGTAAGGCTTTACTATTAAATAATGAGGTATCAAATATGTCATTGTGTTCTGCTGAAAATAAGTGTATCTTTTATATTAGTGGGTTTTATATTGTGTTGCAATTTAACCTGAACAAGGTTGTATCCTACTGTGGCAATAGTGGATAAAAATTATACTTCCAATTGCCACACATCCTGACAACTTGCCTAGCTACATTATCAATTTCAGTAAACAAACAACACAGAATGCATGCATCTGTACATACATAGTAAAAAGATTTCTACATTGAGACACAAAGACAAGGTTATTATAATAGCTTTTCAGATTTTAGAGTTCCATCTTCTGTTGCATCATTAATCTATGCTTTATTTATGATTCATGCTGGCCTTGGCACCAGACAATATAAAAGTGCAAAGTCCCGCCTCTGCATTGCCAATCAGCAGAGATGCATTATTTGTTATCAACAGGTTTCTCCGTACCATTAACTAATTTATTGTTTATTGCAGGACAGTAAAGGTTGTATCTGGACCCACTGGAAATTCACTGGGCCCTAGAATCCTCCTTATAGATTAGTGTCCTTGTAGATTAGTGGTTCTCAACCTGTGGTTCGGGAGCCCCTTGGGGGTCGAATGACCATTTCACAGGGGTCGCCTTGCTCACTGAAATTATCAGAGCTTCTGCTAACAAGTGTCACTCCACACCGCCGATAAAAAAAATGGGTGCTACAATCTGGTTGTCTTGGACATTTTTACAATACTTATTCATTGGCAATGGCCAAGTCCTCAGCTTATTTTTATCTTTTTTATTACTTAAGGTTATTTTACATTCCCTTTTACTTATTTCATTATGCAGTTTTCATAAAAAGAATTCCTGGTGATCCCGCCATTGTTTAGGCACAGATAAAGACTACAAGTGGTCATTTAAACATACACTTTAGCGTTGGCGTCTTGGGAAATGTCATCCAGCCATCTGTAAAGTGCTTACATATAGACAACTTATCTAATTAGGATTATTAATATTTCATGGGATTTGTTTTGACATTTTAGACAGAATCCCTGTTAATACCAAATATTCATCTAGTGAATCATGCCAGGTTAAATGTTACCTGAATTTTTAAAAGGCCCTTTTGCTTTGCCTTCATGTAATATTCACAACCCAGGAAATCCTAAGATTGTTTGGGCGGATGAATACTCCCTAGATGCGGAAGATTAGAGCCTCCTTTTCCATTTCTCAAGATATTCGCTCAGCATAATAAGACATGTTAGCTGGTATCAGTCTAGCAAGAGAGGCTACAGGTGTTGAGTATCTGCCCCCCCCCCCACTCAGCATGAGGGAACTCTTTGGTAGGAATTCTTAAAGTCAGGGTCCTTCTCTAAAAATGCCCATATGCCTTAAGGCTATGTTCCCACTTAGGCAATTAATCGCCTGCGCTGGCAGTTATTCGCCTAAAGCTAGCCACACATGGTTCAATTTTAGCATTCAATTAATGTTAGATTAGATTTTGTAGTTCGATGAAAAAATCGATTTGAATTTAATCGATGTACACCACATGGGAAGTACGATTATTGTTTAATTTCGACTGAAAAATTCATCGAAGTAATCAAAAATCGTCGATTGAATTCCTCTTACGTTTGTAATCAAAAATCATCGATTGAATTCCTAGTTTGATGATTGTACAATCAACCAAAATTTTCCAACCCGTCCGATCACGTTTCAATCAATGATTTAGCAAAAATCAATCAATAATGGTTGATTGTACTATGTGGGCAGAAAACGATTTTCTTTCAATCGATGGAATTTTTCATTGAATGCTAAAATCGAACCATGTGGGGCTAGCTTTAGTGGGAACATAGCCTTCGATCTAACTGTCAGATATCCTTTAGATCTTCCAACAACTATGTAGTATAGGGTCCTCTAATGGTTTAGAAAGTCCCTCATATTACATGGTTTTGGTAAAAACAAAAGGAGATCTAAAGGAAATCTGACAGAGAAATCTAAAGGTGTATGGGGACCCTAAAGGTGGGTTTACATGTGTCGATTTTTTCGTTCAATCAACGAAGAACAAAAAATTTTTTGGTTGATTGAACAAAAATCTAGAATGGCCAATTTTTTCTATGGAAAAATTTGGTTTGACCTCTTACCAAAAAGCGTTCGAAATGGTCATCGAACATTTATCTGTCTGTATTTTATCTGTAATTTCGAGTAAAAAAGAATGCACCTTTATTTGACTTGAAATATTTTTTTGCTCAATCTCAACATTTAGTATGATTCCTGATCTTTTTTAGGAAAAGGTATCTATTTTTTTGTTCCTTCTATTATTTATTCATACTAACAACTAACGAAATGATTATGAAACCCAGCCCAGAAAAATAAAAGGTTATTATGGTATCCATGTACATAGCTGAAATGGAATGTCTGTGTGTTGCAAAAAAACATGTGTTCGAAAAGATATTGTTGTAAAAAAAATGTCTCTGATTATTTTTATTCATTTGTTTTATTATTTGTTCGTACTTGAATATAACGAAATCCAAACTAAAAAATGACAAGCACCAGGCTACTAGAAGAAATTTGTGCATAGCAATGCCTCCATAGTACATCACTTTTGAAAAAAAAAGCAGAAGGTTTTTCATTCGAGGAACCATTTATTTTCAGTCGATATCGGCAAGGAACGAAAAAAAATCTAATATTATATTCGAAAAATGAATGAACGATGTTCAACACATTTATTGAACAAAAAATCGAATTGGCAGTTGATTGAAGAAAAAATCTACACGTTATGGGTTTCCTAAGCCCTTTAGTTCAGGTAAAAAAAATGCTGGAGAGTGAAGGGGCTCATTGTTCACCTACTTACCCTTTCATTTGGTACAAGTATATGATCACCCTTCCCAGTTGACAAGCCTCCTAACTAACTAGTCCATCGGTATGTTTGGGTAACTCTAAAATGTAAATAAAAGATGACCAAATCCATTAACAATCAAATAATACCAAACTTTACCTTTACTTGGTTGTATTATTAAGCCGGCCATAGACATTCCGATCTATGGCCGACTTTTAGCAGACTCTTCACAGCGTGGTGACGTCACCACGCTGTGAGCAGTCTGCTACAGAGAGGACAGGAATCCCGTGTGTTCCACTAACACACGCGATTCCTGTCAGACTGTGGCCAATTAACTCGGAGGGGGAAGAGACTCGCCCTCCGAGTTAACAGCCTGCAGTGCAGGAACAGAGGATTGTGCAGGAAAAAAACCAGTAGGACGGATCTGTGTGCGATCTGACCTGCCGGCTTTTTTTCTACATAACTCAAGGTGGCCTCCCTCATAGTTGCAGCCGACCAACCTTCATGTGCTCGGCGGGAGCGAGCACGCAGGTTGGTCTGCTACAACTATGGCCGGGAATCGGCCCATCTATGGGGGGCTTTAAACAAGGATATACTATCTATGAAAGTCTGCCTATTTTCTCCTGGTTTTCTAACCAACAATGTCCCATGAAGTTGTGCTCAGAGATCTCAAGTACCTACAACATATGTTGGTAGCAGTTCTGAAGTTACTGAAGAAGGGGCAGGAAACACCTACAAGCTCCACCTACTTACCTGTTGGTCATAGGTACCATGAGTGTGTATTCCAAATAAATATATGCACAATATCCACGTAAAAGAGTATTCCATAAAGGGTAAAGAAAGATAAAAATTTAAGTTTGTCGAAAACAAGCCCTACTTTTTGTAACGTGTTTTGCATTATATGCAAAAAAGCTGTAAAACAGAGCCATTGACTATTTGTGTTTTCATTCCCTCTACATTACACCATGATAAGACATTTTATGTAAAATAGTTTTACTTCATAAAAATTGTAATTGGATCATTCCAACCGATAAATCTGTTTTATCTTCCTCAGCATCCACTATGGGGCAGCAGAGCATCAGATTTAAAGAAATCCTAATTATGAAGAAGCCTGAGAAGTGTATGTAAGGTGGGAGCTTAGCATACTGACAAAAAGGTACAGCCATTAGATTTTCTAGTTCACTTTAAGAAAAAGTTGACAGTTGATCTAGATTGTTAATCGAAATATCGTGGTCCATATATTTTTTGAGGTTAATCAATTGGCAATATAATCAAAGCCATTTTGGTTTAGCTGTCTTTTCGTCGTGCAGATTTCAGCGAGCACACACTGTGAAAATGACCAGTAAAAGGCAAGTTTATAGCACAAAGCAGACAATTAAAGAATATTGTGTAGAACTTAGAACTTTCCATTTATGTTTAATGGGTGGCATCAAGGTCTCATGGTTTGCTTCTACACGCCATAAAATTCAATTAGTTCTAACAATAAACAAGAGGCAGTTTTAGTGCATTTTAACAAAAATGAAAAACAAAAAAGGAAAGTATTGAAACAGCATTACTAGCTCTAGTTAAAGGTGAACTCCAGGGGAAAGTTTTATTGACTCCTACAGTGGGCTTCACACCCAACTACAAGGGTGAAATACGTGTGGGTTCAGGTGAAAAACTTAAGCTAGCAACACACCCTCGATTTTCATTCTAAAGGTAGCCATACATGGCCCGATTTGCACCCCATTTTTTGTCTGATCGACCACAAGCAGTGGTCGCTCGGCTGAAAATCGGGTGGCCCTACCTGTGGAGATAGACCAGGAATCTCCTTGTTCACGGCCGATCCCACAAAGGGTGCCCGCCGATCAGCTGAGAGGCCGGCTGCATCTGGATGATGTCATCCCACTGAAGTCGATCCCTCATCTATCGAGGCAGATTTTTTAGTCGAACGCCTGGAAGTATTCAACCGTGTATATTGAACCATGTATGGTCACCTTTAGCCTCTTTCAGTGTGGCTGAGGGATCCTGTGAGGCAGTTTATTGTAGGGAGGATACTGAGGATCTATTCACAGAATGGAGCAGGGAGAATGGAGAAGAGAGGCAGCAGAACCCCATAAACCCTTATGGTTAATAATGATAGTTAAGGTGAGATAAAGTCACAGAGTATAGAAGGTGTGCCCTAGCCAAGGAATGTTTGAAAAAAAGAATGAACCCTAACCGAAGGTAGTAAATACCTAAGAGGTGCTAAATGATTGGCATTGCGGGCACAAAGGGTCAACGCTCAATCCGTCTAATTATAAAAAGTCTTTACACTGGACCAAACAGCAATTATTGAATACGTATAAAGCTAAAATTACACATCGTATAGATGCACAACAGTAGATACATGTAAATAGTTCCAGTATGTGATAAAGCCAACACCTGGGTGACCACCCGGGAACTATTTTCACAGTAATAAGATCCTTAAAACAATGATAAAGTACAGTAACCATCAAACTGGATGTTGAGATTGCATTGCGCTCAGGTAGCTCTCCAATCTCCGATGCGTTTCGCACCTTTGGCTTCCTCAGGGAGATATATAGGATATGTATGTATGTTTGAAAACTTTTTCTGGGGTCGTTTACCTCTCCCCTTGCTCCCCAGTTATCCACTTTGTATCCCTGCAACCCAAGAGACGCCCCTACCATCTGAGGGCGTACCTTATTGCCCTACCCGTGAGCCTGGTGTGCATCCCTTAAGCGTTAACACATCAAAACGGCAGTTTCTCACTGGAGCCTTGTTGTATGATATTATATGTAAGTAATGACTATTATCCTTTGCATATGTTTTGCATTTTGAATTTTAATAAGAATTATAACTGTGAATTTCTCTGACGTATATATTTAGATATACATATTCTATATATCTCCCTGAGAAAGTCCAAGGGGCGAAATGCATCGGAGATTGGAGAGCTACCTGAGCGCAATGCACTCTCAACATCCAGTGTGATGGTTACTGTACTTTATCATTGTTTTAAGAATCTTATTACTTTGAAAATAGTATAATTAGACGGATTGAGTGTTGACCCTTTGTGCCCGCAATGCCAATTATTTAGCACCTCTTAGGTATTTACTACCTTTGGTTAGCATTCATTTTATTTTTACCCCATAAACCCTCTAGACATAAAATAACATTTAGCCGAATTGTATCATTCACATTATCATGCAATACATCAGGGCTTTAAGACTCCATTCCATTTTCTAATAGCTATGGCATTGTAAAGCTTGAATGCATCACCTCAGGATAGATCTGGTCAAGTATTAAAAGGTCATTAGTAGCCTGAGGTAAATAGTGTCTTTTCGGGAAGGTAAAACAGATTGGGGGAAAGAAAGAAAGTAAAAGCACATGTTTTATACTATATGACCCTATTTTCAGGACAATGGTCAGGGGTTGTGGAAGGGGGTCAGGCTTTATGAAATAACAGACAAAACATTCTCCATGTAGATTCTGCGCTGATATTGGTACAATGAAATGTACTAGCACTATACTCGTCAAGGTGAACGTTTTCTCTATTTAGTTGTACAATAAACTTGATAGAGATCTATAATATAGATAAAACATGTTTGTGTGCATTTTATGAAAATGGTAGCAAACTTACAGCTTTTATTGCATTTTAAAATAAACAATAGTGTGATCAAGTCTTTTGTGTGGCATATCCTCCTCCTTATATGGCACCTTAGAATTGAGCTCCACATTCAGCAAAAATCCTACTTTGTAATGGTAGAGCCCTGCACATGAGGTTTAAATTCAATAATAATTGTGCAATGATATATAAGAAGTCATTTTAGTTAACTATCCTGTAACTACCCTGCAGTAACCTGTAGCTTTCTCCTCCATTTGACATGCAGTACATCAAGTTGTAGTTGCAGCCTCTGGCAAAATGTAGGCCTCACAGCTTAGATCCTTTTCACCCCAAGCCAAGACACCCTGCCTGATGGGGGCAGGATGAATCAGAAACCAGGTATGCTGTATGTGGGACCTTTGTGGTTATTTGACTCATATTGTTATGATGCCCTTGGTTAATAAAGCTGTGGCTTGAATCTATATCCACTTTAAAATTTTAATTAGTGCACTGCGTTTGGGTTCAAACAAGTTGTGGGGTGGGGATAGTATGGTTAGTTGCAGTAGGGATAGGTAGGGTCATTGTTTCTGTTTACTATAGCTCATCCCTTCCCAAGTCATAGATGAGGGTCCAAGGAAAGAGGTCCGCAACAAATACAATTAGATCCTTACTTGCTAGAATAGTCCTAGCATATAATTCTCATAGGGTGTTATGTAAAAGAATCAAATGGTAAACAGTTGTTCCATACATTTATAGGTTAAGGAGGGGGTTAAAACAAAGTATATAGCCCCTAGCCAAAGTGTAAGTGCAGAATTACCAAAGGTAAGCTCTCTTGAATCAGATAACCCAGATATTATTATTATATATTATTTATATTGGTATTGGCATAGCAGTATTGGTATTGTTATGAAACTCGTGAGAGATGATGATGGACTACCTGCTTTGTATTGTTTGTATCGTTGCTTTTTGTATTAGACTCTGAAAATCAATAAAGATTTATTGTTTAAAAAATTATATATTATTTAAATATTAAATAGGAATAGGCTAAAACTCTTGGCAAATCATAAGTAAGAATCCAGTCAGCATCACAGAAGCAGGGCTCCTTATCTATGCACACGGGGTTATATCCAGGTCCTGAGTGGGTGAAGATTGTTTATCAAGTAAGATGTTCTAACTACAAGATGGAGGATATTTCATACAAAATAGAAGAAGAATTTGATCTGAAGTGTCAAAACAATGTAAATTTTCATGAGGGCTACCTCCACTGCTACAAATCATTTATTCTTGAACATCTGCCAGCCTGAAATCCAGGAGAAATTAAGGTGGGTTTACACGTGTAGATTTTTTCTTCAATCAACTGCCAATTAGATTTTTTGTTCAATGTCGTTGTCGAACATGGTTCGTTCATTTATCGCATGTAACATTATTTTTGTTTGTTCATCGCTGATATCGAATAATACATTCAAAATTAAAACGACAAATTGATGATCGTTGACCTTTCGAAGGATTTTTTGTTTGAGGTCGAACAAAATGTATCCATCGAACAAATTGGCCATTCATCCTTAAAATAGTTTGTTCTTTGTTGATCGAACAAAAAAATCTACACGTGTAAACCCACCTTAATAAATGAAGAAAGTCTGCTTTAATAATTGGACAGAAAGGAACAAACACTTTACACAGCTCTTCGCAGAAAGGAGGTCACAATATAACCCATGCCAATATCATTGTCAAATGCAAACACACTATAGTCACACTCCAACCATACAATGTCCTAGCTGAGAGTCGATGAAAGTCAACAGTACCAGCCATGTTTTCACTGAAGAGCCTAAAAATTCTAATTTTCTTCCGATTAAGTATGTTTACAGTCTATGCAGTGATTATGTAAATAACTGCAGGAAAATCCCAAGTGTTCTATTTCTTGTGAATTGGCCAGAGAGGACAATTTATCACAGAAGTTCTCAGGTTGGTCCCTGTACTCCTCTGACAGCCTGGAGTTTCGGGAGTTTCTCTAATTAGCAATTAGGATGTTCACGTACTTATCTGTATAGCTGTAGGCAAATATTTAGTCATGTAAACCTCCTAATAGCTGATCTGTTTGCAGCTATTGATAAAAAATATTTCTAAATAAGTTTATCCTCTTTATCAGCCTTAAAGCACCACAAGGCATTAGAGCTTTCCCTGGTGGATCTCATGTGCATATGAAGCTGAGATGGAAAACAGCTGAAGAATCCTTATCTTAGTTTATTTATTTGGTCTGCAACATGCCAGTGTTATGTAAATTTCTGGCTGCACATAAATTACACAAAGTACATACACAAGTCAGCGTGGTTCAAAATGTTAGGAATAATCTCATACTAGAGGTTCTTTAAAAGCAGTCAACAAGCAAACTGCAAACATGGAGAAGACAACAGCTGCTTGTACATTTGCCAGATATACTATATGCAATGTCTTTTTCTTTGGGCTTAATTCACTTACTTAACTTATGCAAGTTGTTTAAAAGAACCAACTCCTGGTTTTGCATATTTTTCTAAATTGATAACTAAGTAGACTTTACCTACAACTTATTACTTTGGATGGCAGGTTCTCCAAGGAAATCTTATCCCGCAAGAGAACTCAGGAAGTTGATCATATGCTTCTCCATTAGTGATGGACGAACATCAGTTTCGCGAACAGGCAAATAAAACTTCTGCAAATACCCGCCGTTCGCATGTTTAAAGCGAACCTCTATTGACTTTAATGGAGGGCGAACTTCTCAAACCTTCAGCTCATATTTGTAGCCACAATACCAATAAAAACAAGTGTGAAAATGGTGCAACCACCTGGACAGTGTCATGCCAGAGGGGGACCAATGGCTAAACCCCCCCCCCCCCCAAAAATACAGATTTTTTAAAATGCTGTTCTTTTCATGTCTTAAAATCATATCTTGATTATATTAGCGATTATATTAGCGCATCCCATTTAGTCAGATCTCTCTGCAATGTCCTGCTTTAAGGTCCCCATACACCTTACAATCTTACCATACAATTTCTGTACAATCAAATGTTGTTCTACCAAACCCATGTAATATGAGGACCTTTCTAATCCTTCCAATCACTATGTATTCTATCAGGGAGGCCACTATACTACACAGTTGTTGGTAGATCTAATGGCGATTGTATGGATCGATCTCAAGGTGTTTGGGGGGCTTTAGTTTGTGATGGTGAACTACAACTACCAACACACCTCAGCTCCGGATAATAACACAGCGCACAGGTCCCATAATGCAGCATACCACACCTCCAGAAAATGTAATTTTGTTGCTCAGTAATGATGAACTACATGTAACAGAACACCTTAGCTATAGCTGCAGATCATTGGATGGAGTATAACAGCAAAGTAGCTACGCCATCCCTTAATCAGCAGCAGCTTTTCCTATCTATCTAGTACTGCACACACAGGATAAATGTAAATGGCTGCCGGCCTGCTTCTTTAAGGGTTGGGGGTCCTCCAGGAGGGAAAAATTTGTTATTGGCTTTACTGTCCCACCTGACTGTGGGGTGAGGGGTCAAACTCAGTGTTAAGGTATTGGTGGTGGGTAGAACACCCATAATGTTCACTGGCCTTGCGAACTGCGAACATGCTATGTTCACTGTGAACTGTCCGCTAGGCAAACTTTACGGCTATCACTATTCTCCATCAGTTTTCTAGTTGAAGAACTTTTCCTGGGAAAACTTTTCTTCTCTAACAATAAGTTTAAGATAAGCTTATAGAGAACTTGTCATCCCTACTCATTACAAACGTTTTCCAGATCACTATCAGCTACAAATCAGAAGTTCAGTCTTCATTATGCATCTCCTTCTGTACGGGTAAGTTTCAATGGCGCTATGGTACAAATGGTACCATATACTGTAGGTCACCCAAACCTTCAACCTGGTACCATATAGGTCACCCAAACCATCATCCAAACTGCAACCCATCATAGACATATACACTTTAGGTTTGGGTGACCTACAGGGAGTGCAGAATTATTAGGCAAATGAGTACTTTGACCACATCATCCTCTTTATG
>CM070037.1:28487271-28542570 GCA_036250615.1 Ptychadena robeensis | reverse complement strand
AAGAAAGGTGGCTATATTGGTCACTGATTTGTTTTTGTTTTGTTTTTGAATGTCAGAAAAAATATTTGTGAATGTTGAGATGTTATACTGGTTTCACTGGTAAAAAATAAATAATTGAAATGGGTATAAATTTGTTTTTTGTTAAGTTCCCTAATAATTATGCACAGTAATAGTCACCTGCACACACAGATATCCCCCCTAAAATAGCTAAAACTAAAAACAAACTAAAAACTACTTCCAAAACTATTCAGCTTTGATATTAATGAGTTTTTTTGGATTCATTGAGAACATGGTTGTTGTTCAATAATAAAATTATTCCTCAAAAATACCTGTATATGGTACCACCTTTTGAACTCTTACAGCTGGCTAATGGGTTTTTGGACATTGACTCATCTCAGGTTGGAGCTTTAATTCCATACATTGTTGGTTCAATACTGCCCTGAAGAGCCTGGTATATCCTGACCCCAAGAGGGCAAACTGTGCTGTGAAATGCAGGTTCTTGGATGGGCTATTCCAATCTCCAACAGTGTCTGGCTGAAGAGCCTCTCCTTTTTATGATAGACATATCACCTTCTACCAAATATAGACTTATTTTATTGGTCTAAATTTAATCTCCCTGGTGAAGTAAAGGTCAAAACGCGTTGGAGCTTATTTGAATTTGCAATTAATAACATCTGTATAAGTCTATATAGTTATATGCTGACATTGTGATATGTATTTTATTGTATTTTTTATACTGAGACATAAATACTGTATGTATTGGTCCCAATGTTAATAAAGACCTTTTACCATATTCAATAAGTCTGTTTGAACCAGTGCATAAAAAGCCCTACCATTAATTTAAATAGATGTTTTGAAGTCTATATTAGGGTGTTTTTTGCATCATAAAATGTATGTGTTGCCAAAAGCTGATGTTAGCACACACAGTTTGTATTTGAGCCCTGATGATGTATTGAATAAAACCTAGCTCCATTTCCATTTGTAACTTTGTATATGTGTCGAATACAGCTTAAAATTTTAAATCTTAACACATAATTTTACAATTATTATTATAAACAAATCAGAAATGCAAAGGAAAAAAATATGGCAAGTAATTTGTACAACATTTCATTAAGTAACCTGGTGGGAAAAATAACCCATTAAAGCTGTGGTAAAAGCCCATTTAATTCCTGTTCTATTTAAAACGGATTATCAATTTTGTTCAACAACAAAAACGTAGTTACTCCATCTGACCATTTTAATAAGCAGGAAGCTGTCAAATAAGAAGAGCAGGAGGTGCACATGGAGGTAGAAGACCACGGGGCTCTTTTGTTACCGCTCAGCATTTTGATGGTGCTTGAGTTTTTTTTGGCTTTGTAGCAATGCACAGAGGAACTTTGAATTGCTTCAGCTTTACTAAGAATGATCAGCTGCCTCACCAGGCAGGAATTTTAAATCATCTCTAGTAAGGGAGGGGTGGCCAGTCATCAAGGGGAACAGGCGCACCCACCAAGCTCCTGTTTTTTGGCTAATAATTTACTTCATCCCAGGAGACTTAATGCTCTTTGTAGTAGCGAAGGAGGGAGGCAAAGTGACAATCAATGTAGAAAAAGATGTTGCTATATGCAGAGGACACACTGCTGATAAAACCAAGCTAATCGCCACCTGCCATGTAGCAAATACATGAATACATAATAAGATAAGATGATTATAACTTTTAAAAAAAAGTTCCCCGCTTTGAACAATTGCTAGTTGAAAATGTCCTTGGGTTTAGGTATCTGCAACATTCTAAATCTGTGTACTTATCTCTGTTCTGCTGAAAGTCTGAAACTTATTTTAAACCTACTCTGTTTCCCTGAAAATAAGGCATCCCCCGAAAATAAGGCACCCTTACATTTTTGCCTCATGCTGAAAATAAGGCACCCCGAAGATACGATACAGGGGGGATCAGAGGGAGCAATCAAAATGACAAAATGGTTATCCCCCTTTGAGTCTCCTGTGCCATTTTGATTTCCCTCTCTAAACCCCCCTGTGTCATTTTAAGTGACCCCCCCCCCACACTGATAATCGAATAACTTTTCTGCATGTATGTGTCATTTAGGCAGAAAATAAAGGGGTTGCATACTCCCCAACATCTTTGTATTGATATATTAGGGTATCATAATATATTACCTCCCATTTTCTGTCTGTCCTACAAGAAAGTAACTCCATTAGATTATTACAGGCTTCCAAATACTTCAGCTTCAAGAGACACTGTCAGTTTGTCCAGCCAAAGGAAAATTACAGTAACTTTGCAAAGCCCCCCATTAGCCAAGTCTTTTAAACCACAAACCATCATGTCATCAGACTTTACATGCTAGGGATGGAAATGCATCTTAGCAATACAATCTTTGTCTTTATTTTGCCTTAACTATAAGCAAATATAACAAAATATGCTAAAGCCCCCCATTTAGCCTACAATCTGACCATAGAATTTCTGTACAATCAACTTTTCTTCTACCAAAACCATGTAATATGAGGTCCTCCCAATCACTATGTATTCTATCAGGGAGGACCCGGCACTACATAGTTGTTGGTAGATCTAAAGGAAATTGTATGGTGTGATCTAAAGGTGTTTGGGGGTTTAAGAAGTTCAGTACCCATATGATAGAGACCACTTGCTCAAAGCACGACTTTCATGATTATTTTCTCTCTGGAGGAAGCCATACACAGGTAAATAATTTTGCGATTTGATCATTGTACACGTTTTAAAATTGCTCATCAATCGAACATGGATCGATTGTACCACCACACAGTATTATTGATTTTAAAAGTGATTGATTCCTTTACTTTAAAGTGTTATTAATGCTTTCTGCCACAAGAGGGCGCCAGGAAACAAAAAAGGTAAATGCAAATTATCTAATAAAATTTACATACCCAATCACTTTTCAATCGATGTTCTGTTCGATATCGATCACTTTTGGTCCATCCTACCAGGTGTACAGGAATCGATTCCTATTCGATCAACATAAACAGACCGATTTTATTGTTAGATCGAATGGAAATATCAAATCGTGTATGCCTACCTTAAGGCTACATCCTACTTTCAAAAGATCCTGGCCCCTACTTTGAGAGCTCTTTTGCTGTAAATGTGACTAAAGCCAGCCATAGACATCTCGATCTATGGCAGGCTTTTAGCAGACTCCTCACAGCGTGGTGACATCACCACACTGTGAGTAGACGGCTAGAGAACTGACAGGAATCGTGTGTGTTCCACTAACACACGTGATTCCTGTCAGATTGTAGCCAATTAACTCGGAGGGGGAGAACAGCCTGCAGCACAGGATCGGAGGATCGGGCAGAAAAAGAACCAGCAGGACGGATCCCTGTGCATTCCGACCTGCCGGCTCTTTTAGTCGGATCCTCAAGGTGGGCTCCCCTATAGTTGCAGCCGACCTTTATGTGCTTGGTGGGAGCAACTATGGCCGGGAATCGGCCCGTCTATGGGGGGCTCTAGGTTATACTATCCCCAAAAAATTAATGAAAGCCTTAAATTTGTAATTTGATCTATAGACAAAGAGCATAATTATTGTGGTCTAATTAATAAAAATGTAAATGGTCACCGTTGAGCTAGCCCACTTCTGCTCAATCTATGTGGGCTTGTATAATTTAAATATCAGCTGCCAGTCTTACATCAATTGAATGGAGCACCACAGTTTCAAAACAATGGATTTCTTTTCAAAGTCCTGTGCACACGCTCCATAGTACCTGTAGATACAAAACAAATCAAATTACCAGGAAAACCCATCAGATACTTGACCGATCAACTGAAATTTACCAACATGTCTGATCACAGCTCAATTAGTTGTTATTATGTTATTTTGTTCAGTTTTGTTCACTTTTTACCAATTGAATCATATAATAAGGAATCAATTTTCAACTATCAACTTTAAGGATTGAATTTTTAAGTTGACTGAAGGAAAAAATTGTGTATGGCCAGGTTTACAGTGAATGTGTAACAAACCAAGAACAACATTTCAGGAAAGGAACCCCATACCAACCATGAAACATCAGTAAAAATGTTTTGACTTGAAACTGCCCTTCTTGCAATGGTAGTTTGCAGGCCATCTATTCAAAAGTTAATGCTCATATGCAAATTAAATAATGCATATATTGATCAAAAGAACCCAAATTTACCAAGAAATGCCTCATAAAGTAAAAGGTTTAGGGTACATTTACACTGGCGGTTTTCAACCGCCAGGTAAACGACCCATTAACTTGACCAACCAGCAGATGCCACATTAGGCGTCCGCCGGTCGGTTTTCAGGCTGCCGTGCCAAAGGACCTCAATGGGGTCCTTAATTAGACGCCCTGTAATTGCCTGCACTGTTTTGCAGATGATCACAGGGAGTCGTTTCTCCCGCAGCTGCGGGAGCGTGCTGTTGGTTCTCGAGCTGAAAGCAGCTGGGAACCGACAGTCTAAATTTAGCCTTATGGATTGACACAATCAGAGAATTGATTGACTATGGCAGGGACAATTAAAGAAGTGGCCCACACTTAACCCCTAAAAATACCCATATACCAAGCCCCCTTACTTAGAGAAAGGCATGACGCTGAGGATTTCAAAGATGGATGTGGATATATTTAAAGGCCACAGCTTACAAACATATCACACGAATTTTAATAAAATTATTTAACATAAATTTACATAAATGATCATAACATGTTAATTTCCTAACCTAACATTTCCTTGTGACTAAAACCTGTAACCTCTTCAAAGGTTCCTGACAGTGCCCTTACGAATGACTGAGGTCCCAAAAAACACCCTGTACTGACACCTGCCTTAAAAGCTTGGTGGGTACTAAACTTAAAAGAAACCTACCACCTGTTCACTTTGCAGCTCAGCCTATACTGCAGAGATCTCCAACTAAAAAATATTTCTGACAGCAGGAGGGGTGTCTTTTAAGAGACAGCCGCTCCCACTGTTTTACAACTCGCCAAGTCATTGACCCTTGTAAGCATTTAGGGTTACAACCAAAGTGACTGCTCCACCATCAGGACGTTACGTTATTTTTACCCAAAGATACTGCCAAGGATGCGCCCGCTGTGACTGCTATCCTATCAAGAGAAAAAATGGATAAGCCAATACATATATCGTCAATCAAACATCGATTGACTGTACAACCACAAAATATGATCACTCCAACCAACATGTCTGATCACACTTCGATTGATTTTCTGTTTGATATCTATCACTATTGGCTGACCATACCAGGTGGGAAGGAATCGATTCCTGTTCGATCGACATAAACAGATTGGATGTTTGGTCAATCGGAAATATTGAACCTTTACTATTTACTATACTAAGTGTGGTCATTGAGGGTCCAAGAAATAATCAGAATGCGGCCTCCTCTATTCTGTCTTCTTATCCAAGGCTGTTCCCTGTTTTCATCACAGACGGGGCCCCTTAGTCTTCTTTGGTCTTCATAAGTATGTCAAACAATACAAAATAAATGAAAAAAAGAAGTGCAAAATAGGTATGTGCTGAAGAAGTATAAATCAATTTCTGTCTTTAAATCGAACCAAAATGAGCTTCCTCTGTAATTAGTCAAATCTAAAACAAAACATCTTGCTACATTCCTTAACAGGTCGTAAAAACACATGTATTATTTAACATCTATGAAGTGATTAATAAGCTGGGACTTCAAATGTAAATTGTACAGACTGCTTTTCATGGACCGCTAAATTATAAATATGTAGCCAAAAGAGAAAACCTCTAGGATGGGACAAAAGGTTCTTTTAGCACCCCAAGATTAATCCATGGAAAAACCATCACACCGAGACATCCACCTACAGAGTTTGTCTGGGGGGAAGCTTTTAATGAGACACATTTCCTGGTACACTGGCCATTATAGATAGCAGCACAATATCCATCTTCCAGTATATAAGGCACAGTAATTTTCTAGAGCTTGTCATACATACTCCTTCACTCTCATCACTCACACAGTGATTACTGTCTATGAAATTTCCCAGTACAGCTAACCAGGAGACCAAATGTGAAGCCTACCTAACAAGTCAAAGTCAACAGTAATTTAGGAGTAAATTAAAGGGAACACATTCATCTTCTTACACTCATGAAAAGCACATATGTTAATTTTTCATTATCAGAAAAAAGAGAAAGATTATAAAATAATGAGATAGAAAGACATTTAAGCAGGGTACAGATGGTTTGATATTCGAGCCATCTGATGTTCCCTGCAGAAGCGTGATGACATCATCATGCTGCTGTCAGATATTGGTGGAGCCGGGGAGACAGCTCTCCTCTCCCCAGCTCAGCCAATGCTTTGCATGGAGACGCGCGGTCTCTAGGCAAAGCAGCGGATATCGGCCGTATTTAACGGTCATGTCTGATATGGCTGTTTTCTAGCGGGATTGATTAATCGTGCTCGAAAACAGCAATGGCTGCATATAATATGGGCCAGATAGATGGCCGTGAGCGCGCACGGCACTTGAAGCGTTTGCAGGTCTGTACCCTGCTTTAGTGTATGCACCTAATTTGTATAACTCACTACACAGACTACATTTTCTGCTTTGGTTTTAATGATTAGGCTTTCATCCCTTGCTGCATAACACTAGATGATAGTTGTACCAGTTCAGTCTTGCTGACCAATCAGCCATTTTGGATGTTGAGATCTTTTTCTCTGCTCAGGTAATCCAATTATCCATTTCCTGCTCGGCCAGTCGTATTGCTAGCCAGACATGGGGGAAATGATAGTGGAGTGCTTTCCAATAGATTTCTTCTGTAGCAGTGAAAGCCGTTTAGCTGCAGCCGGCCGAAAAGGCATGCACCACTGTATACAGCTGTCTATAGGGGTGTGTCATTTTTGTGGTGGTCTTATCGCCTGCACAATACACTATGTAGCACAAGGCCCTCCATATTTGGATACAGATTGAATACATTGTTTAAAAATATCCTCATACTACACTAAAAACTGTTAAAACATAAATGTATGGTGAGCTATACCTTCTTGTAATATACAGGGGCCACAAAACTGTTGCTGTGATCCCTGTATCCCATCAGAAATAAATTGACAACAATGCCTATATAGAGAAGAAAAGGTTTGTTCACTGCAATGACAAATAACTGTGGTCCAAAATTTTTACCATCAACTGAAGACTTAATACTCATTTTAAAGAAAACTTGGCATTTAATCCAAAAATAAATGCCTTTTTCCCCTCAAATGCATTTTACAAATATTTTTTAAACAAGAAACAAGTAAAAACTGCTAGGAGAGTAAAGTCCTTGAAGAGTTAGAGCTTGTGTCCACTGCTTCTTCTTTTTCCCGGCAGTGGACGCACATTCATAGCAGGGAAAAAGATGCAGAGAGGACACTTCTCATTCTTATGAAGTGGCAGATCTTCATTGCAGCACCGCGCGGTGCAGCTGGAGACATGTTTTTTTTAAAAAATATCTAGAGCCCAACATGCGGCCCTTCAGCATTCTTTGGCAGCCCCCGAAACCTTACTGTTAATGCATAGGAACTCACCTGTCCGCTGATCCCCTCCTGACAGGTCCTTGTCTGGGATCTTCTTAGAGTGAGAAGAGGGGGAAAGGCGATAAACCCGCGTGAGAGGCATATGTAAAAGCCAATCAGCGACCCAGATGGTGCCTAAGCAAGTCCATTGCCTCTCCTCTTTAATAATAAAATGCTTATGTCAGTATAGATTGAAAATCTTATGTGCAGCCCTTTATTGATGCTGAGGGCCGCACTTGTGGCCCTCCATATCAACTTAGTTGGCCACCACTGGTGTCCAGACACTAAGGTCTTCTCTCCATTCATTCTTTCCCATTTCCAGAACACTTGCTGTATGTACTGTGCTCTTTTTTTTCTGCAAAGATCAGCCATAATAATCATAAGTGTGTACGAGGCATCCGTCCTGCACATATCAAACTACCTACATCTACTTATGCCATCCTATCAAGAAGACTTTCTTTTCTTTGTCTAGACAAATCTATCTAGTTTTACTCACCATAAATACCCCAAATTACCAGCTTAAAATATAAAATCGCTCTGCTGTAATGATAGAGGTCCTGAAACCTTTGTGAAATATTCTGTCAAATTGAAACAGATGATGAGAATTACAACAGATTGTATATTCAAGACTTTACTGTACGGTGATTGCTTGCTAACTATACTCCCTTTAGAAGGAAAAGGGATTTAATAAGCTACACGTCTCAGTCTGTAAAAGAGTGACATAAGTAAAAAAGGCTCACTCATGCCTCGAAGTTGGCATTTGACAATCTTAAGAGGCAGGAAATACAATTACACTAAGTATGGGCTTCCCTTAATGATATGGCATCCTAGTAGGCTGAAACATTGTACAAATATCTCCTAAATACTCCAATTTGTTTGGCTTTGGATTCAATTTGCAAGACATGTAATATGTAACTGGGCTTTACATGTAAAAAACAGAGGTACCTGACAAAAAAGGTGCACATACCTTTGGTACTTATTATAAATATATAAATCAGTTAAGAGGTTGGTAAATGTACAGCAGAGGGATATAGTCATTTTGACATTTTTATTTCCAAAAACGTGTTCCCATATTTATTTAAAGTACTGACTTGCTGTTACTGTTAGCCATATGAAGCCAGTAATTGGTACGGGACTTCTTTAAAACGTATCTTTTTAAATTACATACTCAGCATGATAATTCAAAGGTCTCTTATTACCTTTACAAGAACTTCCTTGTTTTGTAATTGTCCTGCAAACAGACCCTCAGAAGTTGGCCTAATTCATACAGTCAGTGGTGGTTTTAGGCATGGGCAAACTGGGCGGTTGCCAAGGGTGATATCTGAAAATCCCGACAGAGCGCCTGCACAAGAGAAGGAATAGAGGAAGCTAGAGGAGGGTAAATAGAGTCCAAAACAGAGTCCCACCTCACAAGGGGGGTGAGGCCCTCAGAGGGGGTGCCCGATCTTCTTTCTGCATAAAGTCATTAAGGAACTTCTCAATTGCTGTTTCCCACCGACCATGAACAGTCCAGTGGATGAAACATGTTGCATTCACTGGACAGTTGCCCATAGGCATAACATGGGGGACGTTGGCTGGTGATTGAAACCTGCACACCTACACAATGCAGTAAGATGGTGTGAAATTGTGTCTGTTGTTAGAAAATACACTTAGTTTTAATGAATAGCCGAAATGAGAGATTTAGCCATCTATCTTTATGTGAGTTCCAGGGCACGGCGGCAAGACAGGGAAAGAGGAGGGACTGCAAGGGATCCTTAAATTACTCCTTACAGGTACTTTTTTAAGCATTCATCCCTATTATTGGCACTTCTAGTGTCAATAATCAAATGATGCATTTATGGTGGTAGGTCCGCTTAAAGTTAGCCTCAATTCAAACTTGTTTTCAGGGTATCTGACATGTTTGGTTGGGGTAATTACGGTTTCCAGGCAATTGGTAGAAATGGCATGTTTTCTATAGACAATCTGAAGGAGCCCTGAGCTTTTAAAGGAAGGGAACTTCAGGCAATGCCCCATGGTAAATGTATGGCTTAGTGTAAAAGCACAAGAAACAACATGAACACATTGTCTGCTCAATCCCTGACAGCTTCTCATTAAGAAAAGATGTGGCCATAAATGATTTTTAGACTCCGTGTTGTCCTTTCTGTAAAGAGAATATTAATGTTGTCCCCCTACAAAGCACAGAACTGGTACATGAAAGCTAGATTCCTTACATGCCCGCTGCGCTGTTCTTCCTACAGTTGCAATTCACTTTCATCTCATCATATGTTTCATACACAGCCTTCTGAGAAATCTCTTCTACTTGTGATTGGTGCTGTGCGAGACAGCAAGTATAAACACACTTTGACTTCAACGGTGATCAGTCACAACGCTGTTTCATTGACAGCTTTGCGCTTTCTTTGTTTTTAATGTAATTTGATGTTTGCTAAGGAGGCGTGCAGTTTCATTTAATTTATATTTTCTATTTTCAGACACATTAAAGATATGAGTCTCTATAAACTGTCTCTGATTTTTATAGTTGTAAAATCTATTACTTTAGTCATTTGCAGATTTTAAAAGGAAATGTGTGACATTGATGGTATCCTTGCACTGCTTAAACTTTAATCTTAAAATAAAAAGCCCAAAATGTTGCCTACTTTTGCTTTTTGTTATCCCCTTATGACTGTGGTATAAATATAGTTCCCAGCATACAGCGTTTTATGAAAAGTTAACACAGCTAATATACAGCTTTACATAGCTCTGTGGCCAACGGGCTTATTTACAATTGAACTGTAGACAGATATTAAAGCAGCTTCAAAAAATTACCGTTGACGCTATATTCCCAATGTGTAACTTGAACTGTCTATTACAGATATTCTGCAAACCTATGCCAATGTTAGGCCTTGATAAATAGGTTATAAAAGCAGGGGGTGGACACATTAGGTCTTTCTGTTACAATGGAAAAGGCTTAGCACATACTCCTCATGTCTGCCAAGTGATCCATTATTGCCAGGCAAAAAACAATAAATTAAGCAAGTATGCTCTTCATTGGGTTAGCCTGACCCAACATGGACAGATCTACTATGGATATATGTTATAAAATGGTAGAATAGCATTCTGATGATGCATTCAGTAATTTATTTTAGAAAAAGACATTCTAACAATCATTGATTTTCTGCTTTGGGAGCTGAAAATATGACTCTTTGTTGGTGTTCCTGTGGGCGCTGGCTCATTTTAAACCTCCTGCCACTTGTTTGTCTTTCTAAAGGTACTGACCGCAGTGGTCAGCCAACATTAAGTTCAGAGATTCCTATGTTTGTTTGTTACCCTGATACCAGTTTCCTTATATGTGTCATTATGTTCATTCTCTAAAAGCTCCTCATTCCATAAGTACATGCATTTGAAACCTTTTTCAACAACAGTAAGTTCAGTGCATCATATTCCAAGCTTTAAAAGTGCTCTGAAGTAAATATTTTTTTTAAATGCAACAGGGGTACCCACATCTTTTTTGGCTACTCTTACAATAACTACTTCAAAATGACTTATCAACAATTCAAATAAATATAGATGAGAAATGCGCAAATCTACTGGGGGTCTTCGGTGCCTTCATGATCAACCAGTAGATCCTGATCAACAGCATGGGCACCCAGGAAATTGGAGGGGCCAACTATAGAAAGTAAGCTTTTTACAATCTATACACATGTAAGTACACTTTAACGAGAGAATACTCTGGGACCAGAAGAAGGCACACCTCTAAAGTCTGTCAT
This sequence comes from Ptychadena robeensis, assembly GCA_036250615.1. Taxonomy (NCBI): domain Eukaryota; kingdom Metazoa; phylum Chordata; class Amphibia; order Anura; family Ptychadenidae; genus Ptychadena; species Ptychadena robeensis. The sequence goes on along the minus strand of CM070037.1, from coordinate 28,531,334 downwards.
CCACATTTAAATGTTAGTACAAATAAAAATCTTTACTCAATAAACAAATATTTGAGGTTTTACTCTCCTTCACCAAAATACAACATTGAGGTAAAGGAAGACTTAACAGTGGCCCTTATAATGATGTCGAGGAGAAATCATGCATTCTTGTACTGACTCTATCCCATGTACTTTGCTTATACTCTTCTAGATATTCATATTCAATCTAAAAATGTAATGAATAGTGACAACCTTTAGCCCACCTGGGAGCTGTTAGTTGTGAGGACACATCTTTGTCCCAATTCCATCTTAATTCTCTATAATTTACCCCTTCGTATATTTTTCATGACCCTGATAGATGAGATGAACCTTCACACAAAGCTAAGTCACCCAACTCTTCCTCACTTCCCATGTTAAATAAAGCAACACACACCTGTGATGGAGTTAAATGGCCATAGCATTTTTAATAACAAAAACAACTTTTAACATACATATGATAATAATCTTTAATAACATAACATCTTAAGCATTCAGTTATTGGTTCCAGTTCTTTAAAGGTATCTTCATAAAACATAGAACCTTAGCCAGTATGAATTTAGTCCCTACATCACACCCACCCATCTGGTCAGTTCCATCTGACCAGACTCAACTAGGATACCACCAATGGTTCTCCAATCATTATATTTACCACTGTCCACCATTAAAGACCAGAAACCCAGAAATCAAGAAACCTTTACCCCCATTAAAATAAAAAAACTATAAGTCATAATCACTGTTAACTAATAGGGAGAGTAGCTTTCACCTAAACTAGTGATAACCAAACTGTTCCCACAGTCTTCATTTAGTTAGCGGATGTAGTGGGACATGGACGCATCATTGGAGAAGTCCCCCTTTGTGGGACAATTGAACCTTCCAGGGATGAGATGGATTACAATGTTGGATAGGAACGTTTTAGGTAACTATGGGGGGGGGGGGGGGGGGGGGGGGAATCCACACTGCGGTCCCCTTTTCCATCTTTTACATATACCAGACCCTATGCCAACAGGGGGTCTTAAATGCACTGGGGGGAGCCCACAATGTTTGTGGTCCCCCTTTTCCAGAGCATACCAGTCCCTATGCCAACAGGGGGTCTGGTAAAGGGGGACCACGAACAGCATGGGGTCCCCCCCACCGTAAAGTTTAATCATTGACCCCCCTTTTGTAATGACGCTGTTCAAGTGGTTGCACCCTTTTGATTGGTTTGTGGCTACAATTATGAACTGAAGGTTTGGTCCGCCATTCCCGAATGGCCTCGGCTGAATTGGCTGAATCACTAGTCTCAACTGAATCATCTAACAACTGATTCCATTATCCTATAAGTTAAATCCAAACATCTACACCCTTCAATCCTATTTCCAAAAACTTAATTAACCATTTAGTTACACTCCCCTTTGCATTCCTGTCATGTCAGCTCCTCTTTTCAGTAATCCTTGTGCTGGAACTTCCTTAAGCCAGGCTACAATGAGAACTCACTTTGCTTTTCCCTCACTCTGACAACCAGCCATGTCTTTTTTCCGTCATGAAGGTCTTCTAAGGCCATTCAAATGTTCCAGTGATATGGGAGCAAATGTTAGACCTTCTAGGATTCCTTTTGTTGCTGAAGATTGATCAATGTATTCTCATATGTCTCTCATCAACATGCAATACTGTACTGTACTTACAAAACTCAATAAAACTGTAAAAAAAATGTAAATGGTTTAGTAGATCTGTGGAGACACCAGTATAAACAGATGATACATGAAGTACTAAGCCATAGCCAAGCTGTTGCCAAATATTCTATTTTTTTCACGAGCATCAGCAGTTCCATATTAAAGCTTCAGGTCAACTTTAGTGCACAACAAATATATATATATATATATATATATATATATATATATATATAAAAAGATTTCATTTTATACATCATAGTAAAAGTCCTCTTTTTATATACTTCCCCTTTGCAAATAGCATCATTCTTGGTTCACAAGACTCGCACATAGTAAAACTGTTTTACATGGTTTTCCCGTATTCACAAACAATTATACGCCTTCAGTACCATTTCCTCAGCCTTCTGGATAATCAATTAAACAGATAAGGAATTTGTGCCGGGTACAGAAAATCTTGTGGTTGAAGCAAGTTGTTGGCCTGTTCTGTCTGGGCAGGTGGTTAGAATGTCTAGCCAAGAATAATGAGCCTGTGTTCTCCTGCCTCCTGTAATTTCCTTATGAGAATATTTTCTTCTAACTGCATTAATGTACTTCAAGATGGAGATCCGCAGGTAAGGGTAATATGTTACAGCATTTGTTATCGTATATTTATCTGCACTGTCTACATATCTATACCTTATGTTTCTTTTTATATAATTAATTGCATTCCTTGCAATAAAGAAGCTTTAGGCATGCTTAACACCTATTTTGTTTTACACAACTTGGGCAGCTCATGTTGAGCATGGTCAAAAATTGCACATTATTGTCAATGAGCCTTTTCAGAAAATGCAGGAACATATACATCAACAGATGAAAAGGCCTTAGTTATACTGTAGGATAAATGTAACAAATTGTTATATTCAAATTGGCAATTCTTGGAAAATTAAGGGATATTAACACATTTGGGTACTTGTGATGGAGGGTAACCTCCTGGGTGGTTATTACAAGTTAACTCGGGGTAAATTTGCTTACCCTGAGTTACAATTGGGGATACTCATGTGTCTCCTGCGAGCCCACAGCGATCTGCCAATTTCTTCTGAGTCCGCCTCTTCTGTGTCATCGATGCTGTGTTTTCCCACCCTCCCTTCTCCCCTGTACACATCCCTAGCATTATTGATGACCGATGCCACTTCCTAACATGGAGGTCAATAGCGAAGTCCCCCCTTCCCATCCGATGGTGCCAGAAGCGATTGGTGAGTCCGCCAATATTCAGAATCACCTACAGGCTGTTTTGAGTATCCCTGAGTGTAGCTCGGGTGAGTGTAACAGATTGCAGTGTCACCCAGTGATCTGTAACTGCAGGTGTGCCATCTACCAGTTCTGCTGCTTCCCTTTCCAAACCTCAGAGGATCAGGACCTTTCAGAGATCAGCTCCCTCTGCTGGTGGAAGTAATTGTGGCACTTGCTGTACTCCTGCTCCCTCTCCTGGCTGATACTTTATTAACACTCTATATCACTCACCTGGAGCCCTATCCAATCAGACCGCCTGGTCATGTACTTAAGAAAGTCACAAACAACAGGAACTTACCTGAACAAAGAGGTCTCTCTGTCTCTATTCCACAGGCTCTGATAACTTCTGGCTGCTATCTTCTTATTGGCCCATGAAACGTTTATTGACTACCCTGTTTTCCACCTGCCCTGACTATCACCTGTCTGACTACGTCTGCTGTCTTAGTACCTCGCCTTGGATATTCTGATGTCAGCCGCTGCCAGTAAGTGTAGCTAGGGACCACAACTCGGGGGCTCCCCGCCGCAAAATCAATCACTCCTTGTGCGGTGAATACCGGGGGGGGGGGGGGGGGGGGGGGGGGGGGGGGGGTTTCCTTAGACTCTGCGCCCTAGTTTATACTTGTTTGGTGGCACGGTGCGTCTAATGCTTTTGTGGTTTACCCGTGACAGTGAGTTTCTTTTGTAAACAAATTTACCCTGAGCTATACTCAGGCTAACTGCCAGGGAGGTTAAAGTGGACAAGTGAGACCTTTTCCCTCCTATTTTTTTTTTAAATTTAGTAATGTTAAGGTATGTATATTGAACAAATACACGTTACATCCAATGGGTCCGCTCATATGGAAACGCTTGTTATTACATATAAAAAATGGGAGTTAACCAGGCCTGAATGTAAATGCAATATATAACATATCTCTATTTCAGCTGAAATGTAGTGATTTAGGGCAAAAATAATTATATTTTGTTTTATATGTGGCAAGTTTTGTGGTCTGTTTTATATATTTTTTGGATATGTGCATTTACAGTGATGAAAATTTGTGTCCACAAACCTGTTTCTAGTTTAAAGTATTCTGGGGATGTTGGCACATGATATATGACACGTACCGTTTCTCATACAAACAATAACCTTGTAGGGATTTTATCCTCTCCCTACCCCCTAACCCTTTCTCTATACTTTGAATATATATGTCTGCAGAGTCAGGATGAAGAGAAGGAATGAATGAGGAATTGTTTTATCTGGGGCTGTAGCAGTTTAGACGTGGTGATATAAGTAGACATGTTTTCGTTGACACTAAGGTGTTAAAGAATCTAACCTATTGAGAAACCTTTAAGGAGATGCTGTCTCTGTGGCCCTTGCAATAATTACAGTAGCCGTGTTATCACATTACAGAAATTTAGCAAAACATTGACATTTATTGTCTACCATCAAACCACAGGAAGGTTTGTGGAGAGAAAGCTATTACAGTCAGCCCACTCTATCTCATTAGCTGTAGCAAGAGTTCAAGCCCTTGTGTCTATAGGGGCAAGTAAAATTATGGAAAGGGAAAGCATTTGCTTCTCACAACCTGAGATGGATTAAAAAAACATTGCATTCACATCTGCTTTTAGAAAAAGAGTCAACTGGACAAAATAATCGAAAATTCAGAAACCAATGAGTACAGGCACGGTGCCAGGAGATATTTTTGAATTTTAAGAGGTCCTGTCTTTAAATAAAGTTAAACCACATACAGCTAGCTGATAATCTTTCAAGTGGTCAGTCTTTCTTAGAGACAAAATCACTTGTGATATCTGAGACACCTAAAAGTGTAAAATACTAGAGATGTCCCTAGATCTTTTAGAGAGAATATATCACTCACTACCATTTCTTTACAAGGCATATATTATTTACTTCCTCTTTTTCTAAAGGCTGTATGTAATAAAGATATGATTACATTTTGCCTGAATGTAAATCCTGTAGCAATGCAATGTCTTACATATTTTGCCTGCTCCTGGCCCGCTCCTGGCCCTCTGGTGCCGACCCTGATGCTGTAGAGGAGGACCCCTGCTCTGTTGTCTCCAATAAGCATATTTACACCCTCATCAAATACAAATTATTTACTCACTTATTAACTCACTTTAATACATCATAGTTTGCACGGTGGTATAACAGCAAAGTGTATTAGTCACAGTTTCATCTTTATTACGAGATTGGGTACCACAGGGTTCTACACATGACTCAAGCTAATCATGCAGTTGATCAAACCCCAAGTAGCCCTTTGTGGAACGTAGTCAATGACATGGTGTTTTATCTTTCATATGGGCACCTTCGTTTGAATCACACATTCTTCTGGGATATTTGATGCAGGTACCCCAAGTGATTGTGAAATCCAGTTGATAATCACCATCTCAGCAGAAGCAAAGAGATGAGGCCATGAGGACGAAAATGTTTTAAGGTAAGAAAACCACCCCCCCCCCCCAAAAAAATATATATACAAAATGGTATATTCGATCTTCAATGTTTGGGTTTGTTCTGTGAGTAATAGATGATTTCCCATTAGAAGAGTTTCTTCTCTTAGTGATAGATGTGTTCCCGAACAATTCCCTAATCCTTGTAATATTTTCATCTTTGACTTTTTAGGCTGCTAAGTAGTAAGTTATTATTTGTTCAATATACTAGGGTCTCACATAATTACATTATATTAAGCACTACCATTTGTGTTCCCCATCTTCTACAGCTTTTAATGCCCTCCTGCTGTCCTTCTGCTAGATAGTTATTAGGTTGCTATGACACAGGAGCAAAGCTGTCGTAACAAAATCAGATGTAGCACACTTGCCGAGACGGCAACAGGACAAACTGTCATTATATGCTGTGGCTCCCTGGGATCTAGATAGAGCATGCATAAATAGAACAACATTTCCCCAGCCTGCTATAAGATTAAATCTATCTGAGTTTATTAACGGAGCATTGGTCTAGATAAAAATGTTGTCATTAGATCAGAGACAATATGGCAGTATGGTAGAGAGAAGAAAGGCTTACATTGAGATCGGAAAGTGAAGAAAAGTGGGGCACATAGGTATTCAGTATATGTTGCAATCACGTATACAAACAAAATTTCACTTCTTCTAGATTCTTCTAGAATCTTTTTTCATTTATACTAATAGAGTGTTGTACTGTTTTAGTATCAATTAATACAGAATGTTTAGAGTTCGAATAATACCCTTTATTGGCCCAATATGAGGTCCACCATTTTGTTTTTAGTTGCCAGAGTTGTAGGTCCACATTCAACTGCTTAATTTAAATTTGGAATACAGAGAGTTTGGATCGATAACCTTTATTGGTTAACTAAAGTCATCAAAGAACCAAGTTTTATGGACGCTTCAGATCCCTTGATTAAGGGCTCATTTAGACGTGCAGTTTTGAATCGCCCGGTAAATGCACAATTAGCGCTTTCACCCAATAGACCTGTAATGGGAGCATCATCAAATGCTCCCCAAGGGTCTGCACAGAAGCGCCCGGTAGTTGTCCTCAGATCTCCTGAAAGCTTTTTTTTTTATCGCTCCAAACTCTCTGTATTCCAAACAAGAATTAGGCAGTTTAAAATAGACCTATAACTATGAAACTCTAAAACAATAAGGTGGACCTTAACGGCAAACTCAAGCTGGTATTTGTGAGACTTGTGTAGAGGGTCTGATAGAAAACTTCAAATGCATATGCAAATATCATAAATTCCGGCCACACTTTTTCATAATAATAGACCATGTTTGTACATTAAACTTAAGCAAATGTATACCCATGTGCTGCCATTTTCTTAATTTTGCAAGGTAATGAAAAGTCTATAAAAACGTTATATAGGAATTAAATAAACAAATATAACATCAATCCAATATCTTTTTAAACCAAGCTCTTTAGAAATGTTATCTGTAATGGAAATCTATGCCATCCATGTATTTTCCATGTATTTTCAATGTTATGTAGCAGCACCACCATGATAGTAGCTTAAAGTCTCCATACACAAATATATATGGAGATATTCTGTTCACTTTATACAATAATCCAAACACAGAACCAGCAAGTTCCATCCGCTCCATGTTTAGCAAGTAGTCATGTTCAATGGCAAGCTCCCTTTTTCAATTTAAATGTACAAGTTGACCATTTGGTCAATGATTGTTTGCGTTCATACATGACAATATACATGACTGATAGAAGTGAAGGTTAAAAAGAAATCAGATATGCCAAGTACAACACAAAAATTAAAGGATGAAATACATATTCCAGAGGGAATTGTTGATTCCTCATGGGAATCAATAAAAGTAATGTTATTCCTACACATTATCGCCCAAAATTAACATATGACCATAAAATAAATAATGTAGTGTGATGTCCATTGTATGTTTCCCTCTGTTTATGATTCAGGGGTGTTAATAATTTTAAATATGTACAATTTCTATCTGGAAGCATAAGCAGGGATTATGGGGCTATGTTCCATCTGTTGTGCGTAACATACTACTCCCGTATTAAGTAAAATAGATAGCATTCAGACCAAGATGGGTGTCAGTGAACATATTTACCTTTCACCAGCATTCCTCATCTTGTAATTATCTAAATATAGAGATAATTTAAACCATATGTTACCGACCCTGGAGCGTCAAATAATATTCTACCTCTGCAAGGATAAGACATTGGAAAAAGAGAGAAACTATCCATATTTATGAGGGAGATTAGGAATATTTTAGAACAAGGAAAGTTGTCTACTTTAAGTTTTCAAGTAACTTTGTTGCAGAAAGCCAACAAACTATTACAGTTTGCACTTCATTTCATGATGTAAAAAAAATGCAGCACTTGGAATGTTGATTTGGCTGTATGTGCTTCAAATGACAATAATAGAGGATTCAAAGATTATAGGCACCAAGGATAATTTAAAAACACAGGAAATATGGCCCCTAGATTGTACTGTATGCATAACTCCCCTAGACAATTAATCATAGCAGGTTTGAATCTCAGCCAGGACCCTATTGCTTTTATATATATGGAGGAGTTATTACGATCTAGGTCAAGGCCCGCTCACTACAAGCATAATGAATGGCCTTTCTTTGGGGTTTACCAGCTATTAACAAACTGTTTTTAAAATCTTTGTTTGACTTCATAGGGACAGACACTGACTACAGTGTCTAGCATGAGGCTTTGTGGGCTACCCACTGTGAACAGTCCATGGATGGGGCTACTTCCCCAGGGAGAGGAGTAGCCACTTGGTCTTCACCGGAAAGCCACGCATAGGACAATAAATGTAGCGAGCACCATACATGTCTGTGGTAGAGACTGCCAGGTCCAAGATCCTGGGATTTACCAACTGGTATTAGAGCAGTTGAGTGGACCCACTTTGGTAGGTGAGTGGTGGCTCTTTACTAAGAAAGTTGAGGAATAGGTTAATATCAGGACTGCCTAATATTGGCAAAGCCAGTTCCTTAAGCCAAGTAAAATATTGCGGTTTGGGAGGGTGATATCTAGTGGAATTCATTTCCATGCACTGGCAAGATCTTTGCCCTTAAGTTTTCACCTGTTTAGAGGTGGAAAATACTCTGTGACTCTGCCTTTCTGTATGCACACTTGGACTGGCTTTAATGGTTTTGACTTAAATGTTATGTGTAATGAGCAAGACAGAAAGATATGAGTTGGTTATGTTGGGATTGGGGGGCTCTGTGAGTACAGTCAACACAGGCATCCTTCCTCATTGATGCCCATTATGATATGTTTAGGCGAGTCATAACATGACAACAACTTTCATGATGCAGGTTGACACAAATACTTAACATATGCATTGAGATGCAATTTGATCTATTTCTATAAATTTTAATGGAAAACACATATATGCTAAAAATACAGTGTGGTTACAACCTGATCGGGAATTTATCACATGGCTTAGTAAACAAATAAATACTTTACAAAGAGCACCCTGATAAACAGGACATTTGCTTGCACATATTTCAACGAAACTTGACCTCGTTCACTCAGCAATAGGACATTTCCTTCAGTGCTATTGTCTGGAGGAATTAAAGACAAGATGCAGACATTTCCTGGAACTGCTTAGATACAACTAACATTTTTAATTAATATATTGTCCATTAGAGATGGTCAAATTTTTTTTCGAAAATTTTGAGTTAATTGCAAACCCCCTGAACATGGTATCATCACCAAACTTGCTGGAGATGGAGAAGGGTTGGGGGAAGACTACATAAAAAGTATTGCTCTAACACAGTTTTTGCACAAATTAAGTCCAAAGTCAAGTCAAAAATTGAAAATTGGAAAAACTACACATGCTAGAACAAAAAATTTTTTTCCAAATGTTCCCACAACCCTTCTCTATATCTCCAGCAATTTTGGTGATGATACCATTTTCAGAGGCTTTGCAATCAGCTCACAAATAGTGATGAGCTTCTAGGCAATATTCGAATTCGTGTAATTCCGCGAATATTCGCCATAATATTCAACTTCATATTCGTAATCTCGAATATCCGCACTTGTGGACATGAATTGCGATCTAAAAATCGCAATTGCGATCACATATGCGCAATGCATGCAAGTCAATGGAGCTCGGATATTCGTCTGGGAGAATATCCGTCATTTCCGTTTTAAAAAATCGCATTGCGATTATATAATCGCGATCCATTGCAATGAATGAGATCGCAAAATCGCAAAAATCGCGATCGCGTCAGATATCCGGTTGTATATTCGCGAATATTCGCGAAATAGCAATATTCGAGCTAAATATTCGAAAATCGAATATTCGAGCTCAACACTACTCACAAAGTTGAAAAATTCGACCATCTCTATTGTCTATAGCCACCTGAAGTGGCCTCACCTTACTGTGTCCACCAATGCACTTGATGACCGACTTTAGCTGGATCCAGAGAGCACACCTCAAGATCTTACTTTCTTTTGGAATATTGTAAATGGAGATCCTGGCTGTGGCTCTCCTACCAGTGTTGATTGTAAATATTCTAATTGCGAATATTGACACTTTGAGAATTCACGAAGATCTCCAATATAGTGCAATATCATAAACCCAAATATTTTTTACATTGGGTTCGCAATATGGGCATGTACAAGTGCTGATTTGTGCAATTAAGGTGATTATGACTGAAGATCATGAATTTCAGAATTTATTGTGAATATAAGTTGCATATTTTGTGACAACGAATATTGCCTATGCTGCTCATCACTATCCCTTACTATGGCTTTCATTCAAAGGGAGTGATTCACCTGTATGTTGGTGAAGAAATTGTACTTCTGGCTTGTTATTTCATACAATATAAAGTAGCTGTTTTTGTTGAACTTGCTAGGAACAAATAATAAGTGTATATTTTTACTTTAAAAAGGTATATACACATAATATTTATTTAAATATATAGGATCCTTGATCAAGTACACTTTCAAGGTGTAGAAATAGTTTTGGCCTTCAGAGTTCTCGCTCCTGTTTTGGACCACCATCCATTTGTTTGGTTGGTAACGTAGCATGATATATTCAGGCCATGCTGCCAGATAAATAACAGGTGCAAGATGCTCTTTTACATGCAGTGCCAACCTGATCTTGCGCCTTAAAAATATTGCCAAACCAAAGGGATACATGTTTGCTGAATCATATTCTGGTGCTTCCTAATGAAACTCAAGATATTCTACTTCCAGGGAGCCAGAGGCAGATAGAAAATGGCTTTGTAAGGTCACATTAACAGTCCACCATGTTCTCATTACACAATACATTGAATCTTGTTTAGAGGCAGCTTCCTTTTTTTTGGTTTTACAATTCAGTAAGACTGAGGTCTTTTACTTTATTAGACTAATAAAACAGAGGCTAAAGTTGAAGACAGATCTTGTTATTAACAGGCAGGGGTTATAGTCTATGGGTTTAGGATTGCAGGACTCTTGCAGAGCTCTGGGTCATCTGAACAACGTTCTGCCAGATAGCCTCACCTGAGCTGGATAACAATATTTCAGGGAATTGGAATATAGCATTTTTCGCAGCAAATAAACGTCAGTGGGAAAGAAATCTGCAAAGGATTTGTGTACTCTTGACACAGTCGATCTCTTTAAATGAAAACCGAACTTCCTGGAAAAACCTCGACATTTTAATTTCTTCCCATGGCTTGCTGATTCTCGTACACCAGGCAGGAGTCTGAAATTGTGGAACTTTTGTGGTCTACAAAAGGATCTGAAATGTTTCCTTATGTTATGGCTCGACTCCATCTGTTTAAAAAATTATATTTCCCTTCCTTGTAAAGCAGTGCATGTAGGTGAGATGTAGTGAAAGCCATCATCAGCACGGTCAATGTTCATGATAATGTTTGTGTTTTTGTGTGTTTATATTCAGATCATTTGATGGAACCACAGACGTTACTATGGAGACCAACCAGATAAGCAGTTTGATGAAGAAAATGGGAAAAACAGGCACCATTTTTCACATGACCCTTCCACCTAGTAACATGCATAGTTCAAATATATTACATTTATGAGAGTAATAGATATAGTGATATATTGCAGGCAGGGTATCTTACTTCTTAAAGCTGAACTCCAACCTTCCCTTTAGTCTTGCTTCATTGAACTAGCTGCTCTACTGTATTGAAGTTGCTTTCTCTAATTTTATTGCAAAGAGCATATTGTACTGACCATTGGAAGCCAACCTCATTGCCTGGTTGGTCAACATACAGAATTACCATATTTTTCGGACTATAAGACGCACCCAGTTTTTAAAGCAGGAAAACCAAGAAAAAAATATTTCATATTTAAAAGTGTTCACATCAATTGGGTTAATGCAATAATAAATGAATGCAATATCAGATCCAGCCAGTAGATGTCACTAGCAGCAGTACACACACACACAGCACATACCATCACCTCTTCAATGATCGGGAGGAGGGGGGCAGGAGGCTGCCCAGTACTCTGCTCTCCCTCCCTGGCTGCCCTGTGAAAAAGTGCGTCTTATGGTCCAAAAAATATGGTATGTGATCCCATGTCTGCCCCGACTAATTATAAGCTTTCAAAATGCATAGTACTGTAAGGTTTAGGAATCAACCCATGACAATAGGCGGCGTATGCTCTAATAAACTTTTTTCCTACAGCGAGACCCCCAACAGGGTCTCTGTGGTAACAACTAATTTGCACGACGATAAACAAAGTACCGGTTTGGGGTAACCCACTTGTTGGGGAACCCCGATTGTTCAAATCACTGCACCCGGGGGGGGGGGCAGGGGATGTAGGCCAGCAATGGTGGATACTTGCGTGTCCTGCCAATGGATACAGCAGTTCCACAGGACCTTGTCAACAGCAGCAATCCCACTGCTAATGAGGTAAGTTCCATGGGAAGGGGGTCAGGAGCCAACCCAGAGCAAACCTGGCACAAATGGGTGGCAAGAGCACCACTGGCTTAAGTAGTAGTTGCGCGCGATTGATTGCGGTGAGCAGTAGGCCTCGGATTGGACAGCGTGCCCATTTACTCCAACTCCATCAAACTCTTTTCCACTGAGCTCTTCCCTGGGGGAAGTCCCCTCAAGTCCCCCCTTAAATAGCCCGGGGGCCTGAGGCATCATGGTTCATAACCTTAAAGGGGGCACTACCTAAACTTATCGGGCCCATGTCACTACAGTACTCTGTAGGCATACAGCCTGTCTAAAAATACCTATATCTCCAAATTTATGTCCACTCGTCATAGCATTTTAATCCACTTCTTACATGAAGATTGAGGCCACAAAAATTAAGGCATTTTGAGGCAGAGTACTATTGTGTATTCAGTAAACTATTTATAGCACCTTGCCCAACCCTCCCCACCTTTCCTGAAAATGTCTGTAATAAAAAAGAAGCACAGAACATAGATCAAAGCATGTTGATGAAGATGGAGCGCAACCTGGGAATAAAAATATACAAACAGGGAGCAGCAATCATTGGAGTGATTTTAGATTTTCTATACATTTACCAGTTTTGCTGATATGGAAACCTCGAAAATTACCCAGATTTCTTATGGTGGCCCTGTATGGAGGAACACATGAACCTTGAGCTGATCTTAAATTCTGTCAACATTGAGTCACACTCTCTACCACATACTTCTCATCCCTGAGCCCATCACATTCATTAATAGGTTGAATTTGTTTATAAAGAAAATAAATCAACTTGCTTCTTCAAGTGGCTTGGCTGTTCATAAATGAATAGGAGTTGTAGGGTGATTTTAACACCAGTCATTGTAAATGCTTTTTTATGTTGGACAACAAAGTGGTGGTACCTACAAGCTACAAGCTGTCAGCTGCTCAATACCTGCTGCTGAAGATACAATGTGATTGTGGACTGATGATACTAGTGACGGCTGTTGTTGCAGAAATTTTTACCTCAAAAGGGCCCAATCATAATTTACAGTAATACATGTTAAAAATTGGAAAGTGGCATTCATTTCAATGGCACCTGTTACCCTGTTACAGTGGAAATGGACTAGACCATAACACACATGCTATATATTTATAGTTTGTTAAAGTGCATTGCCAGTCTTGCCACCTTGAGATTGTGTTAATGCAAAACAACTACAAATACAAATACAAATATACAGTGTTCTCAAAAATCACAATATCACTCATAAACACTTATATCTGTCTTCATATTTCAGAATCAGCCACTAGTCAAATGCTATAAACATTTAATGTCCCTGTGTACTTTCACTCAATCAATATCCTCTCCTGGCAAACCTAATACACAAAGGTGTATAAAATAGGTCTCTACATAATAGCACAGGCAGCAGAAGAAATTACATTTATTGAAGGATTTGATGAAAATGTAAAGGTTAAGTTACACAGGAGTAAAATATAGATTAATGTGGAGACTTCTAATGATGCAGGCCAAGCAGGGCATCATAGGAAGGGTAATACTAGATAGCACCCCTATGTGTAATGGAGCCAGACGGACGTTCCAGTCCAGAGAGGTGTTGCCTCAGAGAATTTTACATATGGGAACCTTCCATGATATTAACTGTCGCTTTAGCAGTGGCTTGGTTTGCTCATGTAACATATATATGTGCATTTGATACATGCACAGGTCCTGCAAGACAGTCCTAGAATTTTAAACTTAGCTTGTTCCATCTAGTGAAGTTGTCTGATGGTGATCCTTCTGAAATAAGGAAAAACAGCAAAGTATTGTCTGTCCAACCAAAGAAACTATCCTCTGTCTCACTGACACCAACAATATGGGCTTATGTTGCTCCCACTGACATCAATGTACTCACATTTGTTGTACATAATATGAGTACATTATTTAGGTTGTAATTCCCATGGCAAATACCATGTTTGAGCACAATAGAGCTACTTCAGGCTACTTCAGGCAACATGCAGATGCTTGGTTCAATGAATACAAATAAAATCTTAGAAAACCATATTCATTTATTTTTGGGCAGAGGCCCATCTCCAAGCAAAACCTAATCATTATTTTGCTTGGATTAACTTACTTGGTAAGATGGCACAAAGGGGTGCTTAACCCTTTATCATGCTGTATCTGAGTGCAGGTTGACTATTTTGATCCATCCCAACATCTAAACCCTTGGTGACTAGTCCTCGGATATCCCACATTTGCTTATCTTAAGTATCTGGGATGGACCCTGGCACTTGACAGCCAAAATGAAATGTTAACTTCGAGTAGGCCATGATATGGCCACCTGGAAAAAGACCCAATTGTTGTGTAAACAGAAGAGGAGTGGGACCTGGAATTGGAGTGCCATGCCTTGTCAGTTCAGTAGGTGAAAGCAGCATTTGGTGGAAAGGGTTTAACTTTAGCCTGGAGAGCAGCTTTAAACTAAATACCCATGAGGTCTGCTGAGAAGGCCTCCTTTTATTGCTGCTAGAATATTTCATATGGCTTTGTTTTCTTTATGATAATATGGTTAACTGGGAATATTTAAGTAAGTATTTCTAGAACTACTGCAGCAATGTAAAGAGAGAGGTAACTTTTACAGACCAGAGCCTGACTGAACTTTCGGTAGAACAATACCACAATACAGCATATTTCCTGAATGCCGAGATACACATGTAAGCACATCTAGAAACACTCCTAAATAAATAATTGTGCATAATTTCTCAAAGGCTCACTTTTCATGGTCAACCCTAACAGAACAAGCCACACATTCTCAGCAGAAAACATGCACGTTTCCTGAATTAAATAACCCCCACCATTTAAAATTTGTCTCGCTTCTACTTTTCACAAACTAAATCCAAAAAATGAACATGATAGTTTACATCCCGACTTTGAAATGTATACAGAATAAATATTTCCTGCACATCTCATAAAAACACTCAGTATTATAGGCCTAGTCAAATAATAGCTCTCCACAGCTTCATGGCTTAAGCTCATCTGGTTTGGCAGAGACTCAAGTTCTGTGACTTTGCACCGTACCACTGTACTGTTGAAGAGGTGTTTTGAATAAAGTTGTGGAATGTTGAGGAGGTGAAGAATAAAGATTAATTTTGCCGATGTGATGATGTATAAGGATTAGACAATTTTGTCGAAGGTAATCGAGTGCAGGGGATGTTTATTGCATTTATCCCACAAGTTCGATTCAGTATAACATCCACCCATGTGTTTATCATTTTTACAATTCTCACAATTACTGCTTAGATCTCCTGCAGCGATGAAATGTATGGTTCTATTTTCCAAAACAAGCTTTGATTACAAATAATGTACAGTATGTAATATAATCCTATATGAACGGTCAGGCCTTACTTGTCTTCAATAAGCATTGAATACGTTTATGGTCTTTATTTCTGACCTGAAGTGTAAAGAGACTCAAGCTGTGATATATTGTAAAAATCCTAGATCTAAAAGACTATAATCAACTACTGGTGAGCAGGCCTGTAAAGGTTTCCAGTTATGTAGGTGATGGCGTAACTATCAGTGGTTGGTCAACTGATTGGAGTCTCATGGCTACAGATGTTTTAAAGCCTATACCAGGCCACCTATTTTCTGTCACAATGGACATTGTCAAATGATGATGTTGATTGTCCTATTAATTGTCACATCCTTGGTCAGACTGCTTTTAGGTTCAGAATTTTTAAACCCCAGGAACTGGCTGGGGTAAATGCTGAGCAAAGTCTGAGGCCAAGAGAAATATAGGGGTCTGAAGCTGTCCATACATGGGATCATTTTTATGTGTGATCTACCCTTTTAACCAAGCTGTGATCAGTCAGGTTGAAAAATTTCAGCAGATTGTAGAATTATCTGAAGGATTTCAAATTATGGGATGGGTTATATTAAAATTGCACAAGACTATCAAATCAAATCAAGCAAAGTTGACATGCAAAGGTGACATTATTGCACCCGGGGAGTGTTTACATAACACGTGTGAAAGCCCAAAAATTGTCTGGTGAATAGTGTTGAGCTTGAATATTCAAATTGCAAATATATTTAGCGAATATCGATATTCACAAATTTCACGAATATTCGCGATATTATGCACTGGGAAGTTTATGGACATGCATTACGATTATATATATACCGAGAAAAAAAAGTTCAACTTCACGTTAAGCTCAAAAGGGTGGCACCTGTTTGCCAGACAAACATCTACAAACACCTCGGGACAGTTAACTGGTCATAGCGTAAAATATGGATACATGCACATTTCACAGATCACCACCACACACTCACTCCACACTCATCACTCCATCCACCCCTCCCTTCCCACCATGACACGTATCCCTGACCTTCACTTAGACAACCATATTCCTCATGCAATATACCAATGTGTGAGGATTAGTAGCACCACATTTCACTGAACATACCCAACAGTATCACAAACAGATACTCTTCACCACATGGGTCTTCACTACACATTCACTAGCACCACCCAACACATCCCTCACTCCTGTATCCTCACCATTCATGCACTAGCATATGATTCCTCACTTACTTCACCTAGTCCTGAGCCCTTGGGTCCCTCACTTCTCCTTTTCCAGTCACGGGTCATTATTACTCAATTTACTCATACGTACATATTTCTCTTCTTGTAGGCAATAAAGCCACAAATGAATTGAGCTATACATAGCTGTCTTAGAAGGATACGTGGGTAACCCACTTGGACAAACGCGGCGTGGCGGACGCTCCCCGTTCCCCGGCAAAGGCGTGGGGGCGGCTTCCTGTTTTACCCCTCTCTCCCTGGGGCACCTCCATCGGCCGCCGGGCTCCATACGCCCCCTTCGCGGGGTGTCCGTGGCTGCCCCCCCCTCTCTCCCCCGCATTCCCTTCTGTTGTTCCCCCTCTCTCTCTCCCCCTCTCTCCCTCTTCCCTCCCCTCCCGTGCTCTCCCCCCTCTCTCCTCTCCCCCCTCCGCTGCCCAGTCCCTACCCGCAAGCAGGATTTCCCCTGATGTATCCAGTAGTTGGGTAAATATTTCTTTACTCAAATTCATATAGCAGAATAGAATGTGTAGGTGTAGGTGTAGGATCTAGGATTTGTTTACATAAATGTATTATTATCTGTACTATTAAAATCCAACGTGTTTTGGAACGCTTATCCGTCGATTGAAACAGGTGCCACCCTTTTGAGTTTAACGTCAAGTTGAACTTTTTTTTCTCTGTATATTATATTATTGGGACTTGGTCAAAACTGAAACGGTACTTGCTTTATCTCCTAACGATTATATATATATAAGCACAATAAGAAAATAAATACCACATGTGACCATTCATTTTGAATTGTAAATATATTTTTGCAATGCATGGCCATATACTCAAATTCACTCTGGTATTAATATTAAGAGGAAACTCCGCACCATTTTGTTTTTATTTAACCAGTTATGGAACTGTACTTGTTAAGAAGCACCTGAAGCGGCCAATCCTGGACAGCCCAAACAACGATTGGCCAAACAAAAGACCGACCACGGACCGACCAATTAGCCGCAGATCTATGTGTCTATGGCCGGCTTAACAGTTTTGAAAACAGGAGTTCTTTAAGTGTCCAGAACCTGGTAATAGACCATTGATCATCCGTTTTATTTTGGTCTTCACAAGCTTAGAATATGATAAAAAGACTTAAACTATTCTGTAACAACTGTAATTTCACAAACATTTCTCCTTACTACTCTGCAAACTGGAGACTAGCAAGAACCTGGAGCAAAACAAATTACAAATATGAGAGGTATTCCATGGCTGTATTCTGTTGCTGTGTCACAGTAATAGGGGGTCTCAAGCATTCAGGATATACGCTATGACGATATCTCCACTAAACCTGCTCACATAATCCTGTAGTCAACTAACAACATTTTGGAGCGGCGACATAAAAGAAAGGCACTGACTTCCCCACTCTTCTCAAGTTACGTTTGCACACTGTCCCCAGTCAAAAATAAACTATGGCAGAGAGGAGAGTTTGTTAGAGCGCATTAACATCCACGTTCCAGACTATATTTTTAGGGGTGGCATTTATGTTTGGCTTGGAGACAACCTGCTGAAATGTGTGGCATTTCCTTTTCCTGTTACATGATATTCCGTATTACCTGTTCTCCCAAATTTTATAAACATAATTCTGTTGATACTTCCCAGGATCTCACTTACTGTGTTCACTTTCAGATTATTTTCTAGATGTAAGCCCTTGATTCATGTATGTGGACATCATACCTGCATACACTATAATTTTTAATACCGGTATATATATATACTGTATATATATAAAAAAAAATATATATATACATATATATTACTGTATAGCGTACAATGCCAACTATAATGACATTTTACAGTTGACATTTACTCAACTTACTTCAAACCCTTGGCGGGTAAAGTATCTTAATCAAAAAATAATATAATAAATAAAATTCAGTTTATTTATCTGAAACTTAAAGTGGTTGTAAACTCAAAAAAAAAAATCCCCCACATACATTACACGGACATATTACACACCTGTCAGCAGTATACATCTGTGAGAACTGCTACACAGAGAAAAAATAAAGGTACTTACAATCTTCACTTCCTCATTCCCTAAGGCACCATCTTAAGTACTGGCACCTGAAGCCACTTCCGCCCATTCTGTTGAACATTACTAAGGTGCCCCTCCTTTGCAGACATATTTACCAATCCCAAAGGGTTTGGTATGGAAGGACAGTACTGGTCCTTCCAGAGATCTGTGTGTTGCAGTTTGCATAAGAGACAGGAGTGAAGGAGGACACTGTAGGAGACAGGAGAGATTGAGACTGAAGTGGTTGTGAAGGGGCTCAGTGTGCAGGTGATATGGGTTTGGGGGGCACACAGGTAGGCTGAGGATGAGGTTAGGTAGATAGGAGGTGATGGTGGAGGACACACAGGAGGATTTGGGTGCTGCACTGACAGAACACCTCCCATGTCACTGTCATTGTTTACTTCTCTGCCGTCACAGCTCCCGTGTTCTTAAGCCTCCTGCTCTTATCAGCTTGACAGCTAGCAACACAGGAATGCCGAGACAGAGAAGCGGAAGGGAGGGGGGGGGGAATTTTCTGCTGTCAGAGAGCACACAGGACACAGGAGCTGCACAGTGAATTGCTGTGATAGTGACGTCACAGAGGAGAGGCAGAGCAGAGGATTATGGGGCTGCATACACAGCTGATGTTTTCCCGGCAGCCCTTTCAGCTATGACAAGCGCCCGAGGCACAACGTCACAGCATGGGAGGAGCTACCTCGGAAAAACTTGTCTTTCCTGCTTTAAGATTTATTTATTTTTCTTTTTGGACAGTGATTGCCCTATCTATTGGCAGTCTGATGCCGATAGTGTAGTGATCTACAACGTGGTAGGTCCACAGCTTTACATATTAAAGGAGATTGCTAACTTTTACAAAAACAAATATGGGGAAACTGTTTTTTTTATTTTGAATGAACAAATATTACAAAATAACACAGTACACATAATTAATGACTGAACCCATACACACACCCCTAAATGAAAAATTTCATAATTGTGGCCAAAGTGGTAATGTTTTTTGCGGCTGCAATTTTTTTCCATCACTGCCTTAACTCTCTTGGGCATAGGATTCACTTAAGCATGGAGTTCTAACAGAAAAACAACCATTAGAAAGCAATGTCCAACAGCTACTGGTGAGCTTGACCTGGATACATAAGATGAAACCTCCATGTATAATGGTGCTATGCCACATTACACATACCATCTAGTTTGACTCCCCCCCCCTCCCCACACACACATCTACCTACAGTCCCATAGAAAAAACAACAACACTTGTTTTGAAGGTAAATGGCCATAGCATCTCTTTATGATTACACAACTTTAATACAACATAAACATCTCAACTCTCTGTAAATTCTGACATAATTGGGGTGACCGATCTTTGAAGGCTTCTCACCACACTATAGATCACCAGTGTCTGCTGCTTTAGCCCAACAGGGATCTAGGCCTCTAGCCACCACTCATGACTCAGGGAGAACTACCGACCTAATGAGATTGCCCAACCATATGGCCAGTTCCATCTGACCATACTAACTAAGGATACCACATATGGTTCCTTAACCATTATTTTAACCACAAACCGTCCACCTTTAAAGATCAGCAACCCATCACACTATGACACAAAAGTAAGAGAAACCTTATCACCCCAATTTGGAAGCCCCACTTGACCAACTTAGCTAATAGGGGAGGGTGGTCGGGCAAATTTCACCTCACTGAAGTCTGACTGAATGATGACCATGACCCTTGCTTCACCTTGACCGGCACTTCACCTTCCCATATGTACCACCAACAATAAGGTAAGCCCCTACTGCTCCACTCTATTCACTATTTTACAAATACTGAAATACTTAACCCTTACATTCCAGTCCCCCTTCTCATCACTGTCATGTGGTCTCAATGCTCATTTTACTCTTTACATGTTCCAGGGCTTCCTTTCCTACTATACAATTCCAGGTCCTTGCTACTGATGCTTCAAGAAAAGCTTAGCCAATAATACCTCAGTAGAATCCCTGCCCATTACGATACGCACACTCTGTCATTATTTGTTTTACCTATGTAATGTTAATTGTTGTTTTGTAATATATGTGACAACAAATGTTGTTGGTTTTAAACCTATGGTGATTCATGTTAATTAAATACTATATGTTTTAGAAGTACATGCTGATTTGCTATACTATATGTTGTGGCCTTAAAAGTCCCCTGGCCCTTGGTTATCAGGGGAAAAACACTGGGTGTTAGGCTTCACCTTCACCCATCTCTCTTTAAAACTTAGGCAAGGCCAGCATCTGCATTTCTTCCATGACATTACATTACACTATGATCATATACCTTTTTGCCCTTTTTTATATTATGTACACAGAAGAAATATATAACTGCCAAGATCTCTTTAAACTCTGTATGGACTGAAACACACCTTTGTAAATGCATTGCAGATGTGTGTTAATGTGTTGCGGTGCTATTCATTTTCAACACACAAAGTAACACTCCAACATATAGTTAAGGGAAATTTTTTTGATCCCTTGCTGGTTTTGTAAGTCTGCCCACTAACAAAGTGGTCAGTCTATAATCTCAGTGGTAGGGGTTTAAACATGAATGAAATATGTATTCAATCCCTTTGCAAATAATGCTTTAGTTTAACCACAAGTACAACCACAGTGCATTATCTTGTGATACATTTTAAAAAAAACGACTTCTGATTTTGGTCTGTTTAGTCTTTGGATTGGTAATCTATTGGTAGCTTTCTTAAAACAACATTATCAAGTGAAATATGGATGTTAACGTGTGCTTGTAAAAATAGAAGTGTGAATCCAGCCTGAAGCAGTACAAAAAATTGGCATTTCAAACATTTGGAAAAATTCATGGGACCTATAAACTGAAACTAATGTGCATTTATTTAAATAAAATGTCTCTGAAGTCTTTTTTTGGTCTCTATCCCAGAATGAAAAATTGTCCTCATTTACAAATGAGCAGGCTACCTAATTAAATAAAAAGTGTAGTCGAAAAAGTAGTTTGTTTTATCAACCCGGGGTGTGGAGAAACGGGTTTTGAAATATCTCACATTTATTATTATATTAGTAACTAGGGCTGCTAAAAATTCAATATTGGCATGTATGTTACAGAGAAACTGAAATTGAGCAGATAGCTCAGCCTCAGTTTGTATGATCTCCTCTATCTACAGTGGTCCTGAAAGACCCCTATCTCAACTGTTGCTCTCCAGCAATGAGATTTACTTCCTAAATGTATATCTTGTAAAGAAAGGAGATGCAACACACGATAGCACACAGGTGGGTGGGGGACTGGCATTGTTGTTATAATAGGAGTCAGAATATGGGTAGGCAAGTCTGAAAAGTTTTCAGGGCTTTTAAAAAGTGCCAAATGTAGGAGCAAGTCTAATGGGACGAAGGGGCGGCCTTAGAGATCTTAAATTTAATTCTCTGGACAATTGGAAGCTAGTGTAGAGATTTTCAACGAGGAGCAGTTTGAGGACTAAATGTGATAGTCTAGTTAGAGGAAGACAAGAGAGAATTATGTTGCAGTAGTCTAGACGAGAAACGATGAGCGAATGTACCAGGACTTTGGTGGTCTCTGGGGATAGGAAAGGGCGTATCTTGGAGATGTTGTGCAGATGGAAGTGGCAGGATCTAGCAATGTTCTGCATGTGGGGAGTAAAGGAGAGTGAAGAGTCAAAGGTGACACCAAGGCAGCGTGCTTGTATAGGGTCCTTGTACTACATTCATTGGATCTTTTCTGTTACTTTGTACAAAATGAGGTTTGGAAATTCTCCATTATTGCAGTAAAAAAATAATAGCCTTCAGAGAAGTAAGAAGATTATGTACCTTTTTTTATTTCATGTGATAAGTTGCATCACCTACCTTATCATATTCATCATCAAACAGTTATATTGTTATTTTTAATCTAATTTTGGTGAAATCAATAAGATATAGCAACTATACAGGGATAAACACATTCTTTGTATACACTCTGAATATATGCCTTGGGGGACATAGAGGCCCATTTACACTTGGCCCGAGGAATGCTAGGACCCCTTTGTCTGTCAGATTGATATGTATGATACAATGCTCACACATGTGTGATGGATAGGGCAGGTGAGTAGTAGGGGGCATTCTTCTTGATCCCCCAAGACATGTTTTTGGTTTAAATGTAGGTGGGATAGGTTACTCTTTTACTCCATTTCTTCCTGGTAACACCTGCATTTTTCTCTTTCCAGTTTACACTATTTGGACTATTTGGGTATTGTGAAAAATACTATCCATGAACTTGTACTGTTTGTACACACTGTAAGGGTCCACTTAGATGTACAATGCACACAACTCTATGTGGTACATCATCAATTTTATTTATTTGGCAGAGCACAGGGTTGCAAAAACTGTTGTCACAGATATGGAAAGTGGGGAGATATCAAAATATTTAAATTTTGTTATCAGAATTCTGTTCTGTTGCATGTCCAGGACAGTAACCTCCTTGGTGGTATTCCTGAATGTGGCTATGGGTAGATTACCAAAAGCAGTAACCACAAGCATAACTCGGCATGGCTTACCTGACTCACACAAGCCTGTGGCGTCCTGCAGCAATGTCCATGTAGCCCCGGGGTACTCAATAGGAGGACCCAGGTCCGGATCCGGACCCAAATAGGGTCACATGTGGACCGGCGGCTGCTGCTTGCCCCCGGCTCATTCCTCTCCTCCATACTCACTGTGATGTTGCAGGCGCACGCCTGTACACCTGCAACAGGGGTATAAAGCATGCCGGGCTCAGCCAAGATGGCGGATTCTAGACATGTAATGAGAACCCCCTTCTGTACACCTGCAACAGGTGGATGGAATCGGCACATCATGTGCTGCTCTCTTCCTATCAGCAGGCGACAAGGGGTATAAGCATGCATAGTTCGAAAGTTTGGCGATTGCCTTTTTTTAAGTTTTGGAGTTGGAGTTTGGAATTTGATCGTCACTTTTACGGACCTCAGACTGAATGGAAATTTGGCAAATGGACCTTTCAAATTTATATTTGAGTAGGCCTGATCTAGCCCTTGTGCTCCCTGGCCAGATGATCCACTACCCCTATACAAAAATCATACCCCAAGGGAGGTTGCCATACATCTACTTAACAATTTGATGGACCTTTGTTGACCAATTCAAATACATAATTTCAATATCAGTTTATTTTGATATATGTTAATATTCTACAGGAGCAAACTCTACATTTCTTTGTCTGTACAAACAAAATGCAATCAATAGGATCCCTGGACTGGATGAAATGATATTCTAAGGAAAGTCAGCTTGTAAAATGTCTTGCTAACATTAAGAATTCTATCTTAGAATCTTAGATTCTGGGGAAAATACCATACATTGCCTTTGAAATATTTTTGATATTTTGCAAATACAAATATTGCCTATGCTGCTCATCACTACTGTGCTTGGCTTCCACCATACACTGGTATAGGGAAGGCCAAGCAGTGTGCCACAAAAATGCGTGCTGTAGGGCATTTGCACACTGGTCCCATGTTCTTTTTGGGATAGTGCGTGGCCAGTGTAAAAGGTACAACATGTTTCCCATAGATACTGTAAAGGGCCCTTAGAATTCTTTACTAAGAGTAACATGGTCTGTGTATGGCCAAATATGCACATATTGAATTTTTATCTGAGTAATGCAGAAAACTTTGTCCCACATTTCACTGAATGATCCTTTAGGGGTAATCAATGGATGGAAAAATGTATAGTTGTAGAACCTCTCTTGACTATATTGTATCTTTCAGACCTGACACATTTACTATATCAGTGTAACTTTGTTTGCTCACTGGAAAGCGGACTTCGAGGACTAACGGAGGTCATAGAGAGGACAAGTCTAGAAGAACACGAAGCACCTGCAAATAAAAAGGGAAAGAGCTTGTATACTTCAAAGAACGGGGTCAGGAAAAAACCCTGTTTATTCTGTCATCAGTTCATTATTCTTATCCGCTTTGCATATTGTTGTTAGAAACTAAACATTTAATTACTTAGTAATTTGACATTTGAAAGAGATTAACCTCTCGTTTGGAAGCCTCCATGATTAGATTGGTCTAGAAGTGGAATGCGCAATATAGAAAATACTACTAGATAAAGAAATGAAGAGCCCAATATCATTCATTCCATCCTCAGAAACATATAATATATTATGACGTCTCAAGCTACCATACATGATTGAATCATATTTCATTAAAGATTCATTGTTAGCTCAATCATGTAACAAAATGTTTGGAATTGTTTAGTTTTTCTTGCCTATTTCATATATAATGTATTTTTTTTTATATTTTGTGCGTTACATTTATATATTAAATTATATATTGTTTGGTTACAATCGCTTAATGTTTGACTGACGAAGAACAATCGTGCAAAAGTCAATCTGCGTGTATGGCTTATGGCTATGGCTTAAGTCATAATGTAGAATTTAGTTCCTCTTAGATCATAATGGCTTTATGTAATTCTGCTGATGCTAATTTTGATAAATGGAGATGGAATAGGCTTTACACTACTAAATTACCTTACAAGTATGCTTCAATGTTTTTGACTGACTAGCCTATTTTGTGAGTTAATTGTAAAGCCTCTAAACATGGTATTACTTGTAAAATTACTGGAGATGTAGAAAAGAGTTGTGGGGATATTACAAAAACACAAATATAGTTTAGCGTTAGTTCCAGATTTTTACTCGAAAATTTCAATATGACAAAATTGTCAAAATTTCAATTTGACACAAGTTATGAAAATACATGTGCAGGGGTGGGCAAACTAAGGCCCAGGGCCAGATCACAGCCCTTTATCACACTTTTGAAGAGATACTCCCCTGTCACAC
Organism: Ptychadena robeensis; assembly: GCA_036250615.1. NCBI lineage: Eukaryota > Metazoa > Chordata > Amphibia > Anura > Ptychadenidae > Ptychadena > Ptychadena robeensis. The sequence continues at coordinate 28,505,643 of CM070037.1, read as the reverse complement.
GTCGCCTCTCACATATCACAGCCATCATTAGTGATGCCGGCCATACATGGCATTGACACACCTATGGTGGGTTGGCCATTACAAGCTCTTGGTCTGGCCCCTTTAAGAAGCCATTGTGGCCCAGGAGTCAAAAAGTTTGCCCACCCCTGTGCGTAATATTTTCTTACTTGTAATTGTCCCACAACCCTTCTCTGCATTGGTGATGATAGCATGTTCAAGGGGTTGCAACTAACTTACAAACTCAGCTAGTTTAAATAAATAAAAAATCAACTATCTCTATAAGCAGCAGCATTCACAGTATTTGTGATTGGGGGTATTTTGAGTCCTAGATGCTAAAAAAGAATATTTGATGGCCAAGTACTGATGTTGAATGAGAAGACCTGGGTCTGTATTGTAGTCAAGGTTGGTAAAGGGTAAGTGTTCTGTTCATAGGATCAGTGCACATTAATTAAATGTGTCAAAAAGTGGTAAATGTATACTTCTTGTTTTTTTATTTTTTTTTTTTAGTATCTATGGTACTCTGTTTATGCTTCACTAGAAACTACCTGTAAAAGAATAATAATAAAGTTATATAAAATGTAATAAACACAATATAATACAGAAAATAATGCAAAGCCACTTACTAAGTCAAGTTTTCCATAGCATCTCTCCATGGAAAGCACCACCTGCTTCAACACTATTTGCTGAATTTTGGAACACCATTTCCCAGTCTTTTTACCTTCAGTGGAGCTAGTCAGGAGGCCCCAGTTCCGCTTACAACCTACTCGTAAGGGATTACAAATAGGAACACATATATCCATATGTGAAAGTCCTTTAAACCAAAAACACACATAAATCTTTTACGGTCCCACCAAAAAGCAGGTTTCCCGGATCTGCACAACTTGAGGCACATCTTTTTGTGTCTGCTACAGTGACATTGTGGGACAGGTCTTCCTTATGTCAAAACATATGTTAGACAAATAAACAGGTCTGCAGTAGCAGCTGGAAAAATCATCTAAATCCCCATAAAAAGGTAATTTCTTTAGAGGACATCCTTTGATGGGAAGGTCAAGATCCCTCTAATAAGAGCAGTAAATCCAGTAGCTTCACCATGTCTGCTTCACATGCTGGAGACTGGCTAGTCCTGACACATTTTTCTTTGTCTTTTATGGACAATTAACCCAACACCCAGCTACCACTTATTTCCCAGCGTGAAATAGACCTGTTACTTTGTAAAGAATATAACAACGTATGGTATGTAGGAGTGCATGGTGTACTGTGTCGGTATGTCTCATCTTATAAAACATAGGACGCTTTATGGTGTCTTCTAAATGCATCTACCCCCGAGGATAAAACTGTCAGTCTAACTTAGTTATGCATCTAAGTTCCAACAAGCCCCCAATATGTCTTTACTGTGCATTTCCTATCTGTTGCTTAACAATACTAAATGCATCATTTGACTTCTGGAGTTAACAGATGCTTCAGCGTGCACCGATGACCCCTGTACACCACACTTTAAAACGCAAGCTTTATCTAGATGGGGGTCACTAGTTTTAAATGTCCTATCACCTGTCTTCCAAAGTACAGTCACGGAGACAGTAACGGAACTAAGTAGTCAGTTATGATGCCACTGAGTTATGCCAGTGATGCCAGTCCCTTAAGTATGTTGTCTGGAGCTTATTTTAAAAAAAAAGTAATTTGAAAATCTAAAACAGGCTGCTTGTCTACAGAACTCAATTGGATTCTCGCTGCAAATTTTGAATTTCACTTTAGAAAATGTTCTACCTATAGAGGGAGCAGCGGTACCTAAAATTTTCATCTGCAATGCTTACAGCCCTTGACACTTTTTAAAGTATGGGGTTATGTATAATATTATTAGAGCATATGACACAAAGTTTACTCTATGTATAATTTATATTTACATAAAATAAACTTAGGATGAAGCATGTTCAGAATACAGACTGCTAGATTGCGAAGCAGCTCAAATGTCAATAAAAATGCCTATGAAACACTATTGTATATTACATATCTACTAGGTTTAAAGAATACCTGAACTGTAAGAGTGTTTTTTGTGGATTGTTTTACATAAAAGATATTTGTATGTTGAAAAATAATTCTTTACAAACATTTACTAGTCTTACAGACATTCATGCTTCCTGCCTCTATATTTGCAGCCACTCTTCGGAGTTTACAATAAAAGGTACATATACCTTTTATTGTAAACAACCACCCAGAGTTTCGGTTGACTTTAAGGCTAAGGAAAATAAACTTTTATTAAGTAAATAGGAAATATTTCATATTTATATATACAGTAGTCAAGTGGCATTCTTATTGACTTTTCACATACCATACATACTTATGTGTATGCCGAATCTGAACCTGAATATAAGTCGAGGTACCTAACCTTATCTACAAAAACTGGGAGAACGTATTGACTCAAGTATAAGCCAAGGGTGAAAAATTTGGAATTTTCTAAATGAGAAAAACATAGAGAAATTATTCAAGCAGGTGAATCTTAGTGCCACACTCTGTATAAAGTTAAGAGAACACAGGTTTATTGTTATTACAGGATGGGGTTTCAAGGCACTTCAAACATGAAAATAAGTTTCCATTTAAAAAGTCTTTATTATTTTTATTATTATTGGGACCAACACATTAAATGGAAATGGGAACTTATTTTCATGTTTGAATCCTAAGAAGTGGAGTTTTGTAATGGAAATTCCACCACCTCCAGTAAACATTAACAACTAGTCCACTAGATGGCACGGGTGTGCCATTTGTTTACATTTCACCAGCCAATCTCGAGAGGCATCTGATCATTCACAGAGGCTGCCCCGGCGTATGCTTACAAGCAACTTAGTGGTAACAAGTAGTGGTGGCCGAACTTTGGCCGTGTCCGTCCGCGAACGGGCGGAGCGGACTTTTAAAAAAGTCCGCCGTCCACCTGTTTGCGGACAGATTTGACGTCACTGATGTAAATTCCGGGTTTACAAGCCGTTTTTTCACTGAAAGACCGGGTTCTCTTCAGTTAAATATTCTTCCTGCGGCGGCATCTCGCTGCTGAAGATCCCACCGGAGGAAGAATAGAGGGCTCCTTCTCGCCGGCGAACAGGGCGGGTCGAACACCCATACTGTCCGCCGGCGAGAAGGAGGGCGAACATGCTTGTTCGCGGCCGAACTGTCCGCCTTGCGGGCAGTTCGGCCATCACTATTCACAAGTCTAACGTATTTGAAGAAATTTTTTTCACAAAATGTACTAATTTTTTTCTCCTTTGTGGTACCTTGTTGCAACAACTTCCTATCTATATACATAAACTTCAGCTATGGCTGCATTTCTCATCTACAAGGAGAATAGGGGAAGTATAAATGGTATTAGACCACCCATCAGAGGTAGAAGGTATGTTTAATATATGTACAAAAAAGAAATATATATATATAATAATGTTTTATGCATATATTAATTGAGTGTCCAGATATCATGTTTTTTACAGTCACTGTTTGTCTTACATACATGACAAGTCATAAAGCCTATTAGGTCTTCCATAATGAGTTGTTTTTATGTAAAGGAAAATTCAATAGAATTCTAATAGAATGGAACTTTCTGTGCAAATTAGCCCATGTTTTTATATCAACTCCAGGAGCAAAAGAAAAAGTCTAATCAAAAGAACTCCATCATGCGTATCACCATCTGACAGTAAACAAACAATGGCTAGCTCTAGACCTATTGAGAATTAGATTTATTGTCTGACCAATCAATGTAGCTATTTTATTTCTGCAATTCATAATCAGTGAGAACAGCCATGGTCATTACCAATGAGAAAATTGCCCACTTAACACTACAATGATTAATTACACCTTAACCATAAATTACGCCTATGTGTGGGTGGTGAGCTAACTGGGATGAATGTTATTACAGCAATAACCCTTGACCAAGTCAACAGAAATGCCCTTTTACTAACATATCGGAATCATATAGCTCATAATTACTTCAGCACACTGCATCTAAACATTAAAAGGTCAGGGCTATCTAATTGTCGCTTAGAACATCTAACCATCCAGGTTATGGTTAGGTATGCTAACAACTGAAATTACCTGCTGCTGAACCAACATGAAGCACAGTATAACCACATGCCTCTTTTCTGTCACAAATCCAAAAAATAAAGGGGAAGATAATAGATAAAACAAAGTCAATAATGTTTCTGTCTTCCTATACAGGTCTATAAACTCCAAATTTCTTGTTTTTTCAGGTTTGTTGGTCATAATCAGGACAATATATAGAAATATGGATTAGCAAGCATCAAGAAATTATCTCTTTCTATCTTTGAGTTGTATGTCAAAGCAACTAGACTTGCTCAAGTTTTTGAAGCCAATTTGCTAATCATCTGACCAGCTTTCTCAATTTTTTATCCTTATCAATATCGGGGCATATATGTCAACCATAAGTCCGTGCCAACATCCCCCAAAAGATACATACATAGATACATACGTAGCTTAGTTTGTACAAGAGCAGTCCTCGTCCAAGCGCTAACTGGGTGGCTAGCCCATGGGACTTTCATGACACAAAGTCTACACATAAGGTTTCTTAATTTTTTAGATGCCATTCTGAATTGAGTAGACCAGTTGTATTATTATTATGTTGCATTTATATAGAGCTAACATATAACACATCAGTTTACACAACATATATAGTCATATCACTAACTGTCTTTTAGGAGTTCACAATCTAATGTCCCTACCATAGTCATGTATATGTAACTAACACAGTCACTTGTCACAGTCTAAAGCTGGCCATACACATAAAGATTTCAAAAGAATCAATATTCCATAAGATTGAATAGTTCGGTTTTTCTATTGAAAATCGATTTGTTGTACATCGATCTTTTTATAAATGTACAACACGATAAGCATTCAATCGATCTCTGTTAATCATTGAATTGGAGTGGAAGTGCTGTAGTGGTAGGCATGCCGTAAATGCTTCCTCGATCTGTTGGTAAAATTAATGTCTCGGTTACAGTGCAACCGATTAAAATTTACGGACATGTCCGATACCGTTCGAGATTCAGTCCAATATCGATTACTTTTACCTCGATCAAACTAATTACAAATATTCAAAAAGGGTCCACTTGAGCAAAAAAAACGATCTATGGGCACCTTAAATCATATGTACCTAACATAAGAAAGTCACAGTGCCACCAGCAGGTGCTCCCAGGGATTGCACATGTCCTTTACACATGGAGTGCTTAATGATCGATGTGCTGGCACAGAGAAACATCCGCTTTAATGACTTTGTTCCTATTTGCATGATTGTCGACTTTGCTGTTTACTTCCTGGACAAATAAAATAATATAATTATGTATATTAACTGAGTGTTAATTGACCCCTTTGCTTGCTTGAACAGTACAATATATGATTGTTTTTCCATGCTTAGTTGACAATCAGCTTGTATTTCTAGGACTAGAGACAGGTATATTTTTTATTTTCACAACTAAATTTTTCTTTCTATCCATTTAAAAAAAAAAAATTACCGGTAATCTCTGTGCAAAAAAATCCCTTTCCTTTTCATTGTTTATATTATATAGTTTTTATACTTGGTTCCTATATCATACCGTTATTCTCATGTCATCCATACTTGTCAAATACTGTATTTCCTGCTTGAATAATGTCCTGGAAATGACAGGTGCAGCAGGAGGAATAACAGAGATTGTTGCTCAGAGAGTTTTTACACAAGAGTTATGTCAGCTCTAAATTTCAAAGCCTTGACATTCTACATATATAAACATTAAATGCCAATGCAGAAACTATGACAATGAGTTTTATGGAGCCATTGTGTAGTGAAAAGTGAATACTAAACAGATAGAAGCAGATATTCTGAACAAACATCATAATATGTGTTAGAGACATTTTTTTACAATTATTTATAGCATTGATACTCAGTCACTGATTAAACGTAAAGCCATATCTTGAATTTCCAGTAACATGGTCACAGTGACCATCAGAAAAGTCATTGAAACTTGAATAATTTACACTTAAGAATTGCTTGGTCAAACACTTAAATCTCACTGTATAATGTAGAGCTACCAGAGATGAACTGACGAATATGTGTTTTAGGCAGTAGATTTGTTCAGGTTCAAGGATCAACCAACAACAGGAGGCAGACGTACTGCAAAACTATTTATTGAGTTACATAGCACAACTTGGGTAAGATAGCTTAAACTCAGGGGAATAGTTCAGTAAATTGGATTCAGTTCAGTAGTAAACTGGAACAGTTCAGCCCGTGCCTTATAGCGGACAGTGGCAAAGGGTAACTGGTACTTGCACGGCACTGCTGAAACTGCCGATCCACAGGAGGATAAGACACGTCCTAACACCACCAGTCTGCATTTAGAGTCCACGGGTCGCGCCACCCCACATGAATTGGGTATCTGGGATGATACCAGCCTGGTCCATACATCTGGCAACTGGATCTTATCCAAGTAATGCATGCTATTGTGTCCACTGGCTGCATGCATGCCGGTATATACAGTAGATGAAGGCAAGCCTGAAGACAACTCTCTAACCCAGTTGCTTCTGTCTCATCAGCACCTGCTCCTCTGTACTGCACGTATGCACCTAAAGGTGGGGATGTCTTATAGACCATGACATGTTGTGTTATTGCTGTAAAGTATATGCGTATATACCTTAAATAAATTGTATCTTTTCTGCAGCAGCTGCCAGGGGATGAATTAATGGCTCTCTTCCCACTATTTTGCTTTTACTTTCTGCCCAGAGACTGTAAATTCCCTCCTACTGGGCAGAGGTTATATATTCTCTAGCTAACTGTTTTTCCGGGCTTTTTGCCAGCAGCTTACCTTAGAGCAAGGTGCTCCCATCTTGATGCGGCTTTCAAGAGGTGTCAGCAGAGTAAGGGTAAGACGCAGAATTCCACCTCCCTCCGCTTCAACTGAAATGCCATTGCTGCCTACTGAACTTTCCTCCTGATTCTGGGTAAGAGAGCCATCAGCCAACCCCCCTGTGCAGCTGGTTAGTTTGTTTGGAACCTAGTCACCATGATTTAACCCCATCCCTGCCTCACTGGGTGATGGTGAAAGAACCTGTATATATTCCTCCTAGTTAATTTAGTTAACCCCTAACCAGATGTGTGGACATGCACCCAATTGTGTGCAAGCCGTGTGTGACATCTGAACATAGGCATTCGAAAATAACCTGATTGCTCAGGTCTTTTTATATATATATATATATATATATATATATATATATATAAATAGTATCTATAAATATTTATTTATAAGTGTTTATAAATATTACTGTACATGTAGGAAGTCAAAGCCTAAGTCTATTTCCCACAACCCTTATTAGTTCATAGTAGTCCAATTATCTTCATGTTTCCGACAAATTCACTTCATTTCAGTTGTTTGTTTGTTCAATTGTCTTTCCGCCAATCATAATCTTGAAGATGTTTTAGCCAACCCACTTTCATTACAAGTCAGAAGCAAGCCCTCAACATCTGCAGTTGTGTAGCAATGAGACCCTTTGGTCCTGCTGAGAATGATGATGGGTCTGGGCAGCGGCAATGAAAGTTCTTTGAAACGAGAGTAGATGCTTTGAAACTTTTATTGAACTCTGGCAAGTCTTCTATAGGGGAGAGGGTGAGGGAGCAGGTATGGCTTGACCAAGTAGACACCAGGCTGAAAGCAGGACACCTCTCTTGAATACACTTCTCTGACCCTTGGACGCTTTGCCTTGCTCACTAACCTTCCCCTGGCAGTTCCCACCTTCACTCCAGGCGATCTGGTGATATGGCCCTTTCTTGTGGCAGCCCAATATCTCTTAGCAACCGACAGATCCCTTTCTCTAGAACCAGTGACAGGCGCTTTCAGAACCCCAGGCAGACAGGTTAGCCTGACTCTAGCTGGACACTTGTGCCTTGACTCCTCACCTTCCCCTGGCAGTCCTCGAACCCCAGGCAGACAGGCCTTCAGGATCAATCCTCCAGCACGTCTCTGGTCACAGCTCTCAGAAGGCAGAAGGCTGGCTGGGCCTTGTAGTGCGTCCCTGTTGACAGAAGAAGTTCAGCTCTTTGCTCAGGGCAGACTTTACAAAGTCTCTACCCTAGGGGTCGCAGAGGCCTCAGAAAGGTAGCTCTGGCCCACAGGAAACAGGAACACAGGAACACAGCAACACTTCAGACCAACAGGGCCCCAGGAGGGGGATATCCCTGGGTCACACTGAACACTGAGCTGAGAGAGCTGAACCCTTTTATACCTTTTGACAACACCCAACATTCCAGAGGGATGACTAAGTTCCCTCCAAAATGTTGCAAAGTAGATGAGCAGGTGTTGTTGTTGTCACTAGCTAAAAGGTCATCTCCAGGCAGAACAGACTTTCCCGCCAAAATTCTGGAGGGAAAATGTACAAGCTGCACCTGCCAAAAGAAAACCCAGTTAACCCTTACCTCTATTAACTCTAGCTCCCACAGGGGGGCTACAGTTGCATAGAAAGTTAAAGAGGAACTCTTAATGTTAAGATATATGCAAATATCCATTGAACATAACATAAAAAAGGAAGGCTGAGTATATCTAATATTATAAGGCTGAGTATATCTAATATTATCTGACAATGGTACCTTCTGTTTTAGATTCCTAAACCAAAATGTATTCCAAGTAACATGCATCAGATCTCCTTTATTCCAGGGAACAGCTTTATTTCTTCTGTGAGGGTGCCACCAGTCTCAACCTGCTCAGATCTCATACACAGACCTCAACAGTATTTGCATTTTGTCTTTTAATTATAAACATAATTCTAATTATTTTTGAGGTCACATGACTGCAAATTCTTCAATCCTGATTAAATAAGTAAAGTCATGTGACCTTCTTATGTTTGGGTCCTACCCCAAGCAAAAACCTTATAGTTATAGAATTAGGGTATAAGTCACATGATCATAAAAAATTATTTAATGATAAAATTATACTATTGTATTTTTCACATCAAAGACCAATAGCCACCCATGACTGAGCAGAGGCTAGATAGTCTGGCCAGCAATCCATTTCTCTTCTGACTGCTCCCCCATCACTTCCTTCTCTGTTCCCAAAGGGGGAAAGTGACACATACAGTGTAGGGTTTGTCTCTGCCCCGTGTGTCAGCTACCGGTGGTCAGTAAAGCATGTACCTCTTACAGCTGAATATAGCTATTTATAATGGTGTATCTTGTCATGTTGTGTGTCTGATTGCAATCAAATATGATAATTTAGAGATGGATTATATGTGTTTGGCTGAGTCTGAATGGCATTAGGAAGACATATGGGTTGACTGACACATAAATGCCTGTCTTGGTTCCTTCTTTAAAACTGTGTTATATAGTACAATACAGAGTTATTGCACAGCTTATTTTCTGTGTGGTCAGGACAGTTTGACATTGCAAAAATCTACAATCTGTGCTTTATCTATAACAGAAATATGAAGGTGGCTGGGGAAATGGTGATTTGTGTGGATCCATTAATTGGTATAAAGACAAAAATCTGTTTCACATCTAAAACTGATTAGACAGATTAGTGTTAAATACAACTTACAACATGCCAATTGGTTCACAAGAAAATAAAGAGCATTCCTCAGTCATCTATATCATATTCCAAGAAACAACAAATGACCACTATCAAGGATTAAAGGTACAAATGTTAAATAGGCAACCTTATATAGCATGATCATTGTACTGAAAAATCCAGATCTTAAAAAGACGTCAAAAAAGATCGTCAAAAGCCAGAGATTTATTAGCAGTACTACACATCAACACCCAAGGGGAACCGCATGATTAGTGGTGCAGTCAAAAGTGAATACTGAACAGATGCAACGAGAAGCAGATCTTCTGAACAGACATCACAATGCATGTCTGAAAATAGAAGACAATGAATCATTGCACTGACAAAATATTACCAATTGTACGTGAAGACACAATAAAACGGGCAACTTACATTTACAGGTTCATAGCCATCTGAGAAACAAATGATGGGATATACAGAAAAACATCTGTAACTAAATGTATAGGGTGAAGTATTGTGGGGATAGATGACAATATAGACGAATATACAGATAGATTAGTCTTCTTCATTTGTATATACAACAAAATTGTAAAAATGCTAAGATAATATACTTTTACAAGCAATATATAGAAAATTAAGGAACAATCCTTCAAACTTTGTTGTAGGGGGGCTTCCTGGTGGTAGAAACTGTGGGGGAACCTGGCCTGGGTGGGATGAGAGAAGATGGTGTTGAGTAGAAGATTCAGCTATGGGTCAGGTCAGGGGCATGCACATATCTTCCAACAAGATGGATCAAGTCAAAGAGCTGACCAGATTAGGCATCATAGACTGAGGTAAGCAGACAGGATGCAGTGCAATGGGATTGAATGTGGAAGGAAAAGGCTTATGAAATAACAGGAACAGGTACAGGTTCAAGTTCAAGAACAGGCAACAAAAGGATTTGTAGACCCACACTCTAGGGCTGCTGTACTTATGGCATACACACACAGACTTCCTCTGGGGTTAAATTGTAAAACTGACCAAATCATTCCGGTGCTGGATCTCCTCTGGCACTTCTCAAACGCTTCTCCAGACACGATCCACACAATTTTAATGGTCCACATTCATTGCTTTTTTTTGCTTTGCATTTCTTCTTTATTTGTAAATTCCGGGGAAACATTAATCCATATCACACCCAATCCACACAGGGAACATATCCTCCTCCCTGACACGTTTCCCCCCACGACACTGGGGCTTAATCATAGGGAACAGGCACAGATTAAAAAACAGGACCAAACAGGAACAATTCTGAGGCCAATGTGGGTGAGAGAGGCACACCTATGTAGACTTACCAAACCCAGCTCACACTATCTACCTTCTGGTGACCAGGAAAACTTCTTCTTGAGTGAGCACAAGCACAGTGCCCCCAGCAGGTGGTACTGGGGACAGCACATCCGGTGATAGCACCCATGCAGTCCCATACAGATGGCAAGTATCTTGTTAAGAGACTATACCGGAATAGTGGGCTGCATCCTCCACCGAGCAATGAGGAACTTTTTTTTATTGCTGTAGAAACTGTTCCCTATCTATAATTTGGGTCAGTAATGTTAATTTAAATCTTCCGTTGGTGTGGGCGCTGTGTTCACTACTTAATACTAGTGTTGAGCTTGAATATTCAAATTGCGATATTATGCATTGGGAGGCTTATGGCCATGCACTGCGATTTTTTGTTTGCAATGCGAAAATAAACACCATGTGCCTATCATTTTGAATGGTATGGAATGGTAATTGCAATTCATGACTGTACACTTGAATTGCAAATATTCACGAATATCGAATTGAATATTAGTAGAATTATTTTAATAATGCCTATGCCGCTCATCACTACTCGATACCTTATATACTTATTAGTTTTGTCACCAAAGTCATATAAGGCTGTTACTGAGGACACATAAGATACATTTATACTCAGTGATATATTCTGGCATATTTTGAATATCTCAATTAGTCTCAATATCTCTGACATTGGAAAAAGAGCACCATGACCTCATTGAATATTATTTTATTTTCCAAACCGAATAATAAACTATTGCCAGGTGCAGCCTTCTATTTAAGCTGTTTGAAAACTCTGCAGTACATATAATGCACCTTTTAAGCTCACTATAGTTTGAAAAGATATTTCAAATTCTTGCTCAATATCCCCCTTACCACATACACCTCTTTCCTTCCACAAATGCCTCCCAGATTTGTTATTAATGAAAAAAACAGAACTGAACTTCTGTATCCCAGATTTCGAGCTGTGTCTGGGCTAAGAAAACAGCTTCACTATGAAAGAAAACAATGTCTGCCCTTTATAGAAGGATCTTTTATACTCATAGACCATCTATATACTGTATATGACATATATTGGTGTATTTCCTTTGACACTAATGACTATTGTTTTTCGGACCATAAGACGCACTTTTTCACCCCCAAATTGGGGGGGTGAAAGTGCTTCAAACTTGGTCTGAATGGCTACCACCCGCCGCCGATCGCCGCCGGGTGGTTTCACACAGGTTGTCTTGGCTTTTTTCCACCATCTCTGCCGACAGAGAAGAGGCTGGCTGCCGTCATTTCAAGAAGAAAGATCTAAATTTTTGCTTCCCCTGCATCCCCACATACGAAACACAGAGGAGATCGCGGTGGGTTCAGTTCGTCTATGGGAATTGGCTCGGCATTTTTGCGGGGATGCCGCCGAAATCCTGTCATTTTCAAGAAGACATATCAAATGCCCACGTCCCCTGATCCCCACATACGAGAACACAGAGGAGAGACGTAGACTGTGTTCAGTTCGGCTATAGATGGCTGCGGCTTTGTGCAGGTGATGCCGAAATCCCCTCAGAACACTGAAAAGATCAGTGTAGTGTGTGTTTTGGAGCGCCATTAAGCGCAATTGATGTGAAAACATCTATTAAATCTTTTTTTTTTCTTTTCTCTGGATTTTCTGCCTAAAAACTGGGTGCGTCTTATGGTCCGGTGCGTCTTAGTAGTCCCGAAAAATACGGTATATAAATCGCCATTTTTACGAGATGGACAGACCTGTCAACTTCCAATTTGTGGCAGCCAAAGTCCATGTTTTTAGGTGGCCGGGGGGCCATTGCGGGCTCCCAATCCCGATTTCCAGAAATCCCCCCGAATTTTTCACTGATCTTGAAATCGTGCTGATCTAGCAGGGAAGGGGCGTTACTCTCCTGCCCTAATGTCCCACCCTGCACATTTATCAGCACAAGCGGGGTGGGACATTAGCATGGAAGTAAACGCCCTCTCCTGCTAGATCCAAGCCGAACGAATGCCATCCCGGAAGTGACGTCCTTCTTGTATGTGGAACGCGGAAGAACCCAATCCATATAGCGGAATTGAACATCACTTCCTGTACGTCCCCCTGTTTTCATTTCCAAACTTGACACGTATGCAGATGGAAAGTAAATATTATACAATTCAAATGGGATATTATTGTTCATCTGGCTTGTTCCATGCCTGGTATCTCTGTTGGATAGTTGATGGTTTTGTCCAGGAATTGCAATAGTGAATTCATCTTATCAAAGCACCTCAGTTAGCTGAGACTACTTCCTTGATAAGACATGGAAGTCCCTAAAAACCATCTTGATCTTCCTTAGAGGTGAATAAAGAATTGTTCCAGAAACATGACAAGAATATCATGGAATTCATTAGGCTTTAACATTTCTCAGATCCAGTGGTGTTTCTAGACTTTTGGGGGTCCAAGACTGGATGCAAGACCGGGGTGGGGTTGATATTGGCTCCTCCTCCTCACCAATAACCCGATCCCTCATACCCACCCATGACACAGACACAGGTGCCATGCCCACGCAGTTCTATACTGTACGGGCACACTGCTTCTTCTTTCTTCTCCTCCCCACTGATAGCCCCTCGCGCCACCACGAGACACCTTTACACCTCTTTAATAGTGTTGATCACGAGTATTCTATTGCAAATTTTAACTGCAAATATTAGCACTTTTGCAAAGATCCTGAATATAGTGCTATATCTTTGTAATCGCGAATATTACAGATTTTTTACATCAGTACCCAAAACTACGGTGCATTGCGTTTGCAAAATGTGCATGTACAAGTGCTGAACCTTTTACAACATAAGCCAAAGCATATGTGGACTTTTTTATTAAGCTAAGCATGGGGTAATGATACCAAACTACATAGTGATAAATAGCATGTGCTACATGACCACTCTTAGTCTATCATATTCTATGAGTTATGTGTGCAGCTTGCCAGGGCTATGTGTGATACTCTCATTGTCATATGATGATGTTAGAAGGCAGACTCATTATATTATAATAGTGGTCTTGGCCGCAAATCGAACCATCTATGGCCACCTTTACTTTTATGGTTATAGTATGGTATATAGTTGTAAACTTAAAGCATATATTTTATTCTACTTACCCAAAATTCTTCTACTCTCTAGATTTTACAGCCAGATGTGGTCTTCCAACCCCCCCAGAAGCTTCTGTGTTCCATTTTTAGCAATTAGTAAAGTTAATTGTTAACTTTGGAGTTTGGCATTAGGACATAGCATTATCCATGACCACATGTTGCACTTGGGTCTCACATTCATGTTTTATATGCTTGATTTTCTACTAACCTTAAAATTGATATAGCGTAAATCTAATTTATTTGCACACATACAAAACTGTCCCATAACAATATCCATATAATTTACTGTTGGTATGAGCTCATAGTATGGAGGAATCTGCATACTAATGAGATACAACAAATACATCTAAAATGGCTATGGTCCCATGTGCAAAATGAACAATGTAGTCTGATGTCAGGGAATTGTGGAGTAGGAGTCTCATCATGCTCAGTTGGAAAAATCAACAGCATGGGGTTTAATGGGATTCATTGATCCATGTTACTCTCATGGGGCAAAGCATATTAAAGGTCAGCAAAGCACACCCATCATGGTAATGTAGTGACAGGGAATTACAAGGTAGGGGTAGCGTCCCCTTTAAGACGGCTACCCGTGATGGCCCGAATAGCACGCATTGTTCCTGCAAGTTCCAGTTACCCTCAGGTGCAGTACTTCCAGCTGCCCTCGCAGCAGCATCGTACCAGCATTCCGGTGGGGTGTCTGTTGGCCCCCACTCCCTGGTTCACGTCAGTGTTCATGTTTTTTTATTGGTTACCTGCTGTGGTACTTTTTTTTTTGAATTTTTTAAAATCTGGACCTGTGGCTAAGCTTTGAGTGTGGACAATCAGTATGTACGGGTATTGATTTCCAGCCTTGTGGTATGTAAACATTATAATAGTGTCATGGACATGAATCTCTAGTCTTAAGCAGGCATTGGAAATTATTTTTGCTCTTGGACATTGGATGTTGAAAATAGTTAAACATTTCGACTTTTAATCCCGTTGAAAGTAACATTTGTCAGCAAAATAATTGAACTCATTGAAGGGCTCAACTTTTATCCCATTGACATAACAAAATTCTGAAATATACATTGTTTTTCATCCCTTTTCTGATTTGTAGTAAACAAAAATCTCCAAAGTTAAGAAAAAGGCTCCAATAGGCAGCTGTTACGAGAACATGAATCCCTATTGCATGATTTCTTCTTTATTCATGTTATTGGGACACATTTTGTGTTATCCCTCACTTTAAGTACATGTGAACACAGAAAGATAACAACTTAATGTATGCTTCTAACAGGGATATAGACTCCAATAACAAAGAAATGGTGAGTATGGGCTGATGGTGGGGAAGTGAATTGTGTATTACTGAATATTCACTAGTATTGGGTTAAGTGCAAAAACCAAGAAGCCTACATATGTGTGCTGCTTTTGTAAAGTGTGTATTTATGGGACACAACTAGGTTAAGTATATGTGTTTTTTGTATGACGTCTAATGAAGCAACTATGTTCATTCATTGTTACATTTAAAAAATTATAGTACTGGGCTTAAGGACCTCCATACACGTTGAAATTTTTCGTTCGATAAACCGATCAATTTGTTTTGCCGATCGGACGAAAATCTCTGCCCGTCCACATGGTTCCATCAACCAAGATCGATCAAAATTGGACAAAAATCCGAAAAATTTTTGATTGGTTGAGAAGTCATCGAACGTATCTCACATATTTTTTTGTCGCACCCTACCAATTTTGGTTTGATTTAACTAGTTAGCATACTTACATCCGGTGTCAGACAAATTAAAATCCATCAAATGTCTGTTTCTCTATGTGGGGGGTATTTAAATGGCAGCACAATTGATCACAGAATCTCAGATCGGAAAACTTTGATCGGGCTAGGTCGATCGAACGAAAAATCTCAACGTGTATGGGGGCCTTAAGTGGGGTCAGCCTAAATAAAAACAAAGGTTACTCACCTTTAGCTCTGGCTTGTTCCTCTTCTCTCCTCCCCATCGTGACATCACCTTGTGCAGCCGTCGATGGGGAGGGATGTCAAATTCCTATGGACCACTTTTGGTACAGAAATAATGCCAGGGAGGTAACACAAACCCACCCTTCTTGTAAAACAAACTCAAACTGGAAAGACTGCTAGTCCTTAAAATGGGAAAGCCTTTAAAACTATGATTAGCTTTTAAGGCCCCCATACACGGGTCGGATTCCCACCGGATTCCGGCATGATCGATTCCGGGCGCGTGCACGCGAAACGATCGTGCCGGAATCGCGTGCAGCCCACCTTGTCCGATCGTTCGCGTCCGATTGATCAGGGGCTCAGAATCGGATCCGACGGAGAACCAACATGTTGGTCTTCCTGATCCGATTCTGCACACATCAGGGGGAGTTGCCATTTCTGGAGCAAGTGATCGGACACGGAATCGTCCAGGAATCCGTGGGACAAGGTGGTATGCAGCGATCGGATACCCTTAATTGGCTGATTGATCGGAGCTCCGATTCTCGCTGAAATCGCCGGAATCGATCGGGTGAGTGATCAATTGCCCATGGAATCCGACACGTGTATGGCTAGCTTTAGAGATGGTCACAAAAATGCAAAAATTACTGCAAAGCTACTGAATAAGATATCACCAAAATTGCAATTTATAGAAGGGTTGTGGTAACATTCAAAATATTCTTCTTGCACAATTAGTAGTTTTTGCATACATCATTCTGATCTAATTCCCCTGTTATTCTCTCCCCCTCCCTGTGGGTGGTGTGTGGGCGTGGCCTGTTGGGCCTCCCATTGGTTCCATCAGAACCATGGGGGAGTGGTTATTGGTCCTCTCCGTTCTATCTATGTCACATTCCCCAGGATGTAAGTATACAGATATATATATATACAAGTACATTGATTATGGAATACATTCTATTTTTTGATGACACCATTTAAGTTGAACGCTAGATATCTCTAATGAAGCATAAGTGTGAAACGTGTCGAGATCAAATATCAGCATAATCTTGTTTACATGTACATGTTCTTTTAACTGAACATTATTGTAACATCTGTGATTGTGCCTTGTTGATATTATACTGCCATAATGACATCCTTTGAAATATGTATAAGTTTCAGCATTTTTGAGAGGAACAGAATTATTTTTTATCAGAAACCTTAATCCTTGATTGATCCTGAGCATTTTGACCAAACAGAAGTACTATAGACCACCACTGATGACCTGGGGGCACTAACCAAAGGAAAAATCTAAAATGTGATGAACAGTCTATTTGCATTACAACATTCTACCAGAACAGCTCCGTGATAACCAATGGTTATGTTGGATATACAGGGACATCATAGTTTGCAAAACACCAGGAACAGTATGCGCTCATGTTACATATTGCATGTGCGTGAGTTGGGGGTAATGTTTACTACTTTTTTTCTGTTATCTAAACTCTATTTAACTCTTGAAAGTAAACCTATCATAGAGCATAGACATTTTACACAGAGCAGCTGATGCAATAATACAAATCTGGAGGATACTTTCAGTAAAAACGTACTTTAAAATGATTAATAGTTCTTAAGATAAAGGCAGCTAAAGTGAAATCTTTTATGTAAATTGAGCTTTGTTCAACCTTACTGCTCTCTGGGCTTCTTTTGGGTCTTTTAATATGATGGATGATAATCGTGGAATAATAGGAAGGGCCTGAGGGCAGAAGTGATGATGTTATAGTAGACGTTTGCAGCAAACATTACAATCATAATATCATTTCAGCTCTATACACCTCTTGACCTACTGATTGACTTTTAATTGTTCATGCATTCTTTTTGCATCATCTCTTCAAATTATCCAGGTTTTTGACAGGTTTACTTTTAAGTATATGTACAATTAACATAATATATATATAGTACAGCGTATTAGTCCTTTGATGTGATGACTGCATTGTGTTTCTGTTGTCCAGACTTGAGCAGGGGTGTCATACTCTGACCAGCGGGCGAAATCTGGCCTGCAGTGTAATTATATTTTGCCTGCAAGGTTTTGGTCAAGGGTCATCGTTTTATCTGATGAGAAGTATAAATGTTCTCAATTGTATATAGTTGTACAATAAAAATGAAGGTTTGCCCATGACTTCATCCAAGTTTTTGGACCATTGTGTATTTGAGTTTTACATACGCAACTTTGAGGGACACCATGTCCATTAACCTCCCTAGCGCTCTTGCAAGGTCCAGATTTCTGTACCACTTCATCACTGAGCTAAACAGCATGTATTGGACGGGAAGCTAATAAAGAAGACACTCTTACTCCAAAAATGACAGCACTGGTAATGGTCATAAGTACCAAAACCAAATCACATCTATGGTGATCACATAGTTATAGTGGCCGTGTGAATGTGGGCTGGTGAAAAATGTTTTTTAAAGACCAAAAATAAAGCTTTTAAGGCCAATAAGAGTGGTCAAAAAATTGTATTCAAGGGGTCTT
>CM070037.1:28466906-28487246 GCA_036250615.1 Ptychadena robeensis | reverse complement strand
CTGTCTTACCTTGTCAGCCTGTATCAAACAAAGAACGCATCTCATCATAGGAGATCCAAAGGTGTCTGGGTCTATATAACCTCCTGCATCTCCCATAGACCTTCCCCCGCCCAGTATTGCCCTGTTATCAGCTTGAAAAGCACACACATTTTGTATAAATTAATGCTGTCTATATTCTGCCTATGAAAACAGTTTTAAACCTAATAAATTAATGTAGGAGTGAAAAGGTTCAAAATATTACAACTTTAGTCTTGGTTATAAATCCATTAAACTTTTTTAGCCTGATCAGATCAGACAACACCCAGATATGGGGTCTATTTGGTAAGCCAAGATCATTGCATCTGGCTTTACCAAAATGTAAGTTCAGAGAAGAGATCGGCACTAAGAGTACAGAATCAGTCAGTCGGTCCTAGTGCTTTGTAGGAGTGGTCAATATCTCTATGCCCATTGTTCTAAGAAAGACATCTGCCCACCCATGGCCTGTTTTACGGCGTTCCTAATTTTTCTTCCTTAACATAATGTGTAACAAATGTCAGCAACTAGTTTCATTATGTACTGTCCATGAGCAAATAAATACTTGTGTACAGAAAATTAGGATCTTTTGAAGTCAGACAGGAGCCACTGCACGGTACATTGGTGTTGACTGATGTGGGTGGTATAGGAAGCGCTGGGCATGGTGAGCTCATTATGTATGCAGGAAGTAAAAGGAACTCTACTTCTAGTTATTTGGCTTGTTTTCATAAGAATTCATGATCAAAAGATGTAAGTTTGTTTCCGGACAGATACATCACTTTGCAGCTGCCAGCAGCTGAGTGGTGAGATTATAGTTCAAAGGATGTATCCTACAAGTTTTGTGTCTATGTCCAACCACTCCAGGATCTGAGGACTGATATGTTATCACTTACAGTTCCTACAATCAGCTTGACTAGCTTCCAGCAATGATCCTCTGTATTGCCTAATCATTTTTCTCCAGTCCAGGTCAACATGGCTGGTTGTTAACATTTATTTGGGTTATTAGTTCAAGTAAACACCTCAACAGTTAATTCAGTGTTTATTCTAACAAAGTATGTCAATAAGAGGGTCTCCATTTTAATGTTTAAGTCACAGATATCTGAATGTATGCAAGGATAACAACTGTCATAAAACCCCAACAATTTCATTATATTGTAATATGCTGGGCAAATAATTTTAAGATGTTCATGAACTCAGGGATTTTTGTAGGTTTGATAATTGAGTTGTAAAAGTAACTTTTTTGGTCAATCCAAGAAAAGGCTCTCCCCTTACAATCACTGCCTACTTACAACTTCAATTCATGGAAGCTGTGAGATAGAACCTAAAGTACGCAATATACCTTTAGATCTCTCTGTCGATATCCTTTATCTACCAACAATATGTAGAAAAGGTCCTCTGTGATGAAACAGGTGACTTGATGGTTAGAAAGTCCCTCATATACATGGTTTTGGTAAAAGCAAGGGGATTTTTAAAGGAAATCTAAAGGTGGTAGGGGGCCCTTAGACATGTACACAAGTGAAAAAGCCTCTTTTGGCTGAGGAATAGAAGGTAAAAGTACCATAATTCCTTGTCGGTCATATGCTGTAGTACGGCAGCGTGATGTGTCATCCACACCCGCAACGCTAGTGCCGAGAAGTGGGTGGGACGGCATGTCCCCAGCTGAACAAGGGATCGGACTAAAAGATCAATCCTGATGGATCTGGTGCAATCCGACAGGACGGCTGATTTAGCCAACAGTTGCAGCCTCCAATTCCTGCACAACCCGATCCTTAAGGGATGCGGGAACGCACGTGGAATCCGATCGGGGATCGGATCGTGCAGGAATTGGACCGTGTATGCCCAGCTTAAGCCAAAAAGCATTTTGATGCATCTTGTTTCTCCAGATCCTCCATGAGATGTTTCTGCAGCTTAATTTGAGTCCACCTGTCATAAATTTAGTTGATTGGACATGATTTGAAAAGGCACAAACCTCTCTTTGTAAGGTCCCACGGTTGACAAGCCCTGTTTGGGCACAAACCAAGCATGAAGTCAAAGAAATTGTCTGTAGATTTCTGGAACACCTTTGAAGGTCCCAAAGTTGAAAAAAGTCAAGCCAGGAAAAGGCTCTCCCCCCGGGAATTACTCCCTACTTACAACTTCAAACCATGGAAGCTCTGAGAAGGAACCTAAGGGTAGGACTGCTGTACATGCATGATGGGATATAAGCAGGCTAATTATCATGATAACTAGGAACAAGGACACAGGGCCACAACCTAGTACAATAAAGTAAAAAACGGACAAAGTAAAAATAAAAGATAAAATACTGATACCAAGGAGTGAACTTGTGCCATGTGGTTACCAGGAAGTGATCTCATTTGTAAACAGGAAGCGACATCATCCTTTTAACCACATGACACAAGTTCACTGCTTGGTGTCAGTGTTTTATCTTTAATTTTACCATTTACAGTACTTTACTTTGTTGCACTAGACTATGCGCCTTGTCTTTGCCCAGGCCCCATATACCTACTGAGAGCCCTTCAGGCCACTGACTTCACTTCCCCTGTGTAACCGCTGCTGAATAAATAAATGTGACATTTTTCAGATCTCTTGTTTTCAGAGGCAGTCTTTTAGTATTGCAAACAAAGTGTTAGGGTTCATCAAGTCCAAGTCCCCCTAAACTGGAGAAGATTTTCCAATGTGGACACTCTCACATTGTAAATAGAGATGGTCGATTTTTTTCCCCCAAAATTCAATGATTTTGATTTAATTGCAAAGCCCCTGAACATGGTATCATCAAAAAATTTGTTGAAGATGTAGAAAAGGGTTGGGGTATACTACAAAAAATAAAACATGGCTCTAACACAAATGTTTTTTTTTATATAAATTCGACTTTGAACTTTTTTTTCCAATGTTCCCACAATCCTTCTCTACAGCTCCAGCAATTTTGGTGATGATACCATTTTCAGAAGCTTTGCAATCAGCTCACAAAGACAGCTAGTCGAAAAATTCGACCATCTCTAATTGTAAAGATAGATAGAGAAAATTCTAAAAAAAACAAACAAAAAGGGGCTGGTAGGGAAGGAAATCTCTCTATAAGGTTGTTTGGTTAACCTCCTGGGTGTTGCCCACTTGCCGTGTTTTTTTTTATAACTGCGCCACGGGCAATGCGCCACAACATGCTCCGCCATGATTCCCTGCCCGGCCGAAGGTCCTGTGCATTACTCTGGTGTCACTGGAGACGCTGGAGTTCCTGTGCATAACTCCGGCATCACTGGAGACGCCGGAGTTATGCTGAAAAAAGGCAAAGCCCCTCCATTTACATGGAGGTCTATGGCGCCGCTTACCCCCACCCCCTTCGCATCACCGGTGAGGGGTAGGCGGCGCCATAGACTGGGGGCAGACCCGGAAGCATGATGCATGAAACTCAGCCCTAGTTAACTCGGGCCAAACACCCAGGAGGTGATTTATATGTGAATATAAATCAGTTAATTGGGCCGCAGGTTGCATGGCACTCTATCCTTTCATATGCTGAACAGTAGTGTTGAGCAGCATATGACATATTAGAATTTGCGTAATTTTGTGAATATACAAAGGCACATTCGAAATTAGTAAAATTTGATTCGACTGTATTCTATTGCCTTCCATCCTGTTCGCGAATATTCACAAAGATTTGCAATGCAGCTTTACTCTTCATTCTGTGATCTTAGTCAGTATGAGTACTGTGTGGATTGCGCGTATACATATATGCAAATGTATGTATGTATACAAATATGCGCGATGTATGTTGGTAAACAAAGCATATTATGATGAGTATTGCCCATTGCGAATACCCAAGCGCACATTCACGAAATATTGCGAATTCTTGAATGTCAGATATTCATTGAGTATATTTTAATTTCGAATATTCTTGCTCAACAATACTGAACAGTAGCTGACTATAGAAAGTATTCCTTGATAGAGATTGTTGAATTTGTTTGTGAAATTGTGACACATGTTATTTGAAAAGCCTTGGGGCATGGAACCATCAATAAACTTGCTGAAGATGTAGGAAATGGTTGCGGAAGCATTACCAAAAAAAGCAAGTATTGCTCTAGCATATGTAGCTTTTTGAATAAATTAAGTTAAAATTCATGTCAAATTTTTTAGTGACTAAATCTCTGCTTACTGGTAGCTTATTTTCTCCAAAATGATATACACTAGAACAATACTTTTTTGCAATGTGCCCACAAGCCTTCTCTACATTTTCAGCAATTTTGGTGATGATACGGTGTTCGGGGACATTTGCAGTTAACTACCAAATAAACTAGTCAGAATTACACAACCATCTCTCCTCTTTGATTGTTTTGATGTCTTTGTTGACACAGAACAATAAATCACAGTGGATTTAATTTTGTCCAATCAACAGACGCTTTCATGTCAAAGTGAAAACAGATTTCTGTGATTTCAGTGAATTACAATGAAAATAACTGATTGCATAATACTCACTCTTTTCTCCCCTTAACTCACAAAGTGTTTGTTTTGTGTATAATAAAATATGCATTTTTGGGCCAAAATTTTATAAAATCCCCTAAATATCATATATACTTGTGGCATACAAATTGTCCATAGGCAGCCTAATGGGTTCTTTTTTTTTTTTCCTGTACTGTGATGTTGCTGCAGCATACAAAGCACTTCTCCGGCAGTGATAGGGGCATTTCTGATTGTTAATTCCCGAGCGCAGATTTTACCTGCACATACCCTGATATTGGAGGAGCTGGACACAGCAGGGCTGTGTCTCCAGATCAGTCGATGCTTTGCATGGAGACCTCGCAGTCTCCATGCAAAGCAACAGGCATCGACCATGGTTTACGGATATGGCTGTTTTCGAGCGGGATTGATTTCTGCTTGAAAACAGCGATGGGCACATATTATATGGGCCAGATAGATGGCCGTGAGTGCACACGGCGCTCGAAGCAGCCATCGATCTGGCCCATATCTACACTTGTGTTCCCAGCTTAAAACTCCAGATTACAATATGGATTACAATATAGATTATAATATATTACATATGCCATGCCAATATTATTTGTCATTTTTTCTCCTTAATCTGCAAAAAACTCCAATGCCAATGTTGTCCTGTTTAAATATATGGAAAATGTCATACATTTTTATGGGGAAGTGAAGTGAGTCAAGTGTGTCTGTATTATACAGCGTACCAAAGTGCAGTGTAGAGGCCTTAGTTAGTATATAAAATCGGTTTCCTAAGCTCCGTTCTACGCGTATGTATGTCCCTTGCAAAAATCTTAACTCTTTTGCCCCTGATCCACTATGCGTTACGGATGTTGAAGCGTAACTGGATCCTAATAAAGTAAACCAACAACCACCAATGCGTCAGGGATTCCATCAGGGATCGCTATTTATAAGTGATGCATTGTGAGGTATCCCAATTTTTTTGTGGTTGGTTTTTACTATGAATGGAATGATCAATGTGCATTTTACTATGTTTGTTCTAAGGGACTCAATTCATTTTCTAGGGGTGCGTCAACGACCTAGACTGTGCGTTGGCTTTATGGGTGTTTAATGTCGACTGTGTTGCTTGCATTGATTTGAATTGCAACTACACAATCACTGAGGGATGGACCCAATGGCTGTGTAGTCACTAGAATAAAGCAATTTAAACCTATAAAAATAATACATAAAAAATTAACATAATATGGAGATTTCTACCTTGCATCGCGTCATCATTCTTGGCAGCGACTAATTGAAAAATTAATAATACTTTTTCTGGCTGCTCCTGGGTTGGCCATTGATTGGGTTGATACTGCCAGTCCATGGTTGCCGGATTCTGATGTCCAGGCCTTTTGCCCACCTATTCTTTCTTCTACTAGTGATCTGTGCGAAACGGAATTTGCTGTTCCGTCGATTTTTTACTTTGTTTGGCGACCTCGCCTCCCCATAGACTCCATCTGGCCATCGAACATTAACCACACCCAAGGGACTCTTTCTGTCCACATAGTGTTGGGAAAGTTTAATTCAGAGGCTAAACACCTGGACAATGACATGACATGAGGGGGATCCCTGGCCTAAAACTCCCAAGAAATTTTTTTTTTCATCGCCTAAATCCACTTACGAGGATTTCTACAATGATAGCATGGGATTTGAACATTAAGAGGGGAGCTGGATGCACCTATCAACATGGATGGTAATGCCTTGGTGAATTCCACCTGAACAACCTGTGAAGATCTGCCTTCACGTGCCTACAGCTAAACGGTGATTTAATCTTTAGGTGGCCTGGTGGTGATGGACATGTGGAGGCCACTGGGCGTTGGTCAGTATGGCGGATCACTGGTGTTGATGGTTCAGTGGGGGACACTGGGGGAGAGCGCAGTATAAGACATGGTGGAGATGGTCTTGGAGGACACTGGTGTGTGATCAGTATGAGGTCAATGGGGGAGATGGAAGTGTGGATGACACTGGTGGAAATGGTCATGGGAGGACCTGGGGGTGGGGTCATGTATGGAGGACATGGTGAGATGGTCGTATGGATGGACACTGGGGGGATTTTTTGCTTTTCTCTTTTATTTCCGTCTGGAGACCTGGGGGAATGTGACAGTGTGGAGAACCTTTGTGGAAAGGACGTGTGGAGGACACTGGGGAGATGGACAGTGTGGATGACACCTGATGGTGCATTGGTCAGTGTGGAGGACACTGGGGGAATGGATATTCCCCATGCATGGAGGAGGATATTCAGTGAAACTGTCGTACATCCACGAACATTTTGCCTAGCTAATGGTTTACCTATAGAAGCCAGCTGAGCACAGCAGCACATCTAGCTTAGCTGCAGCAGCAGGCTCTTTCCTCCTAACTCTTCTCTTCTCGAGAGTTTTTTGTAATGGCGTCCTGTCTGTTTGATATAAGGTGGTGTGTGAGGTCTGGGTGGGTGGTGTCATTGGTGGATATGCTCTTGTGACTTGACTCAAGGGGTCAAGTGTCTGCTAATGTTACATTTAGGGGGTGGATCGAACTCGCCATATGTTCGCGAACATACGATGTTCGCCGCGGATAGTTCTCTGGCGACCAGTTCAGCATCCATCTGTAATCAACCCCCTGATGAAGACGAATATTGAAACACATGTTGGGGTATGATGTGTTGGAATATTGGACAAACTTTTCGGATGTATCTACTTGCTATACCCAGCCCGATTGATTATGACACCCAGGAAGTAATCTGATCAAAGATTGGACTTTTAATGAAACTATTTGATGAACTACTGGATCTCTTTGTGGACACTATTTACTTAGGAACAATTTATAATACTCTGGCAAATGCTAAAGTCCCCTTGTCTTTGCAGCCCGATAAAGAAAAATATGGTGTGGGGCAACAGATGGTTCTGGCTGCTCCAGCCACAGTCTCTCATATGTAGTTTTGGATGTTGTCGCTTAGGGGAATTATTGTGTAATTCTAGTGCATTACAATCTTTAAGATGTTTAGGGTTAGAAATATCCTATCAAGCTCCCTTTATTTTTGCAGACTCGTGAAAAAATAACCATTCACTGTCATTTCAATCACCTTATATGTCATACTTCATACAATGAGCTGCTTTCTTATCTTTGATGTTACTCTTATTCCATTAGAAGAATCTATAGTCCTAGGAATGTAGCCCTGGGTAAAATAACAGTGATAAATAAGTGATAAATGTATTGCCTTTATCTTTTGCAGCAGCTTTCCACAAATTGTTGTTTAGTTGCAGATATTTGTTGTATGTACTCAAGCTGATAACCAAAAATGGCAGTCAATCTTGCTCATCACCTGATTCAACTTACCAATTCACCTTACAATAAATTGTCTTCATTTACATGGGTGGGCAAAAAAGATCTGTCATAGGGGGCGTTATCTATGTGTGTCAACTTACAGCAGCATGGAAAGCGACTATGTAAGTATAGCAGTGGTGGGCAACTGAGTTTATATGGAGGGCCACAAATGTGGCCCTCGGTATCACTAAAGGGCCCCACATAAAATTGATCCAGACCCTCGCCCGACGAAATATCTCAGCAGGCGGTGGACCAGATTCGACAGGCAGTCAAAACCTGACAGCACCCATCCCCCCCCCCCCCCCCCTCCTGCCCCTGGGTGCAGCGCTCATATATAGACCTGGTTTCCCTGATCAACATTGACAATTTTACTGATGTAGGACCACCAAAGTTGATTAGGAAAGCTGGGTCAGCGTGTGACCACTTCATAGGTGAGTTGCTATGCCCTATGCATTAACAGTAAGATTTTGGGGGGCTGCATGTGGAGGACCAAGGGGGGCCGTCCAACAACGCCCAAAGGGTTGCCCGCAGGTTGGGCACCTAGGAAGTAAAGCCTTATTCATTGCTCACAATCAGTTCCACTATAGCTATCCAACAACTACAGGCTTTGTTACTGTTTAGAAATAGAGAATAAATAGTTGTGCACAACTCAACTGTCAGCAGTAATCACACAGTAAGAGGGAGTGAGGAATTTGAGTCCAGGTGGGTTTTAAAACTCCAGGAGTTCCTGAGCTTGTGAAATTGCATGGTGGTGTGCAGCTCCTGAGTTGTAGAGTAAAGTGCATATAGGAAAAGGGACAAGAAGTTTTGTTAATGGTAAAAGATAAAGGTAAAAAAGTGAAGGTACAATGCAGCCTTAGCTGGAGTGGTGATCTCCATTTAGGATACAGAAGTTGCTATGTCAGCATGTGTCTCAATATCAGCATGATATCAGAGGCAGACACAGAGCAACCTTTACCTTTGTTCCGGGACCACTAGGGGGCACCCAAGCTACTGACTTACTTCCAAAATATAATCTTGTCCCCGCTGTCAAAATCCACCCCTCACCTGGTCCCCTGCTGTCAAAATATGCCCCCATTTCTAAGGCAGGGGAACTGGGAGTCCCGCTGCCCTGCACCTACATTCTCCAGGTTCCAGCGCTGCTCTCCTTGAAAGTGTAGGCAGAGATCATCAAAGGGTTTAAACTCCTTAGCACCATAGCGTACAAAAAGGGGCCCCCGACAAGATCTTGTATAGGGCCCCCAAAAAGCTAGATATTGACCCTGGAGCTAATAGTGTAAATAATTTAGTAAGCCTTTTAGCTCATGACCTCAGTCGTCTTCCATCCAGATGACCATGACCTGGAGCAGTGGAAAAAATTTTCACACATACCAAGACTGGCACTATGTTTATATTGGTTTGTAGCTGGCAGACTGCTATTATGTAACAAGCCTTTTTAAGAGACAAAATCTAGAGGAAGACCTCTTCAAAGAAATAGTTATTTATAGCTTTTCATGGTTGTCAATTCTTATGAGTACAAAGGAAGTTGTTTTCCTTACAATTGTATTTGTTAGTTCTGTTACATTAGATAATCACGCTTTGGGTAATGCATGTTAAGCATATGCAAAATGTTCACATTATATTCAGTGGGAAAGCATGCAAAGACATTTTTA
Organism: Ptychadena robeensis; assembly: GCA_036250615.1. NCBI lineage: Eukaryota > Metazoa > Chordata > Amphibia > Anura > Ptychadenidae > Ptychadena > Ptychadena robeensis. The sequence goes on along the minus strand of CM070037.1, from coordinate 28,477,812 downwards.
CCCTTGACATGTAAGAACATTAACATTCATTGCTATTCATAAATAAAGCTTTTGTATTGACCATAGTACATGGTGTTTAGTTGGCTTTAACAATGCAAGTTCAAACTATAAAAAGGAACGGTTTTATTTTGCTTATAATAAGCTAAACGTGGTGGAGGAAAGGGATGTTATCTTGGCTTTCTTTTGTCAGAAAGCTATTGGGAGAACATTTATCAAGTGAAGTTTGGAGACTTCTTATCTTAAGACTCAAGCGAGGCCATTATTAATGGATAATAGGGCCATTTACTGTCTCCGAAAAATATGGCAATGTTTCCCAGTGATTTCTAATGGTTTTCGTTGGGATCGGCCCTCCTTTCATCAGGTTATAGATAAGTACGTTCTAAAGTAAAGGGTTTGCAAATGAAAATAAGAACTCAGTAGTAGATTGTAACAGTACAGCAAATTGAGCCCTAGAAAGGCTTTGGTGGTGTTGGTTTACAGACATCTTAAACTGTTTCAGCTGATTGATGGATGGATGTGTCTGTTTAATGGTTGGAAAGACTGAATTTACACATATAAATACAATTATTTACCTACCAATGTACATAAAAATTTAACTAGCTAGGGCCTTAATACACAGTGATCTGCCCATTCAGCAGTATTAAAAAATTCTTCTTACAAAACGCTTGGAGACAGTCAATGCTGCTCCTGATACCAGGGGATAGACAGTAGCACTCTACATTTGAGTGTCTTTAGGTAGACAGGTACCGTATTTTGCAGCATATAAGACGATTTTTGAGACCAGGAAAAGTCTGGGGGTGTCTTATACACCAGGTGCTGGGGGGGGGGAGGAGGCACTCCTGTCCCGGGCCGACCATCTAGGGGAGCCCAGAGCTCTGCTACCCGAATCCATGCACCAGCCAGAGGGAGAGACCTGCAGAATACCCCTCGGCCCCTCCTTCCAAATGTGTGTGAATGTAGCTATGTGCTGCTACTGAGGGCAAGTGCTCACTAGTGACACTGTGGCTGAAATTGGTATTGCAGGGAGATAAAAGCTAGCTAACACATTAAATAGCTGTTCAATTTATATTTTATGACTTTAAAAGTTACATTTTTAGATTGCCAGCATTCTTTCAGTTTGTATTGTTAAATGTATACAATTTATGTCACTTGGATAACCACAGGAAACATTAATAACCATGAAAGGTTGTAGATAGGGGTATGAAATTGGGAATGTAAATTACTAATCCAAAAAAAAGATTGGACTTCAAAGGGTGTTGGAGGTCTGGCAGTTGAAAGTCCAAGTAGTGTTACATATAAATCAAGGCCCTAAGCGAGTAACACAAAATTACCACTCATATGTTGACACACCGATCAACACTAAAACATGACCAATCACTTGTTTCACATCACCACAACACACTCAAGCCAATACATACACACTAGACAAATACACAATTTACCTAACTCTCCATTCCATCTGTTCAAAATTCACAACACAGGTAGCACATATTACAAAAATCACATTACCCAGATGTGATTTTTATATTTAAAGTGAATAAGAGCAGAGTTTTGGGGCCTTCTCTCTGGGCCTTTGCTCCAATGTAAATGAAAACAAAATTGGCTTCTTATATATGAAACATGAAACAATTTAAATGTTGAACGCAATCACACTGTGTGGTGGTATGATCGATGTTAGATTGGTGCACAATCGTATAACACAAACATATCTAAGATCGATCTTGTAAAAGTCGACCCGTGTATGGCTAGCTTTATAATATAATAAGAAGAATGGGGTATAGCAGAGAGGCAACTGGAAGACAATCCTGCACCACCATGCTAATCTGCTCATAATAAATAAACAAATAACCTTCATCCGCCTGCTGCTGCTCATTGCCATGATTTTCTTTTTGAGCTTTAAGTCTCCAGGTTCCACCCAGCTGGCAGCAATTTTTTGCAATTGTTGGAGCTATAGAGGAGGGTTGTGGGAACATTGCAAAAAAGAAAATATTGTTCTAGCATTTTTAGATTTTGCCCAAGTAAATTCAAAGTCAACTCGAACTTTTTCAAGTTGAACTTCAAATTTAGTGTAAAAAACTATTTTTGTAATGCTCCCATATCCCTTCCCTACATCTCTAACGATGTTGATAATGATATCGTGTTCAGGGGATTTGCAATTAACTCACAAATAAACTACTGTATATACTCAAGCTTAAGCTGACCCGAATATAAGCCGAGGTACCTAATTTTATTTACAAAAATTTGGAAAACGTATTGACTTGAGTGTAAGCCGTTGGTGGGAAATGCAAAGTTAATTAGTGGAGTATGAGAAAAATACAGAGAAAGCACCATTGCCCCTAGGAATGAATCAAGCAGGTGAATCTTAGTGTCACACCCTCAATAAAGTTAGGAGAACACAGGTTTATTGTTATTACAGGATTGGTCTTCAAGGCATTTCTTATGATTCAAACATAAAAAAAAAGTTTCCATTTAAAGAGTCTTCATAATTATTATTAGGACCAATCCATGCAATGGAAATTTAAACTTATTTTGATGCTTGAATCATAAGTAGTGGAGTTTTCCCCAGTAAACATTAACAAATCGTCCCCTAGATGGCGCTGACGTCCAAGTTTTCTTACATTTCACCAGCCGATGTTGGAAACACATGAGCATTCACAGAGGCTGCCGGCGCCTGTGAATGAGCAAACACCCGCACAGGTAAGTGGGACCCTGACTTTAAGCTGAGGGGAGCTTTTTCAGCCCATTTTGTGGTGTATGGTGTATAGTGAACTATGGTGTATAGAGGAGCGGGAACAGGGCCACTCAACTCCAAGTATGTTGCACATTTGAAAACCCCCTATGCAATGCAGGCTACTCTGATGAAAAAGAGGGATGGCTGAGGAGTTATAAAGGGACCTCTGGGCACCTCCATTAACATTCCAAGCACACAGAGAACATGTTTTTTTAAATAGATCTTTAGGTAGTAAAATTAGAAAAGCAGTGGTAGTCTAGACTCCAGCAGTGATGGACATTTCTGGGATCTCATACTAATAGATTTAAACATATACATTTTCTCTTATAGGTGTATTGTAAAAACGACACACAACGATGTAACCCCCGACACAATAGCACACACCTCTGTCCACAACAACACTTCATTGGCAGCCACCATTTCTTGTGACCTTGGCAGGGACCAGGATGTCTATATTTGGAAATTGTGTCATTCACAGTTATGTTAATTCTCTATGAGAAGATTTAGTTTCATTGCACTTAGAGTCTCTGTGTAAAAAATCTCTGCAGCTGTTAGCTGTTGCAGTAAGCATATGTAATGCGGCATTGTCATCGCACGATCAGCATTAACATGAACGCCGAAATTACGCTTAATGAACTTATTTTAATTCCATAAAAATACTTAATGACAATTCTGGTGCCGTTTTTTCTTTAACATTGCAGCTGTGTAGCTTTGATATCTGAAACCTCAAAGGTTCAAAGAACACCCATTAGTCATGTATGAAGATGGTTGTCCTCACAGTGCATGCCGTTGTCTGATAGGGACTTCGTAATTAAAGATTTGGCAAGAGCCCTTGAGTCTGGTTCTGTGGCGGCCATATGCAAATGCTCAGCATTAAACATAAAAAACAGTAGGAGATAATGACCTCTGGCGCCCCAACCTTCACTTTTTCCACTAACACATACATTTTTATCTAGAATCCACTTGAGTTATATTTTTCCATGACTTTAGTTACTGTAGTCATCAACTGCATATCATATTAATGTAGGATTATCTCTACTCAGGAATGTATATTGAAAGTTCAAAAGCAGCTATATTCTGCTTTTACTGGAGTGTGTACAGGACCGCTGGGATGGGCCCAGCCAGAGAGACATATTTCCCCTACATACAGGCTGTGATCCCATTGAGTGTATCCTGGAAGGAGTTCGGAAAAGTATTGCTCAGCAACAGTTGGTTTGTTTCCGAACAGTGTTTCATTTCATTCTGGTTATGGGTTCCCAAACTCTAGGATACGGAGAATGGAACTGGGTGGGCCTTCCTATTCCCCCAGGAACACGCAAGGGGTTAACTCCTGTTTGCAGGTGAGTGGAGCCAGGTGTGTCTCCACAAAAGGATCAGAGACCAGTGTGTCAGTGCTCCCAATGTGGTTGGAGACAGTGCTGCTGGGTGCAGCAAATACAGGGCACACAGAGTGTGTGTGGCCCCATGCTGATGGCTGCCAGGAGGCAGGCCATTAAGGTTTCCTAGAGGTAGGAAACGTTGTTTGATCGGTGCCAAGCCAGGAGGCTTGGCATTTTCAGGACTTTTTTTGTTTCATTTACCATTAAACCCTGTGAGGGTAATTTCTGTTTGGACTGTTTGTGTGTGCAAATAAACACGTGAAGGAGCCCTAAAAGGTAAACAATCGTGTGGATTGATGCTTTGAGAGCAACCGATTGGAGCTGTTCTCCCACAAGTGGCATAGTCTTTTTTTTATCAGTTCAATTTTAATGGTAGCAAATCACAGTGTGTAGACAATAGACTACTAACATAAAACATTCACAGGTTGGCCAAATATCTGCCATGTTAGACTTGGCTGGCTTGAAATTTTTCCAGAAAGTTTTTCTTGGCTTGGACACTCAAATATCAAAACAGAAATATCTGTTTCAACCTAAAGCTGCCCATACACCTTAAGATCTCTGTCAGATATCCTTTAGATCTACCAACAACTATGTAGTCCCGGGTCCTCTGCGATTGAACACAGGGAGACTTGATGGTTTAGAAAGTCCCTCCTATTACTTGGTTTTTGTAAAACAAAAGGCGATCTAAAGGAAATCTGACAGAGAAATCTAAAGGTGTATAGGGACCCTAAAGCTGGGTGCACACGTGTAGATATGGGCCAGATCAATGGCTGCTTTTAGTGCCATGCACGCTCAAGGCCATCTATTTGGCCCGTATCATATGCGGCCATCCCTGTTTTCGATCCGTCCTGCTCAAAAACAGGTATATCGGACATGACCGCAAACCGCGGTCGATGTCCTTTGCTTAGAGACTGCATGGTCTCCATGCAAAACATTGGCTGAGCTGGAGACACAGGAGTGCTGTGTCTACAGCTCCTCCAACATCTGACAGCAGTAATTTGACAAGGACCCTCATTCCTAGGACTTTAAATTAGAGCCATGCAATAGAACCTCAAGACAACATGTTACCAAATATGATAAATTGTTTGAGGTTAAAACAAAGAAAAGAACATCAATACATACCTGTCAACCCTCCTGTTTTGACCAGGAAAGTCATGTTTTTATGTGGCTTTCCAGGTATTTCTCCCGCATCGCACTAATTGAGCAGAGTACAGGTAGCTACTGTACTCTTAGCAGCCGAGAGGTAAGCCCGGCACCGGAAGTGATGTCAGGAACGAAGAAGAACTACGATCCGCATAGCGGAAGTAACATCAGAGACATCCCTTTTTGTATGCCCCCCATTTTTTTATGTTTTTGACAGCTATGCATCAATATCTGTATACATTTCATAAAAACATACTCCCATAAAAGTCAAAACATAAATCTGGCTGGAGGTTCATCTATATAAAGTATATAAAAATGTGGTTGTCAACGCATTTCACTATTGTAAGTAGGGCTTCATAAGAACTGATCCAAACTTCCCATGTAAACTGATGTACGGATAGATTTGCTTCAAGGACTGTGTCATATGTCGCAGAAATCGATATAGATTTGGAACAATGTAAGATTGCCCCTTTAAGATGACGCGCTTAATGTCACTGTAGCTGACCTGAGGACACAGACAGAAGATAGGTGAGCAACCCATGGAACATACTCCTGAACATTGATGCTTTCCATGTTATCTAGAGTAGAAGTGTTGTAATAAAATGTTGATTTGTTGAACCAATGACCTGGGCAGGGATGACTGTGAAGTGAAAAGTTAGACAAACCAAGCACCTACCCCTTTCTCCAAGCTGCCAGTCCCATCCCCATTAAGAAAAACATGTACGTAGATAAACCTTCAACTTTGTGGATGAAACTGGCCACAGCTTTATTAGATAATTAAATAACAAGGTGCAAAAGAAAACCAGGTCCCCCAGCCAGTGTCCCCCACACAGTGCCCCCTCCCCAGAAACAAGACATAGTACCACCCACCAGCCTTAAAATACTCCAGCCCGGTGGGTACTTGCCAACCCAATTGACTCCTTCCACTTCCCACAAGCTAAAAGGGTAATTGACCCCAGCAAGAGCTCAATTGATGTTTTCAGCGACTGCCTTCAACCAGCACATCACCACACTGCTGACTCTCACGGAATAGACTCCTGGGACCCGAATGCTGTGACAATGAATCTGGCCACCAGCACGGTACGACGAACCTGCAAAAACAAAAGAAAAAGGGGAAAAACAAAAAGGGAGGGAGAGCGGGAGGCTTCTTGCTTGATCCGAAGAGGCCCCTCCTTTTCCGCTGCCAAGTTTTATGCCCCCGTGGCTCCGCCTCCTCTGACATCCACTTCCTGTGATTGCCCGTCATCACTTCCGGTCGGTCATGCATCCTGCGCCTCGGTGCCCTGACTTGGGTGGGAAAGAGAGTTTGTCTGGGTGCGGACAGTGGCCTAAGGTGTACCAAGGGGTAATATAACAATATTCTAGTGCCCCTTCCAAAGTGGTTCTAGAATGCAGCCAAGTAAAAGTGATAGGTTGTTATAAAAAAATGCCATAAACTACCAATGAGTAAGGAGAGTTGGATAGCACTGGTATTGACCACACTGTTGGTACATGATTGGTTGGTAAACATAACAGAATTACCCTGACAACAATGTGAAAATTACTATTACTATTATTGTGTTTGCGGACACTAGAACTGAGCCCTGTTATTGCTATTGCTGACACTTACATTAGTGCTAGCTGGGGTGTATTTTTGTAACCCCTGACCCCAATGCTGGGTATATAGTCACGATTGTAGCCCTTTTCAATGAGATTTCCAGAAAGTGAAATCACTGTGCATCAGTTGCAGCCACTCAGCTAACAGAATTTCATATCGGACTCCACCATTTGACGTCAGGGAGACGGCTTGGCTCTTTGCTGCAGCAATTGGAAAATTGCTACAGACAGCATTCACCATTCTTTACTTTATCCATTGAAATATTATTTTAATGTGTAAAGTTGTGCAACTCGCTCTTTCATGGCCACTGACACCAATGCATGAGGTTATGACAATAACACCACGTTCCCACGTTCTCTTCAGTGTGCCATCTTATACACTGTAAATTGTAGCAGGAACACAACTGATGAATTTTAAAATATATAAATCACAGTCAGATGCCATAGTCTAATCTTATTTGGTTCTACTACATAGTTGTTGTTACTCATATCAACTAACCAGAACTAAGGATTATTGCTCATAAGAAATAAATAATTTCATTTTATTTGGCTGCTGTGCTTCCTAAAAATGGACATGGATAGGTATGTGGTAAACTTATACCTTAGTGAAATTTATTATTATTATTATTAATAAATATATTTCAACACTCATTCCATTGTATTTATATGGCACTGACATATTACATAGTGTTGAGCTCGAATATTCGAATGACAAATATTTTTCGCGAATATCAGCAATTCGAGAATTCGCCAATATCTCGAATATGTCGGCGGATATTCGCAATTCTGAATATTCGCAATATGGCCATGTATTGTGAAAATAATATTTGCATTGCAAAAATAAACATAGCATGTGACCATACATTTTGAAGATTTTCGCAATGCGAATATTATTTTCGAATATAGAATCGAATATTAGTAGAATTATTTGCGAAATATCGCGAATTCGAATATTGCCTATGGCGCTCATCACTAATATTACACAGTGCTTTACAGAGTACATAGTAGGGCATTAACGACATTTTATTAAATCTAGTCACCAGTCACTAATGTCACAGTCAAGTTGACTAGTCGTGATGAATTCATCACACATCACAGATAGAGTAAAGTTCTTTTATTAGGGCTTGTTTCCACTTGGGAGATCTTCCGCAATCCGAGTTGCGGGTGGAGATCGCTCGTGATTTTTTGTGTCTGTGATCAGTTGCAATCAGGGGCGATCGGGAGCGATTTTCAGATTTTCTGATCGCACCCATAGAGAATGAATGGGGACACGTTCAAAAATCGTATCCCAATTCATTGAGACGCCATTTTTGATCGTGTCCATTCATGTCAATGGGCACGATTACTTTGCATGGGGCTCGGCGTCTCTATCCAAAGTAACAGCCGCACCCAAAGGGTGCCTGCCGATATTTTGAGAGACTGAGTGCAGCGTGATGAGATCATTATTATCATTTATTTATATAGCGCAAACATCTTACGCAACGCTGTACAATACATTAGAGTGGAGATACAAACACAAGATAAAACACAGGTATGACATAGGACATCATCACGTTGCATTCTGTCGCTCGTCTATTGGCCCCTGCTCATCAGGTGTATGGGGGCCTTAAGTCACTGGAGTGCCGAGGGAAACACAGACATGGGGAGAAACTTTTTGCAGAGAGTGTCCTGATCATGAATGGAATAAGGGATGCTAGTGCTGGATGGAGCTAGCCTTGCAATATGTTTACATTAAGCTTTAAAACAGACATGATCTCTCTGCGCGGTATGTTGCAATTAACAATACCTAAAATTACACTTGTAATCTGGTACGCGGGCAATGCTTAAAAGCAGAGGGTTTCCTTAAATGGGCCTTTCCACAGCTGTCACTTTAATCTTTGTTCCCCGTTCCCGAAAACCACAAGCTGGTCAAAGTGTCCCTGTGATTCCATGAAGCCTTTGTGTACTGAAGTCCACTCTAGTCATTTGTGTTGGTTGAGTAGTTTGGACAGAGGAAGCTCTAGCTATGCAGCAAGTGCCAATGTCTGCTTTATCCAGGGACATTCTTGGCTCACGCAATGTCCCCTGCACCTGTTTCTCCACTATGACAACACAGTAGTTTGAAAGCGTAATATTAATATCTTGGAGCTCACACGCAGCGCCGCAACTGTGTGCTTAAGTAACAGAGACCGGATTCTTCTACATATGCATCAGACAATGTGATTTTTCTAGAGGAGGTCTTCACTTGAATGGCTGAATTTGTAGCATAGCTTATTAAGATTTTTTACAAGGATTCCTATAACGTACGTCTGGATGTCAGGTTACCTTGGCCTGCGATGTTAGTAATACCCTTTGGCAGCACATGGTGTTAATTTAGTTAGCACACACATAACTCCAGTGACTTATCTACTACCCTGCATTTCTCAAAGCGCCCCTCAGTCTAAAGCCAAGACACAAATTTAGCTGGATCATGTCTGCACCATACGTACTCTCTCAAGCTTGTTCGTTTTCATGTGTTGCAGATTTAGGATAATTTAAATTGGTTTTATTACATTTATGCTGGCCATACACCTTTAGCTCTCTCTGTCAGATATCTTTAGATCTACCACCAACTATGTAGTGCCGGGTCCTCTGCAATTGAACACAGGTAGACTTGATTGTTTAGAAAGTCCCTCATATTACATGGTTTTGGTAAAACAGAAGGAGATCTAAGGGAAATCTGACAGAGAAATCATAAACCCAAGACCATAAATTACATATATTTTAGCTTATCAGTTCTTAGATATTGCCTTAATTTTTTACTTGAATCAATATTATTTATCCTGTCTGGTAATACACTAATAGCAGCATTGTCTACTTGTGGAGGTGATGGTGTAAAGCCCCCCATACATGGGTCAATGTGCGCAGTCGAGGAGCCCTTGAGCACAGCGCGATGATGTTTATCATAAATCAAACAGGGTTTACCAACATAGTGGTTCCCTGTCCAATCGAGTTTCTTTGATTGATCCCGCTCAAAGAAACCGGCACCACTCAGTTTCAATTCAAGCTCAATCAATTGCCGAGAACGCGCACCACGATCAGTTGTGCTCAAATGTTTACCAAAATGGAGTGGTGTATGCCTTGCTTAAGAGAATATTACAATGGACTTTACACAATTCACTAACAAAGCCTAAAGCCCCCCATAGACGGGCCGATTGGCCGCAACTATAGGGGAGCCCATCTTGAGGATCCGACCAAAAGAGCCGGCAGGTAGGATCCGACCAAAAGAGCCGGCAGGTCGGATCGCACACGGATCCGTCCTGCTGGTTCTTTTTCTGCCCGATCCTCCGATCCTGTGCAGCAGTCTGTTAACTCGGAGGGGAAGTCTCCTCCCTCTCCGAGTTAATTGGCTACAATCTGACAGGATCTGACAGGAGTCTGCTAAAAGCCGGCCATTGGTGATGGCCGAACTGCCCGCAAGGCGGACAGTTTGGTCGCGAACAAGCATGTTCGCCCTCCTTCTCGCCGGTCAGTGACGTCACATGCAGGTTTTCCGATTCAAATTCCCCGCCTAGGCGGGGAATTTGAATGTGTCCGCGAACGGGCGGACGGCGGACTTTTTTAAAAGTCCGCTCCGCCCGTTCTCGGACGGACACGGCCGAAGTTCGGCCATCACTACCGGCCATAGATCGGTACATCTATGGCCGGCTTAAGGGCCCCCAAACAAACAAACACCTTTAGTTTTCTCTGTCAGATTTCCTTTAGATCTTTAGATCTCCTTTTACCAAAACCATAATATGAGGGACTTTCTAAACAATCAAGTCTCCCTGTGTTCAATCGCAGAGGACCCGGCACTACATAGTTGTTGGTAGATCAAAAGGATATCTGACAGACAGATCTAAAGGTGTATGGCCAGCTAAACTCTTGCTAAATATTTGTAAGTAGATAAAACTTATTTCATTAGGAGTTTAATCTATTGGAACTAATGTACTGTCAGCCTCCGTTTAGCCCTGGGGGGAGTGCGGCGCCGTCGCGGTCTCCAGTGTGGCTAATGGGGTCCCCGAGCGGCGCAGCCTCTCCCCCAGGGTGATCCTTACCT
>CM070037.1:28449598-28466806 GCA_036250615.1 Ptychadena robeensis | reverse complement strand
CTACTGCATAGGATCAGACAAGGAATAGACGGTACATCGTACCGTCTATTCCCAGCTTAATACATTTACTTCCTATTAGAAATCCACAGTGCTTGTCCAATATACAGAGCAATGCTAATAGAAGATGCATTCAAAGGCACAATTTCTTCTACTTTCTATGCCTTTCTTGTGCTCCTTAGTTTCAGCATCCCCTACCTTATCCTGTATCCTGAAGAAGGCCTTTTATAGTGTAAAGCAGACCAAAATTAACATGTGGGAACTGCCCTGAGGGACTGCAGTTTAATTCAGGGTAAGCAGCATTTCAAACTTGTAGCAGATGTATGTTATAAACTTCTAAAGTTAATTTCACATCCATTATTAAGGCAAACAATATAAAGTTAAAAGTCCTTATTTTCACCCTACCACCACCATCCATCAACAATTGGATTCCAAATAAGAAATCAGCTGTATGTGGTTACAGTATAGGATTGATACCAGGATAGTTCCCTATACCCTTTCAAGGTGAAGGGTCTGTGGCCTCTGCACTTTGGTCCTCATGCATTTTAATGCATTCAAAATCCTAGTAATTTGATGATATGCTTTGGTTGCAGCCTTAAGATGTACAAAGGGATGTAAATAAGCTTACGGATTCTTTAAGACAAAAGTATCTTTTGGAATAAATATGCTAAATATGCAACCATAATTTCATATTGATCACAGCCATCACAATAGTCCGAGCTGTTTTTTTTAATGCGTGTGTGGCATACAGAAACTTCTCATTTACAAGCACAACGGTATACTTTTTGTCAGAATAAAATGACAATATGAAAGTGAGAGTAAGATGACGTATCTTGTTTTTTTTTTGGTATGAACTCAGTGATTCCATTTGTTTTTAATAACCATGTGAAACCATTTGAATACTATAATCTTATCTAATAACAAGAGAATAGGCCTCTCAGTCTCACCAAAAAGGTGACCGGCATCCCAAAATTAAATTATAAAGGAGAGCACTTATGGTGAATGTGTAACACAACAGTCACCACAGTAGAGATTCCCTCTGCAATCAGCAGAGGCTGGGGGACTTTAAAAGTCTCCTAATTGGAAGTATTAGTGAAAGAGTATCAATAAAGACACAAGGATAAATGAAATTTATAGTAAAAAATCAAAGACGTATACCGAGATCATCGGTCATCAACAAGTTTGCATGAGATGTTACACAATAGCAAGGTAAGTGTACAATACAATACAACATTGACTCTACATATGAAGCTGGCATAGTATGTCCCAATCAGCATCCAGCAAGATGATGTGCAAAGAAAACGCGGCCTACGATGGAGAATGACTGTCCCAACGTACGTTTCGTTGTTAATAGCAATAACTTCATCAGGGGAAGTAGTCAAACATATAGGCACAAGATTGCTGATGGTAGTAAAGTAATTATTGATGGTACGGTTCGGAGAGATATCAGGATGATCTGGGTGGGGTCCAGACCCGAGATGAAAGAACGGGGGACCACCCCTAATCGGGCAGCAGACGTCAGTCAAGGAGAGTGCATTGTGAGTATAGGAGTCGCAGGTCAGGTCATAAAGGTTGTCAGTGGTAAGCTAGATCAGCATAGGTATATCAGGTAGTAGGTGGAGCGACTAGAGAAGCGAACTCCCTCAACGTCCAGGTCAGCTGTCACCTTAAAGGTAAACACTGTTTCTGCCCGGTTTCGAACCTTTCGCGTGTGAGGCGAACGTGATGACGACTACACTACAGACCACTACTACCCCCACCCAGATCATCCTGATATCTCTCTGAGTAAGTTCAAGGTATACAAACATAACTCACTCAGAGCTAACCTCAAGGCATTTTACCTGTCTGGAAGGAGCCCACCACGTTTCTGTGTGTTGACATCCCCGTGATCCTTCTGGGTTCTGAGGCGGGCATTGGTGTGCCATTGACAATATCGGTCTTGGTCCTGACATCCCCGCTGTTACCAAAAACACCAGGGATGTGAAAGGGGTGAGGATTGGTAACCTAAACAGATTACTATGTCATTTGTTTTGATTACCCTTACCCTTACTCTTTTCAAAAGTTTGGAAAATTGGCAAAATTTTGGAAAATTTAACATAAGCATACTGAACAAATGACATTTACATACTAAAGGTTTTGTGATTTCAGGAAAGAGATCTATATGACTCCCCTCTCTAAAGTTAGCCATACAATCAATATTTTGAAGTCGATCGAACGGGAATCGATTCCTGCCCACCTGGTATGATCGATATCAAACATAACATCAATCGAAAAGTGATCAGACATGTTGGTAAATTTCAGGCAATTGAACAAGTATTCAACGTGTTTTGTAGGTACATTGATTGCTTTGTATTCAATCTACTATGGCACATGTGCATAGATCTATGTAAAGAAATTGATTGGTTTTAAATTGATGACCCTGTGTGGTGGTAATCGATCAGTTAAATCACACAAGATGATGGAATCTAAGAGCGATCATGCAAAATTCGACCTGTGTATGGCTACCTTAAGACTGACCACACAAACAGGAAATAAGTCCTATCCCAATTCTTTAAAAAACACAATTGGCTGGAGCCATCATTTAAAACCAAGCAATGCTCCCTTTTAATGTCCATTTAACAAATCCTATAAAAGTCCACTCCTGATCTTTTATGATTTAGTAAAATATGAAAGGTGGGGAAGCAGTTGTGGCTGCCATGTGTTTCGAATCATTGCTCAATCTGAAACAGGAAGGCAGCTCTTTATTTGATGTAATAAGGTGTCCTGTCAAATCTAAGATGGTGGTAGCCTAAGCCTGTGTGCACAGTTCATTTCCACCCGGTTCCCTTGAATTTCAATCTAAAGACCACTCTCTGAAAAGTCATGTGTGGCTTAAATTATTTCCTGATCCTCAGAAAAATGAGTATGCAAACAGGTGTCAGAAATCACAGATTTACTTAACAGATGGCACATGCCAGGTCCTGGTGGATGCAGATATGCAACACCTCATTGTCTACAATAAAAATATGAAAAATTAAAAATAGGTTATAAAGAGAAAAAAATTACAAATGAACATACAAAAGAAATTAGCAGTCTGGCTAGACCTAATTCAAGCCTTATGAAATGACTTGGAGGATTATCAGTGAAAATGAACGTTAATATTACTCATCTATGAGCTCCTTTATCATGGAATCCCAATTTTAGGGCACTGTCTTGTGCATTTTATTTATTTTAAAATTAAAACTTGCCATACATGGTTTGATTGAAGCGTTCGATCGACCTAAAACAATTAAAGTTTAGATCAATTAGATTTAAATCGTATACATGGTTCGATCGGCAAAAATTGTTCATCACCAATCAAAATATCGATCGGAAAATGATCGATTATGTTGAAAAAATTTTATGGATTGTACAGCGATCAAAGAAAATCGTAGCATTGTGTGTGTGTTGGTCGGGGCGATTGTACTCGATGAACATTTTTATCTATGACTCTTTCCAGTGTTTTTTGATCAAAACTAAAATCGTCAATTTTGGACGTATTCTGATCGTATTCCGATCGGACCTTCCATGTGGATCTACTTTGGATTCGTTAACGATTGGTGTCCAATCAAAATGTCAAGATCGGAAATCGGATCGGAAATTGATCGTACTAAAATTTCATGCCTAGCTTAACCTCCCTAGCGCACTGCATAGGTACAGATTTCTGTACCAAAAGCGCACCATAGACTTTAATGGAATTTCAACATTTCACTGAATGCGGTGAACAATAATAGTTCTGTTTTTCTACTAAATTCTTAGATCAGAAGGAAGATTCAGGACCAAAAAACTAAGAGTTATCTTCTTTTCTTTAGCCTCTGGCAGAGCTCCTGAAGTCACCGTTTTATGGGCAAAGCTCTCCCCCTCTCTCTCCCTCTCTTGTTTTTTCCCTCTTCCCCTCACCCTCTCCCCTCTCCCTATTTTACCCATGACATGTGTTTTTTTTTTTTTTCAAAGGAAACTTTTACATCTTCATAGACATGGTCTGCCCATGTTTTGCCCTATAAAACACATGACATCCCAAAAGTTTTGTGAAGATTGCGGTTATGTGCATTCTGCAAAATGTATACCGCAAAGCAATCTCACACTTGTTTCCCCTTCCCTTCATTTTATTGGGGTACATAGTGTGAAACAGCCTAAGATCCCTTTTGGATGTGAAAATTACCATGGACTGTTGCCCTGCTGAACTGTCCGCCACCTGAAGTTGTTCCCTCTGTTTTTGACTAATTTATCCTCATGGATGGATACATAACTTTATACTTTTTTTTAATTATTGTTTTCACCTAGAATGTTTACACTGAGGATTATATCCAAGCATTCTGCTTGGAATGACTTGTTGAGCGGGAAGGGGGGGGGGGGTGTGTGCAAGCAGAACAGAAAAAAATTCCTCCAACAACCCCCATCCCCCGGCCGCCCCCCCTCGGAGCCGCTGATACATAACACAGTAACACAACACTTACTGTGTTGTGTATCGGTGGCTCCGTGAAAGGAGCCTCGGAGCCGCCGCTGACGACACACAACTGCTCCGAGGCTTCTTCCTCATTTTAATTTAAATTTCCCGCCATCGCCCAGACGGAATGTGACGTCATCACATCACGCCACCGGGGGGCAGAGGGATCTCTTCCTTCCAGGAAGAGTCATTTGTGTGATTGGAGCCGCTGCGGACGCGTGGATCGGTGAGTGAGCGCCGCGGGGCTCCGATCAGTGTTGGACGAGTCCAGCTCGTCCAGTGCACTTTCAGCATGTCGACACTGAACGAGCTGGACTCGTCACAACCGCTAGGGAGGTTAACGTTTTTACTAGAGATCAGGTAGAGAACTGGTTCTTCTATAGAAAAACTGCTTTTAAACCAGAAGTGATGTCAGTGACATCATATCCGGTAATCGGAATAAGGAACTGTGCATTCCAGGTACCGGAAGTGACATCATTGACGTTACTTCTGGTTTTTCGGATTCAAATTCCCCGCGAACAGGGAAATTTGATCGGGGAATTTGAACTGCCCCACAAAAAGGTGGACGTCTGACTTTTCTAAAAGTCTGATTCGCCTGTTTGTGAACGGACATAGGCGATGTTCGGCCATGACTAGCAAGAACTGTTACCCACATCTTACCCTATATTCTCCTGGGTATAGGGAGGAAGGGACCCAGGGAAGACAGTGGATTTTATTCCATGTGCAGAGCCTCTATACCATTATTTGATCTGAGGAATAAACAACAGAAGCCTACAGTAGCCCTACAAATGGCCAGAAACACCCCCCCCCTCCCCCATGAACTTTAGTGGAATTGGCCTGTAAAGGTGGACATACACCATAGCTGTCAAGTTTTCTATCTCCGAACAGGGGAAAAATACAGGAAGTGGTGAATGTAGTGTCACTTCCGGTATTTGCCATGCTGAACTTCCGCATTCAAAATATAGGAGGTGATGGCACAGACATCACTTCTGGTATCAAGAGATTTAGGTTGGCTAACATTGGAAGGAGGGGGTGTTACTCTTCCTCCTAACTTCCCACCCCGCACATCATTACCCCAATTTCAAAATCCAGGGATTTATTGAAATCATAATTTGTCCGGGAAAGTCACACAAAAACTTGACTTTCCGGCCAAAATGGGATATTTGACAGGTATGACAAGCACACATCAACTTTTGCTCAACCAACTGTCAATCTAACATCAATTGATCACACCACCACACAGTGTGATTGAATTAAAAACAACTATTTTCCTAAGCCCTGTGTGCATGTTTCATAGCAAGCTACCCTCACTTGACTGAAATTTACCTACATGACCTATCACTGCTCAACCCTTTTTATGTTCCACTTCATTCACTTTTGGTAAATAGATTCAAGTGAAAAGGAAACAATGATCTTTCCACTACCCATACAGGGATTTTTTGTATCCGTTTATTTGAGGACTGTGACACTTTTTTGTACCTACCCCCTATGACTCTTCCCCGCTCCAGACTTACCTTTCTTTCTTATTTGTTTCATTTTCGTACGCTTGAACAGAACAATCAACCTTGAATGACCACTTTAAGTGTGGGTTCAGTAACTTTTGAAAAGAGAAATATAGGATCTCAATTGGATTTATAAAAATGTGTACCTATAACTACCTTTCTAGCAAATATAAGACTTAAAGAAAGTTTTAATAGATTTAGGCAATCAACATGAGAATTTCTATTTTCTCCCCAAAACATGAGCATTTCTAAATGAAATGACAGGCCAGAGTTCTCCAATGTTCCCAAGTTCATTTTGAACTGTTTCACGTGTGACTCCTCTCCATTGTTATCTCTCACAAGGAGGTGGCCATCTGTACTGATGTGTTTATCTTTGTCACTGTTTATTGTAACGCTGCAGTGCCACACACCATGCTGACTTCCATAAGCACATTATAAATGACCTACAAGTGTTTAAGTGCTCAGCAACACTCTCTTATATAATTTAGCAAAAACAAAATGAACCTAAACTTGGTCACCTATAACTGAAATACAGAAAAATTTCACAGATGATACATGTTAACTTCTAAAGAATCGACTGCTCTATCCATCTAGGTTCTTAGATTTGCACAGCTCTCCTATTTCCCCTGCCCCTCTCCATAAAACACAGCAAGCATTGTGTGTACCATGCACATTTGTCACTCTAATGTTTCATGCGTTCTAAGCTTAAGGCAATGGTTCCCAAACTTTCCTTGCAGGGCCCCATTTTTTATTTAGGAACATAATTGAGCCCCCCCCCCCCCTCCATATTCAAACACAGGTTAAGGATGAGGCCCTGCGTCCCTATGGAATACCATCGCACCCCCCAGGGGGCTTAACCTCTGGCTTTAGGTGTTGCAATGATATTGATCTGTAAGAGCTAGTACTCAAAATCATCAGATCAGTAATATCTTGTTATGCATTAAGTTATTTTATTCCCAAGATGGGAGTTTATTAACTAGGAGGACAAAGATGGATCATTGGGACATTTTCACATATGAGTATTGTATGAAGCTCAGGACTTAAGGTGATCTAGAAAACCAGAGGTCTATTTGTTATGTCATCTTTGCTACAGCCGGTGGTGTTTTTAGATAGGGTAAATATTTGTATGGTGGCAATTGATGCACAAATGCCTCTGCCCCCCCCCCCGTGCCTGCCTATCAAGCACATGGCAGCTACGAAGATCATCTGTAGAGAAGTGCTGGTCCAAGTGGAGTCCATAAGCCTGTGACTTACCAGCAATCTGAAGCACCTGAAGTCTTGCATTGCGCATAAGGTCTCAGATTGCCATGGAACATCTGAATGATCCAGAGGAGAGACAGGTAAAAATGTTGGGGTCAGATGAGACCAAAAACAAGCTCTTTGGCATTACCTCAAATCACTATGCTTAGAGGAAGAGGAATCCTACCCATGATTCCCAAGAACACCAACCTCACCGTCAAACATGGAAATGGGCACATTATGCTTGGAGGTTGATTTTCTGCTAAGGGGGCAGAACACCTTTACTGCATCCAAAGGGACAAGCAAGCATCTTCTCCCTTCAACCGTGACAAAAACACATGGTTGAACCTAAGAAGAAGAAGCGCATTTAGGTCTTTTAGTAGCCTAGCCTATTTCCAGACATTAATCCCATAAAAATTCTGTGGAGAGCGCTAAGAGTTTGAATTGCCAAACAACAGCCTCAAAAACATACTGACTGAGAACATCTGATCGATACTAAATCCCTTCTTAAACGTGTACTTACCTTTAAGACACACCTGACCTCACATTAATCTCTCTACTATTTCAGGGATATATTGAAGATTACATCAATCAATGCACTTTAATGCACCAGGTTTGTGAGAATCTTTTGTTGTTATTCTGTCACAGCTGCTTAAACAAACCATTACAATTATAGACTGGTTTACTTATCAAACATACAAAATCTGTAGGGAATCAATTACTTTTTTGCCTTAAGGTACATATAGCAAAGTATGGTAAATGTTAATAGTAATTATGAATAATTATAGATAATTCAGTTTCATTTTATATTTCTTTTAACTTTTTGGGGTATTTTACTGGTTAAACATTTTATTCTGTTAGTGGGAACATTAAAAACATAATACATATTGTAAAGTGATATCCAAGCACAAATGTTCTAGATAAATACCTTAAGATACAATATACACCAGATCTAAAACCTTTTACACTGACCAAAATGTTTAAAGCAAGAGAAAGCAGATGCTTGAAGGGTGAAGATGAATTATTTGTAAGGCTCTGGTTAAATAATAAAAATAAGAAAACAAGAAGAAGAGGGATATATATGTGTGCTGGGAGGGGATAAGCCATGGCTGAACATCGGCCATGTCTGTCCGCGAATCGGACTTTTAAAAGTCAGCCGCCGCCTGTTCGCTGAGAACTTCAAATTCCCCGCCTCTTGGCAGGGAATTTGAATGCAAACTTTACTGGAAATTACGCCACTTCCAGTATATGGGTCGCACAGTTCCTGGATCCAACACCGGAAGTCACGTCGTTCGGACAATTAGACCTACTGCCCATAATTCAATGCTTAAAGCTGATTAGTGTTAAGCGAGAATATTCGAAATTTGGATATATTAGACCAATATCCAACATTCGAGAATTTGCAATATTTTGCAAATGTGCACTCGGATATTTGCAATATCGTCATATTATGCTTCAACTTTGTTTACGACATACATCGTGCATAATTTTGATACGCACAGTGCTCGTACTGGCTAGAATGAAAAAGAGAAGCTGTAATGCTGGTTCTTTGCAAATTCTTTGCGTGATGTAAGGCAATAGAATACAGTCAAATCGAATTTTACAAATTTCAAATGTTCCTTAATATATTCGCAAAATTACGCAAACTCGAATATACCATATGCTGCTTAACACTAAAGCTGATGTGTTCTCAGTGAGATATAATTTAGCAAGTAGACAGACAAACCCAATTTGATAGTGATGCTCGGCATATAACCCACTTGCTGTAAGTAAGGTAAGAAGACATGCACATTGGAATGGACTATCTTTAAATCTTCTTGTTGTTTCATCTTTGCACAGCCATGCTAGTAAGTGCATTTTATGATTTCTAAATGTTATAATTGGCTAGTGAAATAAATAAAACATTGTAATATCTTTTGTTACAAAATGTATCCTTATTAAAATCGCAGCTACCTCCTGTCTACATTATCTATATATATTTGGCCATTAGGATACTATAGATGTGCTCAGAGAGTAGTTGGCTCAATGATTAAAGTAGTAATGTTCCATTAATCTTGCCTAATGTCCTTTAATTATACACATTTTCTTCTTTGCTGTTCTTCTTTTTCCGATTCTACCTGA
Source organism: Ptychadena robeensis (assembly GCA_036250615.1). NCBI lineage: Eukaryota > Metazoa > Chordata > Amphibia > Anura > Ptychadenidae > Ptychadena > Ptychadena robeensis. The sequence continues at coordinate 28,457,482 of CM070037.1, read as the reverse complement.
ACAAAAACACACTGTTAGATGTTAAATTTTGTATATGTAGAATTTATATTTTGTTATGTATTTCAGAGCCGTAGCTATGATGACAAATTAGGATTACATGTGTTCAGTACATATTGCTAATTGTTCTCAAATATGCAGTTGGGTGAAAAAGGTTTGATGGTCCATTGAATCACTGACACCTTCAAAGGAGACCATTGACTTGAAATGTATGCCTTAATGTGAAATGTATGCCTTCTGCTCTGGTAAACATTTATTTCTATAGCTCAGACCATAATATGAAATGCAACCTTGCCAATCAAACGCAAGCTAGCTATTTGTGTGAATAAATATATAAGCAGACGGCTAGTTTTTTCTTCCTTTTAGACATAAAGGTAGTAGTAGAGATACAAAGTGTACACAATAAAAGTTGTCTTATCCTAATACTTGGGGTTTTAAAACATGTTTATATAAAAGAAACATGGATAAAAGTGATAAATCTCATACCCCTGAGGTAAATGGTAGGATGAACCTTAAGCTAGCCATACATGTAAAGATTTTTGCACAATCTACAATAGATTCGATCATGAAGTTGGATATTTTGAGTGAATTTTGATGCTTTGATGATGGTGCCTATAGCAAATGTATACACTCTACCCTATTTTCCTTTGAAATATCAAAATATATTATTTTTTTTAACAGCAAATAGCTTCATTCAAATGTATTAGAACGAACAAAAAGGTTCAAATGAAATTATTTGACATGTTTCAGTTACATTCGATGGTTACCAATTCGATCAAAACTTATCAACATGTCCAATAACTTTTGAAAGATTTTTTAGTTTGATATTGATAACTTTTTATCAAATGAACAAGTTGTTCAATACTCCTTTATCTTTCCAGCTCAATTGAACAATAATATCAAACCGCGTATGGACACCTTTAGTTTGTCTTTATCTGAGACAGGTAAAAATCTAAGCCCTTAGTACGATGTAAATATTTGCCAAAAATGGCTAAAGCTGGCAATAGACAGTGCGTTGCGTGGGCGATCGACCGCACATAATGACATCATCGTGCACGGCCGGTCGTTTTAAGAATCGGCGTGCACCCTTTGTGACGGCATATCCAAAGTAATGCGATCGACCATAGAAAATGGACATGTTCACTCTTTGGGCGAAAAACATGAGCTGCACACCAAATATCTTGGTGGTTCGGGATGACCAATGTCCCAGTCAGTACAAATATATAACTCTACAAAAAGAAAAGTGTTTTTTTCTGGCATAAATTTATTTTGCATGCCACAGCTATAATACTCTCAAAAGTTTGTTTTTAAGAATGGATATTTAGAAAAGAAAGGTTAAAAGTTCTAAGTAGCAGGTAAGACTAAAATTGTTAGTAGGCAAAAGATTAGTCATTTAGATTTGCCAATTTAATGTCTGTGAATGAATGCCCTGATATAAGTAGGGGCACTAGCATGGCACCCATTCTGGGATGTGGGAACACTCCCTAGCACCCAGCAGCAAATGGAAGCCTTTCCTACTGCTTGCTTTGACAACCTACAAAAGAATGAAGCAAATGGTGGATAATGCACATAATGGCCTGACAAGTGAAAATCACAAATCAATCAAGAGCATCCAGGTTTTAATAGATTTTGCATTAGTTTTGAGGTTTTCATCTAACACTTTATATGTTGAATGCATTTGCCAGTATATGGCCATCATCAGAAAGTCTATCATAATTAAAAAAGTCAAAAATGCATACACGCATCATTTCTATCCTGCTAGATCAGCAATTACAAATTTTTAACTGTATTCATTATTTCTTGGATATTGGCATCAATCTGCCGATAAAAAATCCTTGTATACCACAGCGGCTGCTGGCAGTCTATAGCCCCTGAAGAATAGTTCCATGGATATCGTTTGTGACAAGAAAAGCTGTTAAAGGGTTATAAAATATTTCACTTCAAACTAGTTTTATGTTTTGGACAAAATAGTTATAAAACTAAAGCCCCATGTGTCAATGCTGCAATCTAATGGAAGGAGATCTCAAGAACATTCCAAACATCCAAAACAAATAAATGATATTGTAATACTATTGTTTCAGTACTGTGGATTATTTACAGTTGTATTGTCACCTTGGAGGTATGCACAGGAAATCTGTATTGCTGAAGGTTTAATCATTCCCAAAAGGAAAATAACTGAAGAAAATGAACTGCAGAATGTTCAACAGTGAATAGAGTTGTGTAAAAGTGCAGTGTCAGGTTCAGTTCTCTACGCCTTTAGTATTAGGACTGTAATAATGACCTCATCCGTGTTGTAGGTTGTATGTTCTCATCGTATGGTTGAGTAGATTTACTATTCAACAGCAACGGTCCAAGAAGATGTTAAAATCACAACATTTAAAGACCTTGTTATTCAGATTTTTAGGCAGAGAAAATGTTGAGTAGGTTCCAGAATTACGGAGGACTCTTTCCTTCTCAAAAACAAAAGCTCTGTAGTGAGAACTATATGCAATAAATGTTACCCCATAATTGTATAGGTATGGCAGAGCAGAGGGTGTTGTTGATTCCCCAAGGAGCATATAGAGTGCCTAGATAGGTGGGGCAAGGGGTGTCTTGGGGAATGCGTCTTGTGGAGTGTCTTGAAGGAGAAGATTCCCTATGTGAGACAGACAGCCTGTAGGACTACAAGCACCTGCTGGTCTACAAGACCCAGCTGGGACTAAAGCACAGGTCTTGAAATCATAGAATAAAATATAAGTGTAGGAGTATCACCTTTCCAGGAAAAGGGTAGTGAAAAGCCCCAGAGGAAGGTAGCTATGGAAACTGGACACCTTAGTTACTGCTTGGCAGTAGCACTGCTTTTTTATTGGGTTAAATTCTGGACCTTTTACAAGAATAGTGACAGCAACAATACAAAGGACGTTTTTTTAACATTTTGACAAAAGGTTGTGGAGTTTAAGCCTTAGAAGCCCTCTAATTAGGCTCAGTGGTAGTGATTGAACTGTATATATTCCCTGCTAAGTAAAGTACCCCAAAAGAATATAATCAAGATAAGGAGATTGAATTTACTGTTGCATACCAATTCTTAAGGTATTTAAGGTGTTGTCACTCTATTGTACTTAGTGGTATGTTAGCAAAAAAATAATATTTTCATTGTACTCAACATCACCTGCAGGCCTACGATCGTTATAGATTCATTCAGTTATTTTCCGTAATGAAAAACCCAGCTGTGTTGTAAGACTCATAGACTGAAGGGTCCAAGGATCTAATGGGGATACCTCATTGCTGGTGTCCCATAGGGCATAAGATGCCAGTGAACTTTTATACTCATCAATGTCAGCCAAAAACAAATGTTAATTTGAACATTTGAACTTTTACCTTCTGAGTCTCTCTGATATATCTCTTCAGTCTGCAGTTTTCATACATTTCAAGCTCTTAAGAAGCTCTTTTAAAAGTAGCAATGGTTATCACAGTCAAGCATTATACTCCATGTATTTGCCTGCTGTAAACTATTTAGTACTGCAGAAGATTTCTTAAATGATGTCTATATAATTATGTCTGCTTTGTTTGTTTTTAAATTTAGGTTTCAAGGCATTTGTGAGAAACTGAAAATAAACATTTTGTAATAAAATAATTTTGTTGGTTTACAAAGCAGTAAGTGTGCTTTATAAAGTCTGAAAATGTAAAATTCTAACTAAATAAATACAAAATCTGGGTATACTGGAATACTGATTGTTCCATTGATTGAATCAATTCCTCTTCTCCTTATTGTTGGCCTTAGTCCCATTCATGTTGACCAGATTGGAGTTCTGTCTGGTTGAGCACAATGCTCTAAGCAGGACAGTCAAGTTGCTCCACTAAATCTTGCTCATGTATGTCTTTATGGATCTTGCTCTGTATACTTGTGTGCAGTCATTTTGGAACATGCACAATGTTCCCTAAAATAATATAGAGCATGGAAGTATGCAAAATGGCTTGGTATGCTGGAACATTTCGAATTTCATGTACAGGAACTAAGAGGCCAAGTCCAACCCATGAAAGAAAAATCCAACAACCATTCTTCACTAGAGATGGTCGTTTTTTTTTTTTTAATTCAACCATTTTGACTGTTTCGAGTTAATTGCATGGTATCATCACCAATCTTGCTTAAGATGTAGAGAAGGGTTGAGGTTATACTACAAAAAAGAAAGTATGTCTCTAACACAAATAGTTTTTTCACAAATTAAGTTCAAAGTCAAGTCAAAATTTCAAAAATCGCAGCACATGGTGGACCTGATTTCGCAAGTACAGAATACCCAAAGCTCTTTCTGTGACAGATGGGCTCCATGGCTTCTATTTATTGACACTCCAAAGTTTCGCTTACTACTAGACCGCTATACGCACAATGCTGTTGCGCATGCTAACTCTATGCCGTGAGAATTTCTACACCTTAGTCATCGATTGCTTGCTGTTCCCTGAGAGGACCCCCTTTGGCTCCTAGGCCCTTCTGTGTCATATCCTCTGTGACCCTTATCCTCCCCTCCTCCTGTGTCTCTGTCTCTGTCCTACTGTTTACTCTTATTTACATGTGTTGATTAAAAGAAATACTACATTTGTTCTCCACTAGGCATCTAGTAGATCCATTTGGATCGTGTGCCTTGAGATTGTTTGCTGGTAATTACCTCAGTGACGTTATATGCTTTCTTAGCGTTATATGGTTCACCTTGTTTGGGGTCCCAAAGATACCGATGGTCGGACAACCCTGACGTAACCTTGTAAGCTACTGTGTTGCCTGTAGTTGCTGTACCTTTGAACCTCTGAGGTCAACCTTTGCATACTCTCTACCACAACTTATCTCTGTATTCTTGTTTGTTCTATTTAATAAAACGTTTATTGCTTACAATTTTTTTTTCGAAAATCGGAATTTCGACTTTGATTTTGAACTTAATTTATGCAAAAACTACATGTGCTAGAGCAAAACTTTTTTTTCTCGAATGTTCCCACAACCCTTCTCGGTGATTTTCAGAGGCTTTGCAATCAGCTCAAAAAGTTAGCCGAAGTAAGTCGAAAAATTCGACTATCCCTATTCTTCAACTTTTCACTTTGCACAATGATGTCAGACAAGTACTGTTCTCCCAGCTCAACCAAGGCAACCTATTCAATGAATAGTCCAAAGAATATAGATAAACCCAGTCATCAATGGTTACAACACAGTGATGACTTAACAGGACTGTAACTAGCCACAAAATCCATTTCATCCTCTTCCAGTTTATTTGGTGATTCAATACACTCCAATCCTTAGTCCTGTGTTTAAACTTGACGCGTTTCGTGACCTCAGTCACTTCATTAAGAGAACACCACATAGTAATGCTAAATCGAGATAGAGAGATGTGTCTCAGAGTCGATATGATCCATAAAATTGTGACCATATATATTGCCAATATTTATTGGCAATATATATGGTGGCAATTTTAGAAACACAGTGTTGAAGTTGATTTTATGGACAGTTACCGTCCCAGTAAATAATCATGGTGTTGTAACCATTGATGACTGGGTGCAACTATGTTTCTTTGTACAACTGGGATGATAGCATAATATACTTTTTTCAGAACGTTTATCAATCAAGGCAATCTTGTATTTTATTCTATTCCATTATTATCTCTTCATTTCTTGCCCAAATAAAGTTTGGTGACTTTTGCGCACCTCAATATCTTCTGACCCAGCTCTTTTGTTTACGTGGTCTAGCACTTACTGGCTTATTTGCTGTTGTTCCCAGTTGCTTCCACTGTTATTATACCTACTGATTTAATAGTTGTTTATGGAATTTTTTAGCAGGGAAATTGGCACCCTCTGTGTGGTCCTACATTGAAATGCACTGAGCTTCTGGGAACTATCCATTCTGTTTGTCGATTTTATACATGTGTGACCATAGGAGTCATTAGAACTTCTTAATTTGATTATTTGGAGGGGAGCCACAATACTTTGGCAAAGTGTACATATTTAAGGAAATGTGTGTTAAAGAACAGTTCCCTGTCATACCTTTATCTATAGCAATCATATATTCTTGTTGTAAGTTTGTATTCTTGTTTGCTGGTCCATCAGATCACATCTAAGCAACATATATTTGCAATTGTTTTCAGCCAGGTCTTGAAACCATAGAATAAGAGAATTACCTAAAACTTTTGCCATTTGGGAACTTTTTTTTTTTAATTGTTTGTAGTTGGTCATTGTTGCCATTTCATTTGTATGTGATGGACAATTGTGGCAGAGCTCAACAGCTCATTCGGAGTAGTACAATAACAGTCTATCAGTTAACTTTAGAGGCTCCTCTACTGCTGTACTAGAATTCATTACTCCATATTCACTGCACATGATCATGATCCATGTGAAAGAGAGCTTATCACAATAACATCTACAATCTACCCATCCCAGACTTTACTGTCTCGATAAACTTTTTTTTGCTTCATTTGATTTTTTGGTGCTTTCAGTTATGGAGATTCAGCATCACATGAAGATTGAGGGTGATCTGCTGTTTTAGGAAGCCATCTAAAACTATGAGGGACCAAGGAAGGCCATAACCTAAAAACATAGCACAAAACTGTTGAATAGTGATGGCCGAACATCGGCCAGATCCGTCCGCGAACGGGCGGATCGGACTTTTAACCTCCCTATCGGTTAAGACGAGCCCAGTTCGTCCGCCCATTTCAGCTTGCCTCAACCGCAGGGGAACTGGGCATCGGGTAGACCCGATGCCTCCCTTGAAAGCAGCAGCGATTGTCGCCATAGACCTCCATGTTAATTGAGGAGCACTGGCTTTCCCGCTCACGCAGCTGGTGTCAATAATGACACCTGTGCGAAGAGCAGCGGCGGGAGGGAGGAAGTGAGAGGCAGTACTTTGTCGCGAAATTTCATGAACATGATATCATCATCAAACTTCTTGGAGATGTAGGGAAGGGTTGTGGGAACATTTAAAAATGTATTGCCTTTTCAAAAGTTTAGTATTTGGATAAATAAAGTTCAAACAACAACAATGTTGGTGATGATACCATGCTCAGTGGCCTTGCAATTAATTCCTAATGTCAGCTAGTTGAAATTTTGTGAAAATGTTGTAACCGTCTCTGCTACATGAATGGGGCCCATATACTCCTAATGTCACCCCTCTCTTAGTCCACCTTTTTGTGTAACCTGGGAAAGAAACATCTGTGTAAAACGAATAACTTGTATAAATCATTGTGTGATTTTTTCTCGTCGCACAATGCATTAGAACCTGCACTTCTTTGAAGCCAGCAGGGCCGCCGTCAGAAATCATGGGGGTGTGCTAGCAAAAAATCCCCCCCTGTCCCCCCTGATGATAGCCCTAGAAGTCAGGCCTCTGTTTACTGCAGTGTTGTTTCACAGAACCATATTTGCACTAAATTCATCAGGAAATGTGTCCTAAACCCTGAAAAGTATCATTAACATAATCACACTGCTCAATCAATCATATATGCAATATGTGTTTGCTTATCTACAGTGCGCAGCTCAATCAAAGTATAATAATTTTTTCCTTGACTGTAAATTGAGAGGCAAGCGTGTGTATTATGCAGATTGTATGCTGTAATAAACATTCAGCCAGAAAACATCTGTAATGAATATAACTGAATTGAAATGTAAATCAGACTTATTTCAGCACTGGGGTTCCCCCTTGGCTATCCTGCCATGGCACAGTACTGAACAGCAAACTAGTTGAGGGCCATTTCTAACTTTTGAACAATTTGAATACATTAAGTCAATCTTGGGATTATTAAATAAATATGTATGCCTATAGTATTACACAATATCATTTTTAATGCACATCTGGTGTTAACTCAAGTAAAATCTGAAATTATGCAGATTAATTTGAATAGTACAGTGCGTGTCCCACACCATATTGCCTCGTTCTATCATACT
>CM070037.1:28417666-28440374 GCA_036250615.1 Ptychadena robeensis | reverse complement strand
AGGGCTTGGCAATAGCAGCTTTGTGACCATAATGAGTGCCAGCCACCCACCCAATCCATCTTTTATTAATGTTAAGCTGGAATTATCAAATGTCAAATATTTTTAGCGAATATCATCAATTCAAGAATTCAGGAATATCTAGAAAATGTCGTCAGATATTCGCGATTTCGAATATTCGCAGTATGGCCATGTATTGTGAAAATAATATTCACATTGTGAAAATAAACAGCATGTGACCATTTATTTAGAAGATTTTTTTGTGAATATTAATTTCGCAATTGCAGCGATATTTTCGCAATGCATGGTCATACTGCGAATATACGAATTTATGAATATCTAATCAATATCGCGATATCGCAAATTCGAATATTGCCTTTGTCGCTCATCACTATCCTTTATTAAACTGGCACTAAGAATGGATGTCTCCCATCTCTATTCCCCCATGATGACAACACTAAATAACACAATACTATAGCACTAGGGTACCTATTTAAACACATTATATATCATTCTATATTTGGAATGCTGAATTCAGTTGACACAATTAGAAAGAAATATATTTATAATAATTAATTTTGAGGGTCAGGGATCTGGTTTAGCCATGTTATGAAAAAAGCTTACTCTCCATCTAATCCATCTCTGTCAGTCCATTGACCTTCTCCTGCTAAAGTTGATGTACTGAATCAACAGTTGTCACACAGTAGCTCCTAACTAGGTCAGCCATATGTGACAACTCAGATGTGTTAGTGTAACAACATTAATACAAGTAGACCTGCTTTAGATTAACATACTCAAAAGTGGGGATTGTAGAAGTACCTGCATGGGTGATCGCCCCCTCAGAGACAACTACCTAGGGAACTTAGGTTTCAACAAATCCAGACCAATGGAAAATGTCACTATTCTACTGACCCTAAACCAAATCCTGATGAGTATTGTTGCCATGACCTGTGACCTGGTGTCCCACACAATGCTTTAGCATGTCACTCATGACACACTCTGTGAGGAAGTAGAATTTACAAAGGTGCATCCTGCTGGGCACTTCCGCGGAGATGATGTGAGTCAGCATTTCAGTAGCTTGAGAAGTCTGAATGATCAGGTTACTTGGCAGAATATATTAACTCTCAACAAGGACAGTTTGATGCTAAATGCATGGGACAGCGTATTATTGACTTTCAACAGGACCTCCAGGCAGTATGGATTTGCTGACAGTTTAAATTGTCTAGGTGCCACAAGCAGTTCAGAAATATTATTTCTTCATAAAATAAAAGGTTCCTCTAGCCACTGGTTTCTTGTAAAAAAAATAATAATATCATAAGCAGTGCAGTCTACTTATTATAGAATGATCGTTAATTCTGTTAACACCATGAAATTGGTTTACTTAAATACAAAAAGGTTGCACCAATTTTTTATTTTGTCATTTACTTTTACTCGTGGTCTTTCTAGAAATATGCATTATGTCTTCAGGGATGTACAGACAGTGGATTAAAGTTGAAACGATCGTTTTTAATTGACTCAAACGACAGACTAGTTATAAACAGTTGTCCTGTTGATTTGTTCAGTGATCCATCCCTGTTGTTTATTATAGGGAAGAACCTCCCACTTTTCTTTCTCTCAACAACAGTTCAATAGGTACCGGAAATGATCACAACATCGTTTCAAGTCACAGTGATCTAGAAGCCTACAAAGTTGGCTTTACTTCCCTTATGGTAAATACAGATTAGTGATGAGCGGCATAGGCAATATTCAAATTCACAATATTTTGTGTATGATTCTACTAATATTCGATTTGATATTTGTAAACTTTAAAGAATAATATTGGCATTGCGAAAATCTTCGAAATGAATGGTTACTTGCTATGTTTATTTTCACAATACATGGCCATACCGTGAATATTCCAAATCGTGAATATCCGCCGACATATTCACAAATTCTCAAATTTGAAAAATATTCGAAATTCAAATGTTTGAGCTCAACACTAATATGGATGAGCAATGATGTCATCTTTGTATAGCCTCTGTAACTCTTGTTTGTATGTTAGCCAGGCTGCTTGAGCCCTGCAAACATACACACCCTTGGGCACTGATCACAAACAGGACTAGGTGGCAAGGCATCTGTCAAAAGACAACTGCTTCCCAGCCTCGGTTCACTTCAGCTTCCTGCTTTGACCAGAAGAGCGGGCAGTTCACAGGCCTTTGTTCAGCATTTAGCCGCTCCGATGTAGAGGGCATGTCTTATACATCGGAGCATCTAATAGTCTAAAACATTCACTAAACAACTAGCCTTGCTTCCAATGGTGACAATAGCATCCGGGGAGGAAGGTACCCTCAACTTGTCTAAATCTATGGTTTCTAAAGATGGTCATTAGCATTCAAATGCATGCATATTATATGTAGACTAAAGTTTGATTGGAGCTGATGTTCATAATTGGTTCCATTTCAGTCTGCATACACTTTACATGTCAATATTAAAATGTCAGCATCTCGTTGATCATCTCTAATGGTTAGTGACGTTTAACACAACCTAAATAATTGTTTATGAAATAGGAGGAGGACACACTTTTTATGTACTTCTTTAATTTTTTGTATTTCATTACCAATTAAGAGAAGTACCAGTGAAGGTTATGGTGAGAAGGGATGAAAGGAATCAAAAAGCCCTCAACTCGAGCAGTGCATAGCACAATCAAGCCTTCTTAAAACAGAAGGTATTTACACGGCCCAATCCAGCACAAATCCCAAAACTTGTTCGGCTTCCAAGCCCCACACCATAGAGCCATGGTTTCCATGCACTGCACTGATGATGGCCAAGGGACCAGAAACAGCTGTATGAAGTTTGGAATAAATGGCTGTGTACCAAAAAGGCTATATTTGCACTGTACACCAGCAGTTTCTGGATGTGCATCTGGCTGATGGGGCGAAAAGAAATAATTGGCATGGCTCCGCCCACTGCCCTAAAACGAAGGCTTCCACCTAAAGTTTTGGGATTTGTGCTGGATTAAGCCGTGTAAATACCTTCTGTTTTAAGAAGGCTTGATTGTGCTATTACCAATTAAAAAAATGAGGTTGCTAAGGAATAAACACAACAGTGTTTATTAATGGGCAGATCTTTTTAAGCTGGAGAAATTGTTTAAAAAGGTTCAGTCTACACCACAAACATGTACAGATTATTAATAGCACACACTATAAGTATAGGAATCATCAGCAGGAGGGAGAAACAGAGGAAAATAGATTTACATTTCTTTATAAAATGTCCTGTGACACATATTTCATTCAGTCCATTCTTTTGGTAAATTCCAAAAATCATTGGGATCTAGAAAAAACAAGCCTTGACCTGGGAAAATATGGACAGATTGCAGTCGTAATGTCGTTATGACATCTAGAATATTTTTTTTTTTATTACAATTTATATTCATAAATAGAAGATTACATAAATAACATGAAGAAATATCAGTATAAAATAATATAACCCACAATATACATTCAGGTCCATAAATAATATTTTTTTTAAATATTGGGACATCGACACAATTCTAAATTTGTGTAAACACAAGGCTTCCTATGGACTAGCTCAGAGCTTCCGTCCATTTTAAAAAAGTCCGCCGTCCGCCCGTTCGCGGACAGATTCAAATTCCCCGCCTCTGGGGCGCCTTGCAGGCAGTTCGGCCATCACTAGTTTTCGGTATTGCCATTCCTATAAGCAAAGTTGCCTATATATATAGCAAATATTGCCTCTTATATAGGAGACGCAAACAAAGCACACTTAATACAGCAGGGATTTCTCTGGTAATAGACATGCTTAGTGGCAGCGGTAGCATTACCACTAGCATGTCCATGACAGGCCACAATTTGCACTGCAGCTGTAAAAGGGCCCTAAGACTTTTTTGGAAGTGTGGTTAGAAGTGACAGTGTGCCTCCATAGTTCTTTGTTACTCACACCCTCATTTCTTGTATGAGTGCCAAAGGGACAAGAAATAGATAGTAAATAAGCAGTAGGGTCAGAAACAGAAAACAACTACTTTTATTTTTGGTGGCTATGTTTCATTTTTGCTTGTATTTTTGGTGGCTGTGTTTCATTGAAGAACCCCAGTTCAGGATTTTTTTTAGGGAAAGCTTTCTGCTGCCAATTATTCCAGTTAATATTAATAGTAGATAGACAGTTATGTGTGGAGTTTAATCAGCTTACCATTGGCAGGCATTGGTTCTACTATGATTAGCCTGGTATTTCCTGTGATTCTGAAATCCAGATGAATACCTGTAGGGCCATGGCCATCATGTTGATTTTGTTTTGGAGCATGCAATTTTCTAAAATTGAGTTTACGCTATTATGATAACCGTGTTATCATTGGCATTTCCCACAACCATGCAATGCCAATATTTAGTATATGCAAGTAAATAAAACAGGAACAGCATCTTTACATTACTAAGAAAAAAAGAGGATTTTCTGTAGTAACTGTATTTGATAACAAGGATGAACATACAGAACACTCATACTTTTATACCTGTAGTATTTAATTAAAATCAACTGGACGTGCTGTGTTTGTGTGTGTGTGTGTGTTTCTTAAAAACACAGCAAGTCCAGTTGATTTCAATTAAACCCTACAGATATACAATGACCTGGATGAATGAGAACCTTCACAAACTCAGGCTTTTGTTAATTGGGTAGTGATTACTTGTTAACCTACAATAAACTCCAACTGGGTCTACATTTATTGCTTAAGCTGGGAATAGACGGGACAATATACCGACTATCCTCAACCTGACCTAGCGGGCGTGATGATGTCATCACGCATGCCCACTAGTGCCGAGAATCGGCCGGGCACCCTTTGTGAGCCGGCCATTACCTATGGGATCAAATCAAAATTATTTGTCATGTCTGATCACTGTGCGATCCGACATGACGGCTGATTTAAGTCCAATCCTGCAAGTTGGTGCACTCGATTTCTTGCCGAACCAATCCCGATCGGATGCGGGAACGCGCACGGCATCCGATCTGCAGGAATCGGCACGTCTATGCCCAGCTTTAGATATGGGTGTATGAATAGGTATTTGGGCAGAACAAAGTTTTATTCTAACAGAATTAGTTAGTAGATTTAAGGAAATTGTTTTGGAGTAAACCAAGGCAAGTAAAAACCTGGAAGTATATACTAACCTCCTTTTAAAAGACAAACAGTTACATCAAAATAATATAGAAGATACCACCATTCATTAAACCAGGCCGATATCTTCCATTGTCATTTTCTGATGCTCATGCTACACTGTAGGCAATTTCAACAGTGGGCAGAGGTCAGCATGGCCATTCACTTGCTTTTCATAGCATTCACACCAAGCTGTGTTGGGCTGTCTGTTGGCATGTGCTATAGTATCTCTGACATGACCTGCACTTGAGCCAATCTATTGTGGTTCACTTGAGCAAATGTCTAGCCCTAGGCCTACTGTCTCCTGTTGGCCAGGGAGCATCATGGTGCCACTTCCTCCCTTGCTTATGTCTTCGGGGCAGAATAAAGTGAGGTATGATGTCAGAGCATTAGATCACTGCTCTGAGCACTGGAAAAGGATTTCTCAAGAGAAGCTGGAAGCAGGTTTATGGAAGTTGCTGAGGAAGTACAGAATTGATCAGGTAAAACTTCTATCATCTCCCCTAAACATAAGGTGGGGACCCACTCCAAGGGTTAATAACCAGATTAGCCTATCTATTTTTTTGTTCTTGGACAAGGAAATGCAAATGTATAATAAGATCTGATTAAATGTCAGCATGTTACAAAATACCAATTACAATATCTGTATTGTATCTCTATCTCAGTAGGAAATTTCTATCCAGAGCCCCGAGATAAAATAATCACGCATTTTAAAATTATTTTTGCCCTTTAATTAAAGGAAGTCATACACTGCAGAGCACTAGTATTAATGACATAATCTAATATGTACCGCATGTTCAGCTTTCGCAGACAAACTGCATTAACATATATTTCAAAACAAATGACAATTAGTGATGAGCCGCATAGGCAATATTTGAATTCGAAAAATTTCACAAATAATTCTACTAATATTTTATTTGATATTCGTAAATATTCGCAATTCAAGTGTATGGTCATGCATTGCAATAACATATTCGTGATTATCTTTAAAATGAATGGTCACATGCAGTATTTATTTCTGCATTGTGAATATATAATCACAATGCATGGCCATAAGCTTCCCAATGCATAATATCGCATCATTTTCTAAATCCGCCCATATTTGCGAAATCTTGAATAGACATATTCGTCGAATATATTCGCAATTCAATTATTCAAGCTCAACACTAATGGCAATATGTACTGATGATTTTACATTCTAATTAGATATTAAGTTAATGAACATATTGGCAAAAATAAAAACTGTCAAGAAACATCTCATCTGTAGAACAAGGATATCAAAATATGCTCTGAACTGAAGGTGGCTTGGAAGTCCATAGTTTAGGGAGGAGACATTTATCTTCCTTGATAAGTTGACAGAAGATGGTGATGAGTGTCTGAAGGTTCCTAACATTAGATGAAAAGTGATGGTGGACCTTACATTCCAAGGCATGCCCTGTAACCCAGTGAACCTAAGAAGATAACACCAGAGACATCCACAAGTGTGTGTATGGTTTTCAGTCTTTTGCTTCCATGTGTTCCATTGAACACATAGAACCTTAAATGTTAGTCATTTATGTAGTTTGATATTGTTACCATATAGTACAGCGCAACAAAAGGCGGGATGGTGAGGAATCTAAACAAATTATGGTGCCTATGGGAAGTGGGAAGCTTATTAATATGGAGCACACAGCTGACTTTTTCTTTGCCTGTGGTAAACTGCTGCAGAAATGTCTTTCTTCTCAGGTAAAAGATACGTCTGAATTTCTCTGAAATTCTCCAGCATTACCAGTAAACTCACAGTGTGGGTACAGTACATGGACACAAGATGTTTTATGACTTGTAATCTACATGGACGAATGTGCCCAGCTACAACTATCATCAAGCAGGGGAATCATTAGTAAACACAAGAGAAGTGGCACTTTGTCCTCACCCTGTATCCCCGTGGAGGAGATACGGGTTCCAACTGGGATATTTGTGACCAAACCTTGGTGTGGGCTGTTTTCCCAGTGGGGATCTTACCATCTGGCTCCTGGAGTGTCTAGGATGTCCTGTCCACCTGTGCTCTGTGTCATACCGGCATGTCATTGATTAAGGAACTACTGAGGTCCCAAAGCTACTAGTATATTCATGATAAAGTCCCTGAAGAAGTTCAGTTTTGAACGAAATGCATTGGACACACACAGATCTGTAAAATATCATGATTTTTTTATGTTGATGTAAAAAATCCTTTTAATGTAGTACTCAAAAGGGTTAATGGTCCATTTTCGTGACACTCAATAAAGACTGCTTCAATCATATTTTCGAAAAAATGGTTAAGGAAACACAAATACTGCCAGGGTGAGCACAACTGATAATCAGAACTTACAATCAAGTGCCCACTGAAATCAGAAAATAAAACAAATAAATGCCAGATACCAAGGATTGGAAATAAAATGGCAACCTATACCTGGGACTGAGATGAGACTAAATTCTCATTATGCGTCAGGTAGAATTAAAGACAGACATGCTTCTGCAATAAAGCAGATGTACTTGCATGGCCACAACTTTCTATACACTGAGATGTTATTCTGCCCAAACTAAGATGTCAGAAATCCTGAACCCTGGAAGAATGGGGAAGATGTTGGCACTGCAAAGTATAGATTTTAAAAGCTTTGGGGAGGGGACTTGGGGATAATTATCTGAAATTATCTCTACAGTCAGTAACAGTAAAGCAGGGTACAGACATACATATATGGGCTAGATTGATGGCCACTTTGAGCCATCTATCTGGCCCATATAATATGCAGCCATTGCTGTTTCCGAGCAGGACCAATCAATCCCGCTTGAAAACAGCCATATCGGACATGACCATTAATACGGCCAATATCCGTTGCTTTGCCTAGAGACCGCTGGTCTCCAGGCAAAGCATCGGCTGAGCTTGGGAGAGCAGAGCTGTCTTCCCAGCTCCGCCGATATCTGACAGCAGCATGATGACCTCATCACGCTGCTGCAGGGACCATCGGATGAATGTCGAGCCATCTGTACCCTGCTTATGGCTCCACTATGCGCTGGGATTCGCTGATGTCTGCGCAAGCCTCCATGGCATTCCTGTGGATGCGGATCACTGGGTTGACATCAATGGAGGCTGCGGACAGTTCGGCTGCAAACATAACATGTTTGCTTTTCTTCCCCTGGAGAACAGTACGGTTGTTTGACCCATCCTATCCACTGGCTGGAAGAAGGTGACTATTCTTTCGCTGGCCGCATCAGGACCAGTGGAAGAATAATTTGACAAGAGAGAAGCTGGTCTCTCGTGAAAGAAAACTGGTTTAAACAGGAAGTGATGTCACATCAGTTTTTTTCAATTCAAATTCCCTGCACACAGGTGGGGAATTTGAATCTTTCAACGAACCCCGACTTTTTTAAAAGTCAGATCCGCCTGTTCGCAGACCAACCTGGTCGGAGTTTGGCCATCACTAACGGAGGCTCGGACCGATGGACCCCGAGCTCTAACAGGCTGTGGAGACAAAGCCCCATTGCTGTCAATAGGCAGCCCGTGCACTGTGGTAAAATCACAGGGATTTTAGAGCATGTTGAGCCCTAGCCTAAGAAGGGCTACAGTATTTTTAAAGACGCGCCAATGAAGACACACAGACGTCCAGCTAGACATAGCTAAGATTAAAGCTGACAGGCTCCAATGTTTTGTCTCATATGCTTTAAAAACTAAAGTATGTTACATTTTCATGGATAAGGCTTAAGTGCGTGTCTTCTACAGGTTTGTGTCAATTACTGTCAAGTGTGCTCTCAGTTCCGAGTTTACACCATTACTGATATTATGCTGGTACAATGATATATTTGGTGAAGTAATAGTTAGCCCATCTTGCATAAAAATCCCAACTATAGCTAAATAAGTATTAGATCCCACATCAAGAGATGAGTTTGTATATCATTTACAAAGACATATACAATTTATTGTCTATGAGGTCATCTTGTCGTCTAGGTTCTTTGTACTACAGGCCAGCTACATGCCCCCTCTATCCTTTTGACATTGTTCTGTACTACTGACATGCTGTGCTGTTGGGCATCTATAACAAAACGCATATCCTGGGGACTTTCATTTTTTTATTATTCATATGACTGCTAAAGGACTCGATTACAATGATTTTAAAACTGCCTGGAGCTCCAGAGACTCTATGTATTACAAAGCAAAATTGATCCACCGCCTGTCAACTGCTTAAATTCCTGGATACGAATCTGCCTTTGTGCTGCCATCAGCTGTCAACCTTAATCCTATATTTAGCAAAGCAATACTCACTCCCTGTAAAACCGCATAGCAAAGAGAGAAACAAAAAGCTAAACATGGTTGTGTCCCCGCCACATCCTGTGACTTTTGCCCAATAAACACGCACTTGGCTCACAGCATGTCCTGTATTATGTGTTGTGATTACAGTTCACTATGCACTACCATACCCCAAAAAGAACTCACAATAGCTTAGACCTGGACTAGCTCTCTTTCATTTTATCTTGAAGCACTTGAGCTTACATCT
Source organism: Ptychadena robeensis (assembly GCA_036250615.1). Lineage (NCBI taxonomy): Eukaryota > Metazoa > Chordata > Amphibia > Anura > Ptychadenidae > Ptychadena > Ptychadena robeensis. The sequence goes on along the minus strand of CM070037.1, from coordinate 28,430,735 downwards.
AGGATGACATGGGTGACCTATTTTGGTTAGCAATCAGTTTTGATTCAATACACATAGACATGACAACTAATGACCTGCAACTAGGATTTATATTTTTAGGGGACAGTATATCGGTTTTGAACGTTCCATTTGAAAATAGGTTGTTCTGTCACCTGAAGTCTGACCTAATTTACAGACATCATCCTTAACAATTGGTTCGGCCAAAATGAAAAGCAATGGGCATACGGTTAGGTTTGATGACAACTGTCTTTGAGCGCTCATGCCCCTTTTCCTGCCAGTGCCAGGAGGTTGTTTTGCCATTTTCCAGGACATTCTCGTACCCCCTTTAAGAATCGGCGAAGGGTTTCAAAGGGTGGGAGGTGTAGATTCAGGGATCCCATTTTTAAAAGTGTAGTTGGAACTAAAATTACACCCCACCTGCAGACCCCTACAACACCGTCTATGTTGTGGAAAAGAGGCCCCCTTCCTTAATGCAGACTGTCCCCCTAGTTAATTTATGGCAACTGGCCTGGTCTGACATAGGACAGGAGGTCCCATTTTTATGCCCCCCCCCCCCCCCCCCCCCCCCCGGCTGTTCTGGTATTGCTCAGAGGGGCAGAATGCTCTTCGTCCTCTCTTATCAGTCTTTATGCCTAGCAGGGGTCAAGTATGACCTGAAGGGGGGAAGGGAAGGTATTCTCAGTGAAATTTATCAGTGCCATACATACAGTCAATCTAGCCAGTAATAAACAATAACAGGTCACCCACATTTAGGTCACACCTATCCATTTCCAACAAATGGACATGGTCATGGACATGGAAAACCAGGCCAACATTTGGTGTAGAAGAAAATCTGTAAATCTTTTGATGGTCATCAATGAAAAGCAATAGAAGAAAAACTGAATGTGTACAGAGTTTGGTGCTCATGTTATTTTAGTATTTTGTTTTAAAGCAAATGTGTCTGAAGAAAGTCTGTAAAAAAGCAAATTTCATCATCACATTGGCTGTTTGAACTTTGTATGCATGAAATACAAGTAGAGAAAATTGTAAAGCATGCAGGTGCACCTACGACTTCAGCTGACTGTACATCATCACTACATTGACAAGTTCAGCACCTGTGGGCTCTGGGCCGCTAAGTGTGGATAGGAGAAGAGAGCTGAGTGATGAGGTTTTCTTACAGATAACATCAAGAGCTAAAACCTGCGCAAACACTTTTAGCCATTGTGTTATGTAAACATGAATAACAATAAAACAAAAGAATGAGTGCTTGAAGCGATGGTAATGCTTACATGGGAGAAAAAAGATCTTTCGGTCTGGTTTGATCATACACTCTCTATATTTATCATTATTTTTGATCTGAATGAGCATTCATGTGTTTAAATGAAAGATGGCCAACACCTTTATTACTTTGAATTCAGTCTGCCTGGCTCTATCCTTATTTGGTTGCCGATATCTAGATCAACCATTAACTTAAAGCATACTTGTTGGAGTAGAAAACATTGTCCATAGCTGGTGGCTAGACCTACAGTGCCACACACAAGATGTCACCCTTCGAACACATAGTGGTCATGGTAGATTCTGAGCATGCATGTTGATATGAACGCTCATAAGGCAACTGACATTTAATTGACAGTCTATTTAATTGACCAGCGGTCTGGTTGATAGACTGGCGCTGTTTGGATGCAAACTTGGTTAATTCCTTTTTTTTATATGAATTTATGGAATGATGGCATATGCATTATGACACTAGCTATCAAGGCAATATCCTTTTTGGTTTCCTCGACATTTAATTGCCACCACATTCCTTTTAGTGCATAGGTTTCGAGTTTTGTAAAAATGGCACTTCCACTCCTGTGTCAGTGAAAATCTAGTAAACTTGCATAGCAATAGCCCATCAGTTGCGGGATCTATCTCCAGAACATTAAACAGCCAACAAGGAATATCCCTGTGGGTTTTCTGTTGGGGTAGACACATCAGAGAGTTACAGTTTGACAAAATGATGGACATAATGTTTCTTAATTTTAATATGTGTTTCTTTTTTCCAATGGAGGACAATCATAATTTCTATTCCACAACAAACATATAGCCAGTCAATATTTTTGTAGCTTTTGGGGCAATCAGGCCAAATTTGTTGGGCAATGGCCTTAGAAAGGCAGATCTGAATTACCACATAAATCAGATTGTAGATCCTTATACAGAATTTAAATACCTTTGGGCACTGCCACCATGTGTAAACCATTGAACTGATTGCTTCACATGGAGGCATTTAACTGAGACAATCTGAATGGTACCATATACCAACACAAAAATGACTTCATATTTGCCCCTACCAAAGCTGAATTCAATGAGATTTTCAATAGACAGGCCTGCTCCCCAGGACAATCATTTATAAATAAGTGAAATTTTCTCTTTACATTTCCAATCTTGTCTGTAACAAAGTTCAAAGTTAATATAAGGGGAATTATCATTTGCATTCTTAATTTTGGATCTAACAAAGGAGATAATCTGATTATAATGAAAGAGCTCAGAAGAAGGCATCTCATAGGTGTTAATAAAATATTCCATTGTACGAGTTCAATAATGGTAGAGAAAATTACCAATTTGAAATAGGCTGTTGTTAATCCATCACTGAAATTGCTGTGGATATCTATATCCTGGATAGAATTCAGGAATGCTTACTATTGCTGCTAAAGAGGATAAAGTTTTTTACATTCATCCCATTATTTCAGTGAATGAAAAGGAGAATGAATTAGAATGGAAGATAAAGGCCATGTCCCCACTTGGGCAACTTGCCTCGATTCCAATCGCTGCGCAGAGACCGTGGGAGATCTCTGGCACCCACGGAGATCACAGTGTGGGGGGCTATCCTAAGATAGGATAAGGGCTAAGGGCTAAGATATCCTGTACCACCCCACCTGATCGTGCCCATAGAGAGTGAATGGGTGTGGTTAAAAAAAATGCCCATTCATGTCTTTGGCCACGGGTGACCGCTCATGTGGGGTCCAAAAGGTTGTCAAGGAGATTACAAAAATAAGATAATAGTTTTGGCACTACATAATGACTGATGATAGACTTCAATGGACAACCTTCTACTTGTAGTAGTTCACTAGTAGTATGGGGTCCAATAAAATGTTTTGGCCTGACGTAAACCTTAAGTGAATAACCATACCATTACCATACGAGGAACTGTTTTTCTGTTCCTCAACTGGACATAAAACACATGAGGTGGGGCATTTTCATAACACTAGTTACATACATACCATATTGGATGTAACTGTATGGGTAGATAAACTTGAAATTCTATGAACTTTTAGAAAGGTAAAACGTCTATGGTGCTTACATTCATCTGCACAGTAATAGAGTCAACTTCCAACATTTTTACTTTAGCTCCGCAGAGAGGAAGGAAGAATTTATCTTAGGCTGTTGTGGTAATCCACTGTATATTCCCATTACTGGGGTGGATGGGGGTGTAGAACCTTGCTTTTTTGTTTACTGCATAGGGGTCATCAAACAGAAAGTGAGATGAAATGTGTGTTCCTTTTGGAAAGACTTCTGCCCACTTTCTTTCCCAGCCCCAGAGACATATGTCACCATGAATGGAACAAATAAAAAACCTCTCCAGTGTGGGCCTAAACAGCAATAAAGTCTGACAAGTTTTATATCTGTATATCCACAACTATAAAAACCTTTGACTGGAATATAAAAAACCTATACTGAGCTATCTTTTCCATAGCAGGAATTATTTTACTATTTAGTTTGCAACTGAAGGGCTGTAACTCAATATTGTCAAATGTGCAAGTGCAAGAGTAAACCTTTCATCCAAACCCTTCCTCGATCCTGGACAAAAGTGCATGCCCTGGGGATCTATTTTCACAAGTACATACACATATACAGTGCTGCTTGAAAGTATGTGAACCCCTCAAGTGGTGTAGATGTTTCTGTTGTTTAATCATGATTTTCTCCATTCTATCATCACCAGTGTTTATTCATGAAATGTCAGATAATGTTCATCAATTGCATGTATTTTTAGTAGGTTTTGTTTAGTAGCCCAAAAACTACATGAAACATGGGACTTAGTGTATGTGCAAAAGTAAGTGAACCCCCAGCTGCATTGGTTAGTCGACCAGGTAAAAGACGCAGGTGAAACACATTGGGTGCTTAATCAATCACTTAGCAGAACCAATGAAATGAGACACCTGGAAAATGTTTTGCCTGCACTAATTAAAAGAGAGAGGAAACAATGAACCACTGTGGTCCCATACAAATCAACAATGCCAGAGCAAAGGAGATATCGATGACATGAAGAAGAGGGTAGTGACAGCCCATCAGTCGGGAAAGGCTATAAGACCATCTCCAAAAGATTCCAGCTCCATCCATCCACTGGTACGACAGATAATTTACAAATGGAGGGCCTTCAACATGACAGCAACTTTGCCTGAAGGTGACGCCCATCAAAACAATATCACCCAGAAGCACCAGAAAATTAATAAACCAGGTAAGGCCAACCCACCACATCACCTCTAGAGAGTTGAGGCCTCTCTGGCAGCATCTGGGACAAATGTGACATGCGTCTACAATCAGACGAAAATTGAATAGCCATGACATTCATGGGAGGTTGCTAGAAGGAAAAAGCCTCTGCTCTCAAAAAGCACAAAACTGACCGTTTCACTTTGCCAAAGAGCACTTGGACAAACCAGAGGCCTTGGAAGTCCATTCTCTGGACAACGAGTCTAAAATAGAATTATTTGTCACAATCAAAACGACATGTTTGGAGAAAAATCAACACGGCATATGAAGAAAAGAACTCCTCCTCCAACCGTGAAGTATGGCGGTGTGGAAATGTGAAAGTCTGGGGCTGCTTTTCTGCTGTGGGACTGGACGACTCCATATTGTCCAAGGAATCATGAATTCTTCGGGTTATCAACAGATTCTCACCAGAATCTCCTGCCATCAGTCAGGGAGTTGAAGCTGGGACAAGATGGATTATGCAACAAGACAATGACCCAAAGCATTCCAGCAAGCGTACAAAGGAATGGCTTCAGAGAAAGAGGATTCACACCTCTGGATTGGCCCAGTCAAAGTCCAGACCTTAACCCAATTGAAATGTTGTGGAGAGACCTGAAAAAGTTGGTACATGCCAGATGTCCCTCCAATGTCTCTCAACTGGCTGAGTTCTGCAAGGAGGAGTGGGCAAAAATCCCCATAAGCAGATGTGAGAGACTGGTTAGTGGTTACAGGAGACGTTTAGTTGGAGTAATGGCTGCAAAGGGAGGAGCCACAAGCTACTAGTACAAGGGTTCACATATCTTATGCACATGTAAGATTTTCAGTTGTTGGGACATAAACAACCTCCTTTGTTACTTAAATAATAAAATATATCTCTTTTGTGTGTGTGTCTACTATTTGGAAGTGTGCTTTACAAATTGGGATTAGATGTATGTCTAATAAGGTTCTTTAAATGTTTTTTGCACAAAACAGTGACCATGTCTGGAGGGTTCACATACTTTCAAGCAGCACTGTATATATTATTCTAGTCTGTAAGGTAAATAATTGGATTAACAAGAGGAAAATCACAAAGTTAAGACAAAAGGGTCAGTGTGAGAACCTAGGATCTGATTCATATTCTGGAGCAAGGAACTAATTGTCAGGCTCATGGTTTGCCTTACATGGTCTCAAAGTTTTCTCCAAAATATTATTTTATAGAAAAAAATATTTAAATAAGAAATCGAGGTTTTAAAAGCCCAATGTTAAAGTCAGATTACCGTATTTCTCAGACCATAAGACGCACTTTTTCACCCCCAAGATCGGGGGGAAAAAGTGCCTGCGTCTTATGGTCTGAATGGCGCTTTGGCTCCCCGCCAGCTCTCCCGGCAAGGAGATTAGCTGGGGAGCTGTCCAATCCAAAGCTGGATCTCCCATCTTAGCTGTATAATTGCTTATGCCAACAGAGCGCAGAGCCCTGCTGGCATAAGCAATGAAGAGAGAGAGATAGATGAACTGTCATCTATCCCTCTCTCCGTGTCCGAGAAAACTGCAATCACTACTGCTTCGACAGACACAGGTAGCCAGAGAGGAAAGGGAGAGCAGAGGACTGGGCAGCCTTCTGTCACCCTCCTTCTGATCAGTGAAAAGGTGACATCATGTGCTGTGTGTGTGTGTACTGCTGCTAGTGACATCTACTGGCTGAATCTGATATTGCATTCAGTTAATATTGCATTAACCCAATTGATGTGAACACTTTTATATATGAAATATTTTTTTTCTGGTTTTCCTGCTTTAAAAACTGTTCTGGTGCGTCTTTCAGTCCAAAAAATATGGTAAATATTCTGTCTGTAGAGTAACCTTTCCTATCTATATATAATAATTTGGTCATGTATTTTAACCTCCCTAGTGCTCTTGTGAGGTCCAGATTTCTGTACCAAAATCGTACCATAGATTTAAATTGAATTTTTTCAATAATATATACATACGATGGTTTAGTAGACATCCTAAATATATCATAATGTTTGAAACACACAAACACAAACATATACCAAAAAAATGACATTACAATTTTTTTTTATAAATGTAATAGAAGGTATAATTGGAATGATAACATCTCCAAAATACTTCTTTTGTATGATAGACTTCAAAACAGTATGTATTTATATTTGTTTTAGTTTATAAAAAAAATGTAATTCAATTAAAATTTGTTTTGTGCTCTTTTCTGTTTCTCCAGTACAATTCCCTTTGGCACCCTCTCTCCCATGGTGTGACATCACATTAGGGGTGAAAGGGTTAACTTCAAAGAGGCACATCTGGGGAATCAAACTGAAAACAGTTTTCTCCATAGAGAAAGCCTGTTCAGTAGATTGGAGCCACTGGAGCAGCACAGATTGGTAAGTCTGGGCTGCTGGGGCTCCGATCGCAGTCAGGAATGCCAGGGCGGTCAGGAGCACCAAAGGGGTTAACAGTCTTCCATCGGATCGAGTGTGCCATCAAAAATTTATTATTTTTTGATGGATGGTGGAGTGGGCAGCAAGCAGGGTCAAGCGGGAATCATTGATGAGCAAGGACAACTTGAATGTTGTAATTTGCACATATTTTTTGTACAGTTATTCTTGATGGCTTGCATTACTCTCAATGCTTACTCATTTTGTGAGAGGGCTAACAGTCAATTAGGCAATTATTCACCTACATTTCTATATGGTCGTACAATTATTAATTTGTAGTTATTTAATAGTAAAATACTTCCTAAATATAATATGATCAGGAATACTTTTAAAGTTTTATTTTTTTACACCAAGTACACCCAGAATTCTAGACAAAAAGAAATAATAAACCAACATAAATGGCCTTTTGCCCATCTGTTTTTGGAAGTTATGATCAGCAGATAGGTTAGGCTTTTAGTCAATTTCAAGTTTGTAGCAGTTCCAAAAACTTCATCCTGACACCATCTTCTTACTGTGAATAATGGAGTTAAGCCCTCTCACACAATGCAATGTGATATAACAGCTGTAACACCTAGAAGGTGTGAATTACCAATCTGAAACGCTAATCGTGAACTAAATTGTAACCTTTGGTATAAGCACTTGCACTGAAACAGGTAATAGAATATGTATACTGGAAATGTTTGGCTTGAGTTGAATTCAGTTCTTGCTGTCACTAATATATATTACAACTTAGATCAACGAAACTGTTAAGTAATACCAATGCGTTCCCTATATATCTTGTAACACTCTGCTCATATGGGCACGTCATTAAGGGTTTTATGTAGTATATAGAAGAGGCAATGATATAGATATTCTGTATAACATAGCTTGGACTCCGATGCCTTGGTTTCAGGTAATCTGCCAGTAACTCCCATATTCTAGGTGCACATTAAAGAACACCATTCATGCTGTAAGCTTTCTTTCAGCCAAAACAGGGAAGACCAGATGGACAACCTCAGCTGATAGTTACTAACTAGCTTCTACTCATTGCTGCTCAGGTTAAAGCAGCCAAGAATACGCTCTATAAAAAGAAAGTTCACTTCAATACAACAGATTTCCCTTTATCTGTTTTATTTAAAAGTCTTCTCATGCAGCAGCAAGAGTATGGTTTAGATCCCTGATACTCAAACTCATAGGCTGCATGGGGCCCTTTGACTCTTAATGTATGGCCCCCAGGACTCCTGCAGACCAAGGTTTATTTTAATGCTTAAATCAGTTAAAAGAAAAATATTCTTTAACCTCCCTAGCGCACCGCCTGTACCGCACCGTTTTTAACAGTGTGGTACAGGCAATGGCAGCAGTGTACGAGTTACACTGCCTGCCATTTCCTCCCTCCCCTCTCCACACAGCCAGTGTCATTCATGACACCAGCTGGGAGGGCTGGAAAGCAGAGGCCCCTCCATTAACATGGAGGTCTATGGCACTGCTCACCCTCGCCCCCTTCCGCGTCACCGCGACGCGATCAGTGAAGCAGCATCGCCGTAGCTTTCCGGGGATATGCGGCTTTCATGGGAGCCCAGCTCATCCAGAGTTTGTTCTTCACACAAACTCTGGACGAGATGGGCTAGTCATGAACACTAAGGAGGTTAAAATGGTTTCTACTATAGTTTACTTTAGTCTGTGCTTTCCATCCCTTTTTCCTTTTATGTTTGTTTTTCCTCTGAGCTTTTGTAATGGATCATTTATGTAATGGCATAAATAAGTAAGGGGGCTGTAGGTTGCTTTGTGTAAAGCTGGGAATGGACGGTAAGATTTACCGTTGATTCCCGATCCGATTTCAGCACTAGGAGCGGGTGTGATAACGTCATCACCCCTGCCCGCTAGTGCCGAGAATTGGCCGGCACTCTTAATGTGCAGCTCATTACTTCGGCTGAGGGCAGCCATGCCCAGCCGAACTAATGGTATCGGGCTAAAACTTACCGTCCTGTCGGATAACTGTGCAATCTGACAGGACGGCTGATTTCAGCCCAATCCTCGTCATTTGCAGCCTCCAATTCCTGCACGACCCGATCCTGAAGGGATGCGGGAGCGCGCACGGCATCAGATCATGGATCGGATCTTGCAAGAATTGGACCGTGTATGCCCAGCTTAAGTGATGACTAGAAATGGTCTATAATAACAGTTATCTCTTAAGCTAGCCATACACAGTCGGATTCCATGGCCGATCGATCACCTATCCGATCGATTCCGGCGATCTCAGCGGGAATCGGAGGTCCGATCGAACGGCCAATTAAGTCTGTCCGATCGCTACATACCACCTTGTCCCACGGATTCCTGGACGATTCCGTACCTGAGCGCTTACTCCACAAATGGCAACTCCCCCTGATGTGTGCAGAATCGGATCAGAAAGACCGATTCTGGGCCCCCGAACGATCGGACGTGATCGGACGGACAAGGTGGGCTTCACGCGATTCCGGGACGATCGTTTCGCGTGCACGCGCCCGGAATCGATCGTCCCGGAATCCGATGGGAAACGGACCCATGTATGGGGGCCTTAAAGCCAGCCATAGACATGCCAATTCCTGGCAGTAGTTGCAGGCGATCAACCGGCATGCGCACTCAAGGCAAATGCATGGTGGTCGGTCACCCGCATCTACAGGGGTGCCCACCTTGAAGGTTTGACCCAAATAGCCCGCAGGTCTATAACACTGCGATCCGTATTTGTTGTGGCTGATCCTGTTGTAGGCAGTTAATCTGGAGGGGGAGTCTCCTCCCCCTCCAAGTTAATTGGCTCCAAACTGACAGGAATCTGATGTCACCACACTGTAATAAATCTGCTACAAGCCGGCCATGGATCGAGGTGTCTATGGCCGGCTTTAGGATATCATCTGCAATTGTCTTCTAAAGCAATTCCACAATAATTGCAACTACTATAGCTATATATGGCTGCCTCCCATTTTGTCTTGTTTCATGCTTGCAGATTCTTGTAAAAATTTCTGAATAAGCTGTTTGGCCCTTTGGTAACGTCAGAGGCTGCAATGCAAGAAGTAGTGTTTTAGTGACTCCCACATTCAAGGTCCATGTGGATGAAAACCATTAGCACTATAGATCTGCCAGCTAAAGAGCAGATAGACAACCTCTCTAAAATGTTTGGCCCATTAGTAATATCACAGGCAACAGTTTTTGGTAGCATTGCATTTTCTGAGTACCATGTTTGGCCTTTTGGTAATGTCACAAACTGCAATAGATGCTCTCTGTAGCAAGTAAGGGGTCAACAACTGTTTAGACAAACATAATAGAGTTCACACAGCATAGAAATTTTATTGAGGCCCACAGGGCTGACTACTTTTCTATGTTTTAAAACATCCAGACATATTCCTGTCTTATGCTTTCTAGTTTTGACCAAGGCTAGTAGTTTACTATAATCCGTACATGTACTAATTTGATGTGCCACATCATTGCCAATTAAGCCAGTAGCAGAAGAAACCAATTTATATGTACTAATTTATTTTGGCCAAAACAACATTCAAACTGAAAACAGAAATTAGAAGAGTCTGGAAGGAAACAACAAACAACAGCAGGACACCCAAGCAGGAAGACACTTCACAGGAGATCTGCCAGCTGGAATAAGGAACTGCCACAGGTTTTCACTGCTTCCACTGCATTTTCCCCCTGCGTTGGATGCAAACCAGATTTAGACAGGGCAACTCCCATTCTAGTGAATGGGACAGTATCCACTGTTGCATAAAAAAGCAGCGCTCCTTGGGGAGGTTGGGGGTGTCGCATCCATTGAAGATCAGCAGGACATGTAAAAGCCCCCAAACAGCATCAGGTGCAGTTACTTTTCAAGTTCTATGCAGATGAATAGGGCACCTATGCAGCGGTAATGCACCCCTGAACTGCCCTGAGCCCTGAGTACATCAATTTTCCTACAGTAAGCCCCCCTTGACTGTAAATAGAGACCATCTTGTTTATAGTTGAGTTAACCATGTTTACCTGTTTTTTAAATGGTTATAATTGTTAAAATGTATGATCATAGGGTAATTTACAAATTGCATTACAATTGTATCAGCCTTGAATGACAAGGGTGATACAATTTTATTGTCAATTCCTGTTATGACCTAATATTCTTTGTGAAAATCCACAACTTAGGTGTTTCAAGAGAGCCTTTTTTTAGGTTTTTGTACTAAAAGTTATGGGGGCTTACTGAATTAATGGCAATTACAATTCAATGGTATCCTGTTGCTATGTAAAATTGTACTAGGAACAACATCATGGAATTTTAATGTGGCTTGTGTGTAAATTTGTTTCAGAAAGAAGTTATTTGAGATTGTGCCAAAAGGTACTTGCTGGACTTCCTAGGTGTACTTATAGAAAGAATTACAGACTATACTTCACTTTCATGAACAGGAAGAAAACACTTGCTGAAGTGTATCCTTGCACTCCCTATGATGGCAACTTACTAGGTGTTACAAAACCTTCACTTTGATTTGCTTGGTTGCTCCCATGTCAACAGTTCATTAGTCACCCATGTAAAATCAAAGTCTCGCCTAAGTCTCTCATCCCAATTTTTTTCTCATGCCAAGATTCACCTTGTCTAACAAGTCATTGAAGTACAACTGAGCGAAATTATTCAGAAAGCCTCCATCTTTACACATTGTTCAGCAAAGCAGAACATAACTATATTTCTAGATAAAAAAGTGAAGGTATTTACAGCAATGATTAAGAGGATAAAAAGACTTTTCCAGCTGGTGCCTTAAGCCTTGTTTGTCTTTCAGAGAACACAGTTTTTTTTTCCCTAGCAGCTTGACGTAAATTGGAATATGTAAGTACCGTTCAAGGTTATGTGAAGAAGAATGGTAATGAAAGATAGTATATTCTTTTATGATAAATAAAACAGCATGTGTTGAAAATATTATACACATTAATTATTAAACATTTATTTAAAGGAGAAATACTTTGGGGTAAAATATACAAAACTAAAGACAGTAACATAGGCAACACTGGAGATTAAGTCATATATATATATATATATATATATATATACAATATGCAATGTATCCCCTATAGAAAGGCAATGGAATTTCAACATGCATTTTTTATATCGATGGTTAAACTGCTGTAGTGTCCTGCAGGAGCAGTGTAGCATGCTACTTACAGGACCAGGTCCTTTCGGATGAATATCCTCTGTCCGGTCACCAAACACTGCTCACATCCCAATGAAGCGAAGGTCCACACAGCTGGTAGGGGTCATTTACAGTTCATTGAGGACTATATACATAGAGGCACCAACGCCTGAGGGCAGAGATGGGGTTCAGACTTGGGAATAAACGTAGCCAAGGCGTTGCTACCAGCTGCTGGAATATGTGGACAGGGGTGCTGTAGGCTATCTCCGGGATGAAGCACAATAGGCAGTCCAGTCAGGGTGTCACTGTAGGTCAGTGGAAATTACCTCACCCAGGGATACTCGTCTGCGGACACGACTGAGGGAAGCTGCAGGTCTTCAGGGGAACATCAATAGAAAAGCCCAGAATGTTCTGAGGGACTGCTATTTATCACCTCAGACAGGAGCTGGCTTAAGGCCTGTAACTGGGCAGAACAGAATAGTTACAGTTGGAGGAGAGAGCCAAAACAGCAGGAAAAGCTATTAACCCTGTTCTTGCAAAAAGTTTCCAGCAACTTTACTATAGTAAAGCACAATACAGTATAAAACACAGTGCATTATAAACAGTTGTGTGGCCCTTTCTCGGGTCACTACACTGCCATATGCAAATTAGCTAGGCAGTGCTATTCTCAACCTTATATAGTTTAGCAAAAGTACCAAAATAGTAGTGATCTGTCTGTTAGAGATCTATGACTATGCTACCACACACACCATCACCCAAGAGTGGGAACAATTTGAAACATTTGGGTTGATTTTCGAAATAAAGTAATGCTCACTGTAATTATTAAATACCTTGTTTTCCAGTCTTGTTCAATGTTAACAATTTTCTACTTCCTTAGGAAATAGGCCCCTAGTCTAGTACTGTATCCATATTTAGTCAGTAACATACAGGTGCAGAGTGCAGAATTATTAGGCAAGTGGTATTTTTGAGGAATAATTTCATTATTGAACAACCACCATGTTCTCAATGAACCCAAAAAACTTATTAATATCAAAGCTGAATATTTTTGGAAGT
>CM070037.1:28398036-28417566 GCA_036250615.1 Ptychadena robeensis | reverse complement strand
GAGGATGATGTGGTCAAAATACTCATTTGCCTAATAATTCTGCACTCCCTGTAGATAGAAGGGTGCAGGTCAACTAAAACAGAGACTGTTTACTTTGCAAAGTTAATGTTCAGTATGCAATGTAAAGTTTTGCTTTGTACATATGAAAGTTATGGTCATTTCAATCATTGAGTCATTCAAAATAAAAAAAGTTTACATTTCCTTGGACGGCAGAGAGAGAAAAGAGAGGATGAGGCATATTTCCTACAGCTGATTCCAAACTATAATTTTTTTGTGATTTCTTTGATCTTATGGGGAGTCCTGATGCCTGGCACTGACAGGTGGGGCCAGTCACATAGGAATTGGGCAGCAATGTAAATTTGCTGGGTAGTAACGTCTAAGCAAGGCTTATTTTTACTAGACCAGGTCTAACTATCAGAAACGTCAACTGTACTAAAAAGGGGTAGTGCTATTATTTGTTCTATTGTCTGTAGTACCATACAGTAAGATTATAAACTGCAGGTTAGCAGTAATCCTGAGTTTGGGTCATAATAGATTTTCATGGCCAAAAGTATTCACCCTGATGATGATGTCTGCCCGGTTAAATACTGACTGTGTGTCCCTGGTGTCAATGATGATGGTGGAGACTTGTCTTGGCATTTCCCAGTAATGGCTGCCCAGCATTGGTGTCCCAAGTCGTCACTCATCAATGATGCCTGGAACATGTGACAGGGCCGTGACCAGGCAGGACATTTGAACAGATTACTTTGTAATCTGTTTAAATCGGTTTTAAACTCAAATGAAAAAGAAAACACACATACATCAAACAGACACAATACTCACCTATCAGCAGTTCAGATGCTTGAAGATTGCTACACAAAAAAAAACCCACAGCATACTTACCTACTCTCCTTGCAGCTCTGAACCCAGAACCTTAGCTCATGGAGACCTGTAGCTACTTCCTTACTGACACCCTCTCCTCCCCCCTCCTCTCCCCCTCCCCATCCTGTCTCTTCTCTGTCGGAGCTTTAGTGATTGGTGGAGGGGGAATCCGCTGCTGATGAGTTCCGCACTGGGAGAGATGTCCCAGACACCATTTTGGCTGCCTAGGCGCTATGTAAGGCAGTGAGAAAGGAGCACTCGTAACAAGCCCCCCTCCTGCTGTCAAAAAATATTTTAATTTTCAGATCTGAGCTGCAGCCAATACTGCTGAGTGACCTCCCAGGTGGTAGGTCCGCTTTAACTTTTCTCAAATCACTTTAACATAAAAACAGAAAAGGCAAACACTAATAGATGAGTAGAGGACCCTACGAAATCTAAGGGGTTGGTGAACAGAGAATACAATAGGTAGAGATCACATAAATGTCTTTGTGTTAAGGATCTGGTAGGTGCATTTACAATGATGCTTTAAAGGATAATTGCTTCTTGTTCTTAAACACCCTCTGACTTACCCTTACCATACTTACTGTCTCACAGATTTATACTTACTGAGGCCTGCAGTGGGAGCAAATCTTCTTTCCTGGTTGACTTCTACGTTGTTGTGTGTCAAGGTTGTGTGTCAGTTCATTAGATGTCTTGAAGTGGCAGTATAAAAAAAAATCAGATAGACTTGTAGCTACAGATGTATTGCAGGACCATGACCTTCTGGATATTGGTGAGCATGAATCTCTTAAGGAAGGTGGGGGTAGAAAAAAAAGTCCCCTCAAAAACAAAGTGAAAAATATTAGGAACAATATTACCCAATTTAGTAATGTTCAGTGAATTGGCAAGTATCTTTTCAGAATATTTTCTTATTTTGTATTCTGTTCAAATAATTCCTGGAAAATTCTCAAGCTACAATCCATGAATATATCAGTTCTCTCCCTTATGAAATGTTAGCATGTCCTGGCTACAGTGACAGCCATTTTAGATGCTGCTTTGTATTTTCTATCTAGCTGTAAACACATACTACATTACTGTTTGGGAGGAAAAAGAAACCAAGGTGAGCTAAATCCTTTTATCCAACAATCCATTGTTCTATTCTACCAGAAATGGGATATCTCATTCACTGCCAGTTAGAAACATGTGTTCTTGTAGCTGCACTTCATCAGTTGCAGAGTGAACGGTAGCACAGTATTGAGTTTTCTCTAGAACCAGGTATAAGCAATCTTTAGTGTCATTGCAGGTGACAGCGATGGAAACCAATGTCTACTCACAGCTGTGGCTGTTGGCTTTGTCAACATATTGCACAAACTTTACACATGTGATGTAGACTGAGGAGAGAAGGAGAACACAAATCTTATTGTATCAGTGTCAAATAAATTCAGCCAAATGATAGCAACTGTTGAAGCAGAACTATGTAAAAAAATTTAAAGTGACATCAACATTGCCATTTGCTTTTAGCAAATTTGTTCCCACCTATAACTTATTATTGAAGCTCAGTAATGAGAGTGTCATGATTAGGGGTTGCTTCTTCAGCTGGTTCTGGAGCTTTAGTCAAGGTGGCTGAAATTATGTTCTATTATAATGAATAATGAAATTAAGTCCCACACCACCACTAGTTATGAATAGAAATAAACAGAAGTGATGCACAGTTCCCGGTTTCGATATCTGGATGTGACGTCACTGACATCACTTCTGGTTTAAGACGGTTTTCTTTCACTAGAGACTAGTGTTGAGCTCGAATATTCGAATGCCGAATATTTTTCGCGAATATCCGCAATTCGAGAATTCGCCAATATCTCGAATATCTCGGCGGATATTCGCAATTCCGAATATTCGCAATATGGCCATGTATTGCGAAAATAATATTCGCATTGCGAAAATAAACATAGCATGTGACCATTCATTTTAAAGATTTTCGCGATGCGAATATGATTTTCGCGTTTGCGAATATGATTTTCGCAATCCATGGTATTACCGCGAATATTCGCATTTCCGAATATAGAATCGAATATTAGTAGAATTATTCGTGAAATATCACGAATTCGAATATTGCCTATGCTGCTCATCACTAGTAGAGACTGGGGTCTCTACCTGGTTTCTGGTGAAAAACAAGGGTGGATAGAAAAGGAAAAAGACATGGGATTAAGTATCAGGATAACATTATATCATAATATAATAATATTCGAAATAAAAATGATTATTCGCCATCAACACTAGTTACCTATACATGGTCTCCAAGCCCTTTAGCATGCATTGTCTACTTATAATGATATTTGTTTATTAAATTTACCAATATATATGATTCTTACTTTTTTAAATGAGAGTCTGAAGACCCTTTTAGGACTGGAGTCTCTAGCACACAAATTCATGTGGCGCACAGAAGACTCTACCAGGGACTAGAGGTCGTCAAATTTTCTCAAAAAGCTGCCTTTGTGAGTTAATTGCAAGTTATCATCATCAAAATTAGGAAAAGTTAGGGGAATATTACAAAATATAGAATTGTCCTAGGAGATAGTTTTTGCCTAAAATAAGTCAACATTTAGATTCGAAAAATGCCAACTTGGTTTGAACTTAAATGATGCAAATGATTATTATTATCAAATTGATAAAACTACATGTGCTAGAGCAATTCTTTTTTGTAATGTTCCCACAACTCTTCTTTTCATCTCTTGCACTTTTATTGTTGATTCCATGTTCAGGGGCTTCAGAATGAACTAAAAGAAACAGCTAATTGAAATGTCAAGAATTTCACCATCTCTACCAGGAAGATGCAAAACCAAGGACAAATGTAATGCATTGAACACCCTGACAAAATGATCAAACAATTGATGACTGCTTATGTTATTACCAAAGGTTAAAATGTATTCATTTGGCATACAAATGTGTGATATCCCCCATTATGCGGATTTTACTATCCTATATGGCTTATATTTCCTGGTAAATATCAGATATGATTACTGTTCTCCATATGACACTCCACAGATAACTAATAAAGCCAAGATTAGGGTTGGCCGAACTTGGGCCACGTCCATCTGCAAACAGGCGGCTCGGACTTTTAAAAAAGTCTGACTTATGCCTGTTTGTGGGAAGATTCAAATTCCCTTCCTGTTCGCGGGGAATTTGAATCAATGTCACTGTCAGTAACGTCACTTCCCGTACCTAGAACGTACAGTTCCCGATTTCAAAATCTGGACGTGACATCACTGACGTCACTTCCGGTTTAAGCGGGGTTTCTTTCACTAGAGACCGTGTAGAGAACTGGTAAAAAATTCTTCCACTGGCCGGATCTTTCTGCTCCTGATACGGCCAGCGGAAGAATAATACCCTTCTTCCCGACCTGTATGGGTCGAACACCCTTACTATTTGCCAGGGGAAGAAAAGCTGGCATAATGCAAAATGTGAACGGGTCTGCTGTAGGAGCTATATAAAAGCAACACATATATTCACATTCAACTTTTTGGTGTTGGCTGGCAGAAGAATACCCAAACCTCTGTAGTCTGTCAAGATCATTTTGCCGTAGACTTTGAGGGACACAGATGCTCCGCTGGAGATGGAAGGACTTTTCCTAAAGTCTGATTCCCCTGTTCATGAAGGACTGAGGCTGATGTTTGCCCATCACTAATTAAAGCCAGCATTTGAGAGAAAGGTCCTACATAGCAAGAAACAGCCAGAATTTTTATATACAGAATACAAACAAGGACTTCATCTGCAATTTATAGCAGAAAATGTTACAAAGGCCAATGGAAAATTAGCAATTAAACGGCTGGAAGTGTAGATTTCACAGGGCGCCTACTAATTCATCTTTATATGGTAACAAATTTTATATTTATTACAGAGCTCTTTTTCTAGTTTCAAGCTTATATGCATGTTGGCAATTATTTATGTTAGGATGTGAGCACAAATCGGACCCCTGTCACAGACAGTGGGTCTCTAATTTAATAAGTGCACATTTTTATGCAGTACTGAGTGACATGCATATACAGTTAAAAAACTCCACGTTTATTTAGTAATAGAGATTTATAGATGTAGCTTATTGCAAATTCTGTCTTTAAGCTGGCGCAGATTTCAAGGAAAAGCACCCAGTGCACATGGCGCCTCTACCTCCGTAGAGGATATTAGTACCAAAAGATTTGTTATTATGTGTTATTTACCCAGCTCTAAAAATCATAGATCTAGTATGAATTCACAATACTGAACAAAATTATTCAAGCTTTGAAAGTCAGTCTGATCTTATATTTCTGTGGTGGTTATGATTGGAACCATAGTGTTCTACCAATGGTTTACATAAATAAACCTCAAATCATTCCTGGTTTTGAAAGAGCCCAGTGTTGTTTGGGAAAACTAGACTTACAACAATCTTGAGGTTGTAAATGTCAAAATAACACAAAGATTAATGACCTGCTGTCATATCAGGTTAATTAATTAGGTTTATGTACCCCCATCCACATGATCTTAAGGACACAAAGCCACTGGCTTCCATTGTTTCATGTTCTTGTTCTGACATTCATAGTCCTATTGTAGTACCTGTGATGGACAGGGGTTAGCATTGGTCTGTCCCTGATGTATAGGGATGGCAACTTTGTGGTACAATAAAATGGCTCCATAGAGCATTGACATCTATTAACGTGCAGCAATGCCTGATATCAATTATCAGGAAGCAAGAAAATAGTTTGACAATGTTGCTTTGGAGAAAGTACATTGAGAGGCAGCAGCTGATGGAGCAACAGCCCAGAGCCAGGCATTGCAAGCGCAAGGTTGTCTGACTGGGCGGGTGATAAACACAAAGGAGGTTCCCAGAAGAAGCAAGGGCAGCAGAGAAGGGGCAGAGGTGATGTATAAATAGGCAGAGTGGCGGGGACCATTTGCCTTTCAATCATCCCACCCTCCCTTCCTTCTCATTTGGGTCTGGGGGGCTTTTTCTAGTTAGGAGTATGCATTTTGTATTTGTATTGATCATGTGCTTTGTATGTACATGTACTAATGGTATTGTTTTGTTCTTTTTGCCACAGCAGGGCAGGTTCTTGGCAGTGCCCATGGCCAAAACTGGATGTACAACTGTATTTCATGATGTGTTGGTGAAGGCAGTCACGTATGTAAAGGTAACACTGAGCTCTTACAAGGGTTAATGACTCAATATGTTGTTTATTGTCATTAAAAGTAGTATTTGTTAATTGAAATACCCACCAAGGTGGTATGGCTAAGCCTTGTGGCTGGTTCAGTGGTACAAAGCAGACGGGGACGCTGTCAGGGACCTGGCTGGTGATATATTTTAATGTATAATATAGAAATGCCCACATACTAGTGATGTGGGGGTCTCTCTTTACTAGTAGAAAGAATATATACAGATTGGCACTATCTCTGGTCCCAGAGATTGGGTACAGTCTTAGCTCCCCAGGGCACTTAATATTGGAGGGTGTCTGTCAAGAACTACCCTAAGCCCTTTGGGGGAAGATAATCAACTCACATTGTCTTCCTGAAAGTCCTGCATAGAAGCGTGTCCCATGTGAGTGCTCGTAACTGTCGATCTGCAGCGGAATCAACTGCAAATCGTGTATGGGGGGCTTTAAACATTAAATGATAATTGATTGTGGCATTGCTAAATAAAAATGCCTGCTTTGGACATTCCCTTGGCATTTAGTTTTCATGTATGGTGATCACTGCCACTACCAGTTCAATCGGCCCCTTACAGCATCAATCAAGTGGTTTCCATATGTCCTAGTTTAAAATGTATTGCCACATAACTTCACAATAAAACCCATGCCGTAGCTTATCAAATGGGAGTACTAATGCTACAGAGGTCAGTATCTCAAACCAGCATGTATTTAGCCATGTTATAAAACAAATGCTTAAAACTTCTACAAGGTTTTGGAAATGAAGTTCAGCAGGTGTAAAATATATTGTAGATTGTTTACATGTGTTTTTTTTGTGTCGCAAGGTAACAACAAACTTTTCACCGATGTTTCTAATTGCACATAATGCATATTGATGCCTGGAGAATGCAAAAAAAAATCACATACTACAAATGCTGTATAAACAAAATTAAAATATGTTTTATATGTCCCAAACAGAGTATAAATGCTAAATCATGGATCAACAGCACATAGTAAAATTGTGAGGAAGTCTAGCCGTAATGAAAAAAAACACAATGTCACTTAATGGAGCACATGGATATCATCAGATGGTCATTGTATGGAAGGTTTATAAGTTATAGTCTTCATCCCACTGTGAAGACCTGAGACTATGCTAGGAGTAAATGACGCTCCATCCTACTGGGTGAGCCAGTGTTTTTAATAAACAGAAATTGAAAGCTTTGTAAAAATAACCATGACATCATACTAAAAACCGTGTTTGTTTAAGTAGAATGAGTATACAACATCTGATGTTAATTGTGGCAGCAAACAAGCATTCCCAATGTAGAAATATAAAAACGTAGGATATTTAAGTGTGTATTAGCAAAGTTGAACAATTCAAACTGTAAAGCAGACTGCAACTAGCATTTAATAAACAAAGTACTATCATTGGCAACCTATGCTTTAACTAAAGCATGCAGCTAAGTTTATACACTTGGTTGTGAGGTCCCTATTGCCCTATTTGAACATCAACCCCAATTCATCTGTGGTTGGCCATAGGGATAGAATGTGGGTGGTTGAGGGTCATTGACGCAGTTGCCGCAACAACCATTCAAAATGAATGCATCTGAACTTTACCTAACCAAAATAGCTGGAATTAGGTTTTTAAGTGCAAAGTATATTCTGTTTCCAACTACCCAATTTTCGGCTATGTTTCCACTATTAAACCAAAAACCTGGTGTTTGTGGTGCGTTTTTTTTTTATTTTTTAAAACATAAATCTCTTTATTATTTTCCAACACATAACATTGCAATAATTTCACACAACTTTGGTACACTTCAGTTTTGCCACTACAAAATGCAAAGTGTAGTGAGTTTTTTAGTGCTGTGTAAAGACATCAATTGCATTAAAGGAGAATATTTGAAGACCTGTTGCAATGGAACCAAAACACACTGTGAATGTGTTAACGCATCCGTACTATATAGGATATATACTTTATTAGGCACACCTTGCTAGTATTGGGTTGGATCAACTTTTGCCTTCAGAACTTCCTTCATCGTGGCATAGATTCAACATTCCTCAGAGACATTGGTCCATGTTGACATGATAAAATGACGCAGTTGTTGCAGATTAGTCAGCTGCACATCCATGATGCGAATCTCCCGTTCCACCACATCCCAAATGTGCTCTATTGGATTGAGATCGGGAGACTGTGGAGGCCATTTGAGTACAGTGACCTCATTGTCATGTCAGAAACCAGTCTGAGATGGTTCGAGCTTTATGACATGGTGCATTATCCTGCTGAAAGTAGCCATGAGAAGATGGGTACACTGTGGTCATAAAGGGATGGATATGGTCAGCAACAATACTGGGGTAGGCTTTGGCATTGCAATGATGATCAATTACTACTAAGGGGCCCAAAGTGTGCCAAGAAAATGTCCCCCACCATTACACCAGCCTGAACCGTTGATACAAGGCAGGATGGATCCATGCTTTCATGTTGTTGATGCCAAATTCTGACCCTAACATCCAAATGTCGCAGCAGAAATAGAGACTCATCAGACTAGGCAACATTTTTCCTATCCTCTATTGTCCAATTTTGGTGAGCCTGTGCGAATTGTACCCTCAGTTTCCTGTTCTTAGCTGACAGGAGTGGCACCCAGTGTGGTCTTCTGTTGCTGTAGCCCACCTGCCTCAAGGTTTGATGTGCTGTGCATTCAGAGATGCTCTTCTGCATTCCTTGGTTGTAACGAGTGGTTAATTGAGGTACTGTTGCCTTTCTATCAGCTTGAACCACTCTGGCCATTCTCGCTCACTGGAGGTTTTCTTTTTTCGGACCATTCTCTATAAACCCTAGAGATGGTTGTGCATGACAATCCCAGAAAATCAGCAGCTTCTAAAACACTCAGGCCTGCCCACCTGGCACCAACAACCATGCCACATTCAAAGTCACTTAAATCACCTTTCTTCTCCATTCTGAAGCTAGGTTGGAACTGCAGCAGTTCATCTTGACCATGTCAACATGCCTAAATGCATTGAGTTGCCGGTGATTGTATATTGGGCGAGTCCTCTAATGGTTCAACTCAAGCTAACAATGGTACACACATGGACTGTGTAAAATGAAATAAACACCAGTGCTGACTCATGTGGTTTTTTTTATACATATAAAGTCCAAGATAAAATCCGCCACTGGAACATTTGGTGACTCTCAAATATTTAACATTTTTAGAAACCAAATTCAGTGAATATTGAAGACCATTCTCCTGTTACCTCCACAAACCTGTGAGAGCTTTAACTGACTGACCATACACTTTAAATGAGTTTTACAGACAATCATATAAACTGTAATTCATAGAAATTGTGATTTTTTTCTTAGCTGAGGCATGTATGAGCACCTGAAGACTATGTAGACCTCATGTACACCACAGAATGATTTCCTATGAGGGAGGGGAAGGAAATAAGTGATTTATAGAAAAACAGAGAACGCCAGCAAAGTTGTGCAAAGGTGTTCACAGTGTTGCAAAGCGGGCAACATTCATGTCAAGAACAGCTGTATTTTTATAAGGCTAACCAACCAGTTCTATTCCTAATGTCGTGCATATGTTATTCCTTTGATTTCTCCATCACTACCAAAAAGAATCAAACAACTCCCTTTTTTCATATTTAAACATGGCTCTGGATCACAAACTATCACAATAAACGGCAACTGTTGTTGTGGTTAAGTTATTTTATCCTCTTGCTCTGTGATTCTTATTTCTCGGCTTGCTGCCAACTTGCAAGGTCTGAGCAGCAGCTGAAGTGGAAAACAGATCGAATTTAACAACCTTTTGGTTTCCTTTTCATTTCAGGAATAAATACATGAATCTCCCTTTTTCATGGATTGCCTTTCCAGTTTCACAATTAAAACACACGAGCCAAGAAATCGAAGAGAAACGTCTGCAATGGTAACACATCAAGAGGCCCTTTAGAGTTCAATAAATGTCCTCCACAGAATCTTGGATGTTACATGAAAGCCATTTGTAACCAGTCAACAAAAGAGCATGTGGGTGTGCTGATGTCGGGCAATTATCACCTGCTTTATCTATTAGGTTCCCAAAGAATATTTCTTCCAATTTATTTTCCACGACAACTTTAGCATACGTTTTGCACATGTCCCATAGACCCTTAATAGGCTTCAGTATGTGCACGTCTAGCTAGTGTGCTGGAAAAGAATGGAACATTGATATTTTATACTAAAGACTAAGCTCCTTTCCTAACCTGCGAAGATAAATATCAGATGAGTTCATTTCTTTTAAATTAATCTGAATTATCTAATATTTGTAATGAAAAGGAAGCAAGAAATAAAAATCAAAACAGATGTGGCTCTTCTTAAATGGGCACTCTTGCCACACGTGCATTCACCAATCTTCACTGTTATCTGATTAGCCAACCAAGTGGGAACAAAATGTTGTTTTGGCCATGACATGATTCATAGTGGTTGACTGTTTCTGTAATAACTAAATAAAAATATAGAGCTACGGGTAGGTACTGGCTAGTTTGAATTCATTCCTTGTGGAAAGTCAATGCTCCCCCAACGACAGTCCCCAGAGAAGCCAAAGAGTGCAGGAATGCACCAATGCCCCCCTCATTTTTGAGATATGTGGTATTATGCAGTTGCCTAAAGCTATGTTCTCACATACGCGATTAACCACGGTGGACGCGATTTTTATCACATGTGGCTTCAATTTAGTTGAATTGGCTTGTCCCTACTTCAACTAAAGGAAGCGATAGGGTGCGGACGCGGTGCGGCCCTCGATCTGAAATGTGGCTTGTGGACAATAGCGCTATAGAGGTGAATGGCTGTGGTTAAAAATTGTGTGTCATTTAAACCGCGCCCATTCACCCTCTATGGGCACGATCATGTCCTCTCCCAACCTCTACTTCCTGCCTGCAATCTCAGTGCTGCGAGTCTAATCATGGGAGACCGCAGGAGATCATTGGGTGCCAGCGTAGCTGATCCTTAATGTAAGAACAAGCCCTAAGATTTATTTCTAGACTGGAAGAGAATTCATAGGCAAGCGTGCCCTCTGGGAGCAGCCCTGACTTGGGAATTCCTGAGGATATTAATTTGAGTATTGGTGCTTTGACTGACTGGTATTCCATGCCTAATAAACTATATTTAATTCTATAAATTTCTGCATATATTTTAAAGTCCCAACTAATTGGGTAACCAGGGGCTTAGCCCCTAGGAGGTTATTTCTGTAATAACTGTTTACCTGGGATTTCCATGCACTGCGTTCTATAGATTTTACTCTAAATGGTGCGAAAAGACATCCAGTGAACAAAAGGAAACATCTTGTTAAAGTCAGAAGCTATTACACTCAATGGGGCAAAGGTACTGTTTCTTTGATGTATTATTTTCTCCAAAATAATATACTTTTTGGGAAGTGAAAAAGGTTTCCCTATCATTTCTTGATGTTGTCATATAATATGACACAGTGCAGCTTATAGCTCCATCAATGCAATTTGTGCAGGTATATGGTTCACCAGCTGTGGGCAAATGTGTTTCTGGCACCTCTTGACAGCAAAGGCCAAACTTCTTATTTTGAGTGAAGGTAATGATGTTCACTTTTTAATTTAACTAATTTTATATAGTTTTAACATATTCTGCAAACATAGACAACAAGAGAACAGTTCACTTTAATCATAATTAGCTTCTTGGAGGGCCTTAAAGTTTTATATTCTTATTAAGGCCACACAGAAGCACATTATTGCTTGGGAGTGGAAGCCATATAACTATTCATTATGTTTTTGGATTGTAAGATGGAAGTTCAGTACCCTTAAAAGTAATCAAAATAATTAAATAAACAATATGAATACAACCCAGACCCCTGGGCTTATAATGCATGAGTGAGTTAGGCATGGCTATTCCCCTAAACTGACACATGTGAACCATTAAGTAACAACTGTGGCGTCATAGACTAATTCTTCAATATGAATATGAAATATATGTAGTATGCCGCTAGTGTTTGAACTTTACTGATGCTGAGGATTAATGTCCCAAAGTGCTTGTGCACTGTAGACCTGAGAGGGGACTAAGGTAGAACACAGGGAGAAGTTCTTGTTGTTAGAGAAGAGAGGGGAAGTTAGCACCATGAATGAGAGTAATGTATCTTCCCCGAACCAGGACCTACATGTAACTGCTGAACAATAAGACCCCCAGCAGTCATTTGCAATTAACAGGACCTTTTGCTGCATTTAGTCAAGCCTATGAAAGTGGCTTGGGATTCATTGTCACTAAAACCCCAGTTTTTATTTATCTCCACAATCCAACAGGGATACAATAACAACCTTATAGATTGAAATATAATGGTAATTGCTTACAAGTTTTCTAGGTGTTTCAATGAGATTGAAGTGAGCAGTTAGCTTTTCTGCTATAACACCTATCTACAGCAGATTGTAGGCCCCTGTCCTGCCCAAGGCCCACCTTAATTAGGATGAAACATATGGGGCAATGTTGAAAGTGCCTTGTGCTCCCCTGGATGGCTTTTTTATTACATAAGTGAGTAACAGAGCTCCTCAGATTACAGCTAGTACATAATTTTTCAGTTTGCTCTGTTTCCTTGTTGAATGATGGATAGCTGATTTAAAAAAGCCAAGTAAATTCAAGCTTTTTTTCCTGTCACCCAATTTATAATCTACTGACAATAAAAATGGAGTAACATTTTATGACAAAAGTGTTTTTAAAAGTTGAATTAGATGTCTTAAAGATTACCTGTTTCTCACCCTTACAGGAAATAGATATAGGTTAATTCAATGCAAGCACCCTCGGCCATGTATAATCACCTACCCATTCGCTGGTGATACTGACTCTATATCCATTTGGGAGTGGGAGGAAGGAAATAAATCACATTCTTTATACCTGGAAGTACCAGCTGCTCCTGATGAATATAGTGCTGTGAATGAGAAGAGTTTTTATTAGCCACTATTGGTTAAGCCAGTGGTTTTTAAACTGGGGGGCGCCAAGGTATTCCAGGTGGGGAGCTGGCCCTCATTCTGAACCTGTATTTGATAAAAATAATGTTCCCTAATAGAAAAGGGGTTTAGCATTACAATTGATTAGTGGCTTTGACTATGCAGGGTTAAAAGAGGGTTTATTTTAAATATCATCAAATGAAAGAACACTTGAAAACTAGTGGCTCAGAAAGTGTTTTTACTCTCAAAAATATGCAAAGCTTCTCAGTGATTTTTCTGCCAGGTTTCAGAGTGGCATAATCTGTATACTCTTCATTTGTGTCTCTATTCCATGTAATGATAATCTGGAATGGTTCATGCTTTCCTAAGTACCCAGAAACATGTTATAGCCAAATATGGATTTGAGTAAAAATACTGAAAAAAACGAGACAGCTTTAAAGCCTTTGTTAAATATTTGTCAAATGACATGTAGAAGCCAATGTACGAAAAAAGAAGTGTATATTTAGATCCCTTGAAAATTTGAATTTTAAATAGAACTAGAAATCAAAATAATGGGAGGAAAGATATGCTGTGATTTAATCATGAAGATGTAAATTAAAAATAATACATTATTACAGAGGAATATAGACTGAAAGAATTACCATGTTTTTGCCTTATTTGATGCACTTTTTGCATCTTATATGTTGTATGTTCAACCCCTCTGCAGCCAAAACACTATTCGGCTCTGAGTTCTGCACATCCTACGCGCGCACTGAGCTTGGGTTGCACATGGATGGGTTTTCCTTCTAATTCCCTGCCTACTCCCTGCCGATCAATCATGTTGGTAAATCCCTCGATTGTTCGATTGCCATTACTTTGAATGGGGACAGAGGCAGGTAAATAAAGAAAAATATCGAAAAAAATTATTAAATATATAAAAAAAAATGTTTTGGATAGTCAGGTTAAACATTCTATTGCAGACATGGGCAAACAACAGCCTCTGGAACAAGATCATAACAACAACAATTACGTATTTTTTTAAAAGGTTGTGGGAGCTAATGTAAAAGTCCACAGGTAGATAATGTACAAATCTTCTCCTGCACAGAAGACTTAAACTCAAGCAGGTTGAGTACAGACAATCTGAATATTCTTTAGGACCATTTCACAGCAGCAGTGCTGCCGCTGTGGTGGTTTCTTTTTCCGGCTGGTAACAGACGTGCTAGCAATAGCACTGTGATTAAGGCTTAGTTTCCGCTGCATCAAAATCCCTCTGTTTGATGTACATTATATTGAATAAGCCTGCACCCACATATGCTGGTCTGATACGTTGTGCTCCATTGTATTAAAATCAACGTAGCACACTATGTCGACCTTGACGCAACAGAGACCAATACAAGTGTGGATGTGCTTACGCACCCATAGACAATGCATAGAATCCATGATCCAGATGTGTACCCCCCCCCCAAAAAAAAGCCTTGTGAAAAGTTAGCTTCAGGCTATGTTTCCATGGCGTCAAAGGCTCCTTTGACACCTCCCTTGACAGGGATGTTAACGTAGCTCATCCATATTAACTGCCTACCGCACCAGCTTTATGTCAACATCCCCATCAAGGAACGCGCTTAACGCAGGGGGTGTTGATGGAGCCCTCGACACCACAAGTGTTTAGCAAGAATATTCAAAATTTGAATATATTCGACGAATATCCGTCACTCGAGAATTCGCAATATTTCACGAATGTGCGCGCAGATATTCACAATGGTGGATATTCGTCATATTATGCTTCAACATTGTTTATCAGCATACATCGCACATATGTGTGCGCATTGCGAATGGATATGCGCAATACACACATCGCTCGTACTGGCTAAAGGCCCCCATACACGGGTCGGATTCCGGCCGGATTCCGGGCCGATCGATTCCGGGCGCGTGCACGTGAATCGATCGTGCCGGAATCGTGTGCAGCCCACCTTGTCCGTCCGATCACGTCCGATCGTTCGGGGGCCCAGAATCGGATCCGTCAGAAAAACCAACATATTGGTCTTTTTGATCCGATTCTGCACAGATCAGGGGGAGTTGCCATTTGTGAGGTGGAATCGGAGGTGGAATCGGAGGTGGAATCGGACACGGAATCGTCCCGGAATCGTGCCGGAATCCGTTGGACAAGGTGGTATGCAGCGATGGATACTCTTAATTGGCCGATTGATCACACCTGCGATTCCCGGCAGAATCGCCGGAATCGATCGGATGATGAATCGATTGGACATGGAATCCGACACGTGTATGGCTAGCTTAAGATTACAAAATGAAGAAGAGAAGCTGTAAAGCTGCATGGTGAATATTTGTGAATCATTGCTCACAGGCGCTCGCAATGGAAGGCAATAGAATACAGACTAATCAAATTTTGTGAATTTAGAATATTTCTTTGTATATTCGCGAAATTACGCGAATTCAAATATACCATATGCTGCTCAACACTAGACACCATGGAAATATACCCTAAAGGTGGTCTTTCACGTCGCCCTATTGTGCAAAAATCGAGCCGTGTATGGGTAGCTTCAATCAATCCCGCTCAAAACTACCGGTTACTAACATGTTGGTAAACCTTGATTAATGCTTATACTTTGAATGGGGACCAAAGTTCCCCTTCCAAAGTATAGAAGATGCTACTCCATAAAGGGTAAGATGGGCTGCAGCGCGATGACGTCATTGCGCTGCTTAAGAGATATCTTAACGGCTCGAATATCAAGCCATGTATTCCCAGCATTAGGCTTTAGGAAAAGTCTTGTGGCTGCTCAATGGACTGCTAGGTGACCAACCTTGTTTACAAATCCAATTTTGTCAGGTCATATATTCCATTGTGTGGATGAGCAAAACTATTTTTTTGTCTGCAATATGTAAGCCAAAATAATTTGTAAACTGAAAGTTTTCTTTTTGGCTGTTAAAAGTTCTTTTTACAATATCCTGCTTCTTTTCACTTCACTTTGTAGATTTTCTTACCAATTATGGGAGCGATGTCCAGCAAAGGTTATGAAAACAAGAGTTGTACTGGATTTTTCCTTCTAGAGCCAAATTATATGATGGATTTATTATGGATGGAATACATTTTATTTGTTTAACTTTGGGGTGTCCAACTCCAATCCTTGAGGGCCAGGATCTGCTCAAATTTGTACTTTTATTTTCTATCTTTTTAACAGACAGCAATGACTTAAGTAAGGTATGATTTACAGAGTCACAAAATGAATATTTAACAAAATCCTGGCCAGGATACAGTCCTCAAGGAGTGAAGTTGGACATCCCTGGAATATAACACATTTGTACTAGGTATATTAAATTGTTTATATATTTAATAGTTTTGTTCTGCAATGATATTTCATGTTAATTTATAATTGAATTCTAGCTTGTGTCGGTACAATAAATTTTCTTTAAATTCTTATATTTCTTAGTGTTTTTCTAGCCATGTAGCTACAAGGTGATGCAGACAACAAATTACCTAGTTCAACTTTAAATTTTTACCTCTGTATTCTTGATTAGAGTCATGGGCAAAGCATATAAATGGACTATCATCATGTCTCATCCTGCATAATATGGACGCTAATAAATAACAATCATTTATTGAAAGCCTTTAAAAACAGAATGACTGGGGTCTAGGTAAAAGATCTGAAAATAACTTGGTGTGCTTGAGTGCACAGTATTAAACACAAGTGGCGTGTGTACAGGATGCCAGGGATGGGTCCTAGACAATACATATGTGTCCCTGATTATAGGGCTGTGTCCACTTGAAGCACCCCCCTGCAATGCTGGGTGGAAACAGTCCAGAAATCAATGTAAGACACCCTTTTGTTTTCGTTATTAATGGGAGAAAGCCCGGTCTTTACCCAGTCACTAGTGAAAAATCGGATCCAAAAACCAGAAGTGACGTCAGTGATGGGAATTTGAACCTCCACGTGAACAGGTGGACGGACCTTCCCGAAGTTTAGCCATCACTAATGAGAACACAAGGCATGTACTACTAGAACCCTCAGTAGTGGCAGATTATTAAATCTCTCAGTGATAAGCAGGGATGGCTGCAGTGTTTGCGCAGTGGAGGAAGTGTGGGCCATTTCAGAAGAGCTGGCCAGTTCAGCTGCGCAGGAAATCTAAAAAAGGTCTGGCCCGCAGAAGAATACCCACACCACTGGTGTCTGTCAAGTAAATTTTTTAGATCCGTGCGTGGCTCCCCACTATCTGCGCAAGGATGTAAATAAATTCCAGCCAGCGGAAGAATACCCACACTGCCAGTCAATATCTGTCAATATTTCGTCGGTAGGCTCACAGCGAACGTCTGTCTGTTTGCGTAAGACCGCGGCCAATCACTAGTGATGAGTCCACCTTAATACTTGTAATAAAGGAGCAATCATGAAGCAAGGATAGGCACAGACATTTCAGAAACCTTCTTATTCCTTCTTATTCCTGGTCAGAGGTTCACACATTTCTTGTTTAGAAAGACTTTTCTACATGTACAGTGCACAATAGTTGTCTTACTACTCTTTTTAGAGATACACTTGTCATCATTGTGTTTCATGCTGGGCCTGAAAGACACAATTTACTGGAAAGGATTTATTTAAGGAGCAAGAAAAAAATAAAACATTTGTGAATAATCAATTTTACTGCATCCCACTAGTATGGTAATGCACCTGTATGATGCGTCATGCAGGAATGTTTTAATAAATTCTACATTGTGGATTTTCAGTTCCTTTTTAATTTCAGCTTGGCCCTCCACCAAGATATTTAGCACAAATATTAGTTCTCCATTTATGGCCATTGCTAAATTTAATTTGTAAGCATATAAATACATCGGGAAAAAAACAAAATACTAACTAGAGCTTAGCACCACTGATAGAACATTCACATACACAGACTTAGAACGAGTTTCTCCAAAACCACGATGATTGGAGATCTTGAGAAACATTGCGTTCCAAACAGGTTTCAGTTTTAATTGTGGATACTCCAATAATTAATATAAAGCCATCACAAGTATTACTACACTGAAGTTTACCTATATCCAAAACTATTTAGTTTTGCATTGGATAGATTAAAAGTTCTACTGTCGCTCCAGCCACTATGGAGATGTACTCTCTCTACTGCGCTGATTACCTTTTGGTCAATTAACAATTTTTACATTGTCACTAGAATGCCTGTTTATCCATAATGTATTTCATGTATTCCACTAACAATGAAAAATATCATTTGTCCCCATATTTTATACATATTTAAAGTATGTTTATTAACCTCCCTAGCGCACTGCCCGTATACGGGCGATCGAGGCAGTGTACACAGTACACTGCCTGTCATTTCTGGCATCTCGCCGGAGCTCTTCACGCAGCTGTTGTCATTACTGACAACAGCTGCGTGAGAGGGAAAGCCGGCGCTCCTCCATTAACATGGAGGTCTATGGCGCCGCCCCCCCCCTGCCCAGTGCCGCAAACCTAGAAATGCTGCAGCGATGTAGACAATCGCTGCAGCTTTCTGAGGGAGGCATAGGGTCTCCCCGTCGCCGGCTTCCCCTGCGGTTGAGACGACCCTGTTCAGCGAACGAACAGGGTTCGTCTCAACCGCTAGGGAGGTTAATGCACTGCCTGACACTTTAAAAAATGCATGCAGATGATGAACTGTTATATAAGTACATACTTTGACATAGGCGGAGAAAACCCCCAATACAGACACTTGTCTCCTTGCAAAATATTAACTCTAAATGTTAATGTCATTTATTCTCTCACTTCCTTTGAAGTCACACAGCTCGATATTGGAGCCGTCCGAGGTTCCCTGCAGCAGTGCGATGACATCATCTTGCTGCTGTCAGATATCGGAGAAGAAGTGCTGTGTTTCCAGCTAAGCCGATGCTTTGCATGGAGACCCAGCAGTCTCCATGCAAAGCAACGAACATCAACCGTGTCCGATATCCCTGTTTTAGAGAGCGGGATTAATGGAAAACAAGGATGACCGCATATTATATGGGCCAGATAGATGGCCGTGAGCGTGCACTGCACTTGAAGCAGCCATCGATCTGGACCATATCTACACACGTGTTCCCAGCTTCAGGCTCCATTTAGATCGAATACTATCGACCTGACAACAAAAATACTAAAATTTTAGTTCGATTTAGTTCGTTTGAAATTGAAAGCATGATCGAACAGGTAACCCACATGTTGGTAAATCCCTGTTCGATTGCCATAACCAGGGTCCCCATCCTGTATCGAATGGGAATTGATTGTGCAAAATGGTGCGCAGTGATTCGCTGTTCAATCTTGAGTACAGCGTGGTGACATCAACATGATGTCAGAGCATTCATCAGTTGACCCATTTGTGGGCACCATAACACCATATATTGATTATGAAAGAATGGGTTCCCATCAGTCAGGATAAAAGAATGAGAGCATGACAGGGTGAATTGCAGAGGTCTTGAAAAACTCAACAAATATTTACTTAATTGTCAATACAAGCCTTTGAAAAGTAATGCTTATAATTAAACCACAAATAAACTGACAAAAAGATCTAAAAGCACTCAAGCGGCAAAGGCTGTATAACCTGTGGAAAGTTTTTGGGCAATTGTGTCCGCATGTCTATGGCACGAGGACCCATATTGCCC
>CM070037.1:28352517-28364076 GCA_036250615.1 Ptychadena robeensis | reverse complement strand
CGATGCCGATAGTGCAAAGTGACCTACAACGTGGTAGGTCCGCTTTAAGAACAAAATTCCATATAAAAAGGCACACGACAAACATACAGACAAATAAAAATCTACTACAATTTAACTTCATAATCTACCAATTATGTCTCTTTCAAAATGTGGGGGACTGGAACGCACAGTTCCTAAACTTCCAGCCCATTCCTCCAGTCAGACCAGGCGCGGAAAGGTCTGGCCGGAGGAAGAATTATAGACTTCTTCTTGCCGGCGAACGGGGCGGATTTGAACACCCATACTGTTCGCCGGCGAGAAGAAAAGCAAACATTTAATTGTACCATTTTGGGACTCCCATAATTATGTTACCGCTATCCCTTCCTCATTTTTATGAGACTTTACAAGTTACAGTCTGGCTATGCACATAATTGATGTGATTTCTATTTGTGAAACTTCTTTTAGACGTTTGGTCCTGAGCATTAAGCCCGGGTTATTTCTTTTAGTTTGTTTACTAACAATATACACCACGAAATAACCTCTGGCATACTCACCTGTCCGGAGGGAGCCCACAGCGTCCCTCCGTATCTGCGGACTCGACAATCTTCCTAGGTCCGCCTTGCTGACCAGAGAGGTGGGGGGATGGCGCTATTGACCTCCATGTTATGGAGGAGGTGGTGATTTTTTTTCAGCGCATGTGAAGGGGGAAGGAGGGAGGGCACAGAATTGCGGCAGATCCCATTTCCACTAGTGTTGAGCGAGAATATTCGAAATTCAATCATATTCGACGGATATCCGTCATTCGAGAATTCGCAATATTTCGCGAATGTGCGCTTGGATATTCGCAATGGCGGATATTCGTCTTATTATGCTTCAATATTGTTTATTGCAAATGAATTATTTTTTTTGTTTTATAATAAATAACAACCCACTAAAGATAGATCGAACCTAAAGGGTAGAGATATCGACATTATCAATGTGAACACCAACATCCCAGATGATACAGCTTGCGAGAGGAACAAGCAAAAAGCGGACCCCCGGCCCGGGCCCGGCACCCAGCACCCTATGCCACCGCGTCCCACCACCAGCGGCCCCCAAATCGAAGGACCCCCACGACACAGACCGTGCACTCAACAATCTACCACACAAAGCAAATAACAGAGCAGACATGTGCATCGCAATACAAAGTCACCCACCCAGGTGCACACCACCCTCCATCGTGGGCAGGCTCCCGATGCGACATTGCCATATGCGCACTACACACAGTGCTGGTGCTGGCTAAGATCACAGAATGAAGAAGAGAAGCTGTATAGCTGTATTGTATTGCGCGTGCAATGGAAGGCAATAGAATACAGACGAATTGAATTTTATGAATTTAGAATGTTTCTTTGTATATTCGCGAAATTACGCGAATTTGAATATACCATATGCTGCTCAACACTAATTTCCACTTGATATATTGCACCTTAATAATCAAGAATTGTTATCTGAAATCTTTATGTAGAGTTAGTAGTTTTAGTGTGTAGGAAAATCTAAATTTAGTAGTAAATTTAATTGATGTGTGATGATATTTTGCAAATCTTTTGAAGGGTACCATTACAAGAATGTATCATTTATTTTGTATATCTACTGGTTGAATTGTCAGTGAAGGTTGATAATAATTTTTAAATTGATGTTGACCTTCATTTTTAAAATGTATTAGTATATATAATATAATATATATTTTTTTTCATAAAAACATCATTTTTTTTTAACTCTAAACACCATCGTTGGCTCAAGATATAGTCACCACCCATAAATGAGCATTTTTGTATGCTGCATGTAATGGGTAACCAAGGATAAATAAGGACAGCTATGTAAATGATTATTAATGCTTGTGTGGAGCTCAGTAACCTACAGCTATTAACACTCTTAAGTGTGCCTGGAGAATGTGCAACTATCCAGCGACATTTTCCCACACAGGTCATTAATTATCATTTTGTAAAATGTCATCTCTTTTTCCTGCAAGCTATATTTTTACAGTCATTCTCAGATGGAAAAGACTGTTTTACACAGTTTCCGAGTCGTGTACAGGAAATGTATTTAAGGCTGACCCAATATTCAAAACAAAATGTTGCAGTCATGCATTATTATGGGCCCACTGTGTGATAAAGACCGTAACTGAAAATAGGGTAATTCCTTGATCAAATAAATAACACTGCCTGCACCCAAAAAAAGTTGCCACCTGGATTTAACTTAGCAAATAGGTACGAGTCTCCTATTGGATAAATCTGGGGTTGTGGCAGTCGGTCAGGTCTAGATTCAGCAACAGCTCCAAGAATGAGGTCAGCTGACTACCTGAATATGCTGAATGACCAGGTTATTCCATTCTCATATTCCAAAATGACAATGTCGGGGATCATCAGGCTCAAATTGTGAAAAATTGGTTCAGGGAGCATAACACATAATTTTCACATGTACATGGATTGGCCACCACAGAGTCCAGACCTTAACTCCATTGAGAATCTTTGAGATGTGCTGCAGAAGGCTTTGCACAGTGGTCAGGCTCTATCATCATCAATTCAAGATCTTGGTGAAAAATGAATGCAACACGGGATGGAAATAAATCTTATGACATTGCAGAAGCTTACCAAAACAATGGCACAGCGAATGTGTGCCGTAATCAAAGCTAAAGGAGGTCCAATGAATAATTGTGAGTGAGTGAATGTACTGTATTTTTGCCTTATAAGATGCGACCCCCCCCCCAAAGTTTGTGGGGAAAACTGAGTGCATCTTATATGGTGGTCTATGCGGAGGCAGAGGTCTGGCAGCGGCAGAGGCGGGGAATAGTGTTGAGCTTGAATATTCGATTTTCATGTATTAAGCTAGAATACCGCCATTTTGACATTTCGCAAATATTCTGGAATGTAGCATCGCATATCCGCCTCCTCCAAACATAGTGTTGATCCATGGGCCCAAACAGTTCTTATTTTGCTTCATCAGTCCACAGAACACTATCCCCAAACGTCAATCATGCTGTGGGTCTGTTTTGCTTTTGCAGGTACAGGGGAGCTTCAGTGTGTGCAAGGTACCATGAATTCTCTTCAGTGCCAGGAGATATTGGAAGGAAATGGGATGCAGTCTGTCACAAACCTGAGGCTTGGGAGATGTTGGACCTTTCAACAGGACAATGATCCCAAGCATACCTCCAAGTCCACTAGAGCATGGTTGCAGATTGAAGGCTGGAACATTTTAGAGTGGCCATCGCAGTCACCAGACTTAAATCTGATTGAGAACCTCTGGTGGGACTTGAAGAAAGCAGTTGCAGCGCGCAAGTCTAAGAATGTGACTGAACTGGAGGCTTTTGCCCATGAAGAATGGGCTAAGATACCTGTAGATCGCTGCAAGACATATTTGTCAAGCTATGCTTCATGTTTAAAAGCTGTTATAACTGGAAAAGGATGCTGTACTAAGTACTAAGAATGAATGTCACTTGGAGGTTGAATAAAACTGATAATGATGTCAGCACAGAAAAGACATTTGTGGTTATTTCATTATTAATGTTATGTTATATTTGTCTGACTTACAAGTGCCTCTTTCATTTCATTGTAAATAAGATGACTGAAATGATCAAAATCAATGTCAAAATGGCCAAAACACTCAATTTCAGTGGGGGTTGAAGAATTTTGAACACAACTGTATTATTTAAGCAGACTCTGACCACATAATCCCAAAGGGTTCACATACTTTTTCTTGTAACTATAGTAAGGACCTTTCAGAGCCTATTAAATTACTTTGTTATGACCTTAACTTGTGTGGATGACCTTAGAATCCTTTTGATTATCAGGCTTTGTCTAGTTTGTCCCGCATTGCAATGACTAGCACTGACTGTATTTGAGCATGATCAAAGCCACTTTAATGTTGAATGGGGATCTTTTTTAAAAGAAAAAGAAACATTTTATTTTTTTCTTTACTAGATTTGTTAGGACAATAGGCCAATAAATCCAAAAATAGTTCTTAAGCGTGTATAAACATGCTAATCATGTCCAGTTATTTATATACAATAATATTCTGTGTGGTTGTACAGGAGATAATAACCTTACCATATGCCCTGCAGTTAAGTGCATCTTGTCTGGAATTTGAGTTAGCAAGGTTACAGGTAGGGAATGATTGTGAACATACTTCGTATTTCCAAAGACAGTTGGGAGGGGGACAGTGTATGAAGGTTTGCATCATGCTTTTCTTGCAAAAATATTTACGGGGAATTTGAATCGGGAAAACTGAAAGTGATGTCAGTGACGCCACTACCGCTACCTTGAACTCATAGTTTCTGGTTCCGATTGCCGGACGTAGCGTCACTTAAATCACTTCCGGTTTTCAAAGCTGATTTTAACTAGAAGACTGGTAAAAAGAAGAATAATAAACTTCTTCCCCGTACTGTTTGCTGGCTAGAAGAAAAGTCATGTTCACGGCCGAACTGTACACCTTACGGACAGTTCAGCCATCCCTATACACTTATACCTTCAAAGTGACATAAACATTTTTAAAATTCAAGGGGAAAACCTATAATCATAGAACAATCCAAATTCTAAAATGTAGTCAGCAATGTGTATGTCTCCCTCATGACATGCTCCTGATGACGCAGTAAATAGTAAGCTCCTCGATAACCTGAGGCACTATTTGGCACTGCCAAGTGCACTGATATATGTTGTCTTAAAGAGTCTTTACTAGATACTGTTCCTGAGCCAGTGCAATTGTCTACACATTTATGGTCGCATTTGGATCGGTATGGTCCTGCACCAGGAGGAACCCAGGGCCAACAGGTCTTACACTGGATGTGAGGATTTCATCCAGGGTACCTATAACAAGTTAGATTAGGTATTATAGGTATTATTATTAGGTATTATAACAATTGCAGACATTTTAATCCTTAACAGACCAATTTTTAGATTCCTCTAATGCTTTGTTGACTAAACATTTTTTAGACACTTGTCAATGGTCAAGCGATCTTTCAGAAATGGAAGGAGTATGGCACAACTGTAAACCTAAACCAAGGCCGTCCAAACCCTACACTCACCCTCACCGAGACCGAACATGAGAGAGCTGATCAGAAAGATGACAGTCACCAAGAGGCCCCACTAGGTGAACATACTGGGACAGAGCTGCAGAGATCTACAGCTCAGGTGGGTGGAATCTGTCCATAGGACAACACGATTAGTTCGTGACACTGCACAAAGTTGGCCTTTATGGAAGAGTGGCAAGAAGAAAGCCATTGTTACAATAAAGCATATATACACGTGTCGGATTCGCACCGGATTCCGGCACGATCGATTCCGGGCGCGTGCACGCAAACGATCGTGCCGGAATCGCATGCAGCCCACCTGGTCCGATCGTTCGCGGTCCGATTGATCAGGGGCTCAGAATCGGATCCGAGGAGAACCACATGTTTGTCTTTCTCATGCGATTCTGTCCGATCAGGGGAGTTGCCATTGTGGAGGTGACAATCGGACACGGATCCGTCCCGGAATCCTTGACCAAGGTGGTATGCTGCGATGGATACTCTTAATTGGCCGATTGATCACACTACCTGCGATTCTGTCGCGGCACGAACGCTGCGGAAATCGATCGGATGATGAATCGATTGGACATGGAATCCGACACCTGTAAGGCTAGCTTTAGAAGTCACAAGCCATGTGGGGGACACAGCAAACATGTGGAAGAAGGTGCTCTGGTCAGATGAGACCAAAATGGAACTTTTTGGCCAAAATGCTAAACGCTTTGTGTGGCGGAAAACTAACACTGCACATTACTCTGAACACACCATCCCCACTTTGAAATGTGGTGGTGGCAGCATCATGCTCTGCGGATGCTTCTCTTCAGCAGTGACAGGGAAGCTGGTCAGAGTTGATGGGAAGATGGATGAAGCCAAATACAGGGCAATCTTAGAAGAAAACCTCTTGGAGTCTGCAAAAGACGTGAGACTGGGGCTGAGATTCACCTTCCAGCAGGACAACGACCCTAAACATAAAGGCAGGGCAACAATGGAATGGTTTAAAACAAAACATATCCATGTGTTAGAATGGCCCAGTCAAAGTCCAGATCTAAATCCAATCCAGAATCTGTGGCAAGATCTGAAAACTGTTGTTCACAAACGCTGTCCATCTAATCTGACTAAGCTGGAGCGGTTTTGCAAAGATGAATGGGCAAGGATTTCAGTCTCTAGATGTGCAAAGCTGGTGGAGACATACCCTAAAAGACTGGCAGCTGGAATTGTAGCAAAAGGTGGTTCTACAAAGTATTGACTCAGGGGGCTGAATAATTACGCACACTCCACTTTGCAGTTATTTATTTGTAAAACATGTTTGGAATCATGTATGATTAGCGTTCCCCTTCTCACGTGTACACTACTTTGTATTGGTCTTTCACATGGAATTCCAATAACATTGATTCATGTTTGTGGCTGTAATGTGACAAAATGTGGGAAAGAATACTTTTGCAAGCCACTGTATATATTATACAATCACCCCCCATTTATTTGTGAAATTTTATGTTCCTCTATCACGTAAGTTTATCACCTCTCCTCCTCTTCCCACTCTAAGAAGTTCCCAGACGAGGACGTGTCAGTGGGGGATCAGCGGACAGGTGAGTTCCTATGGCCTATGCAATAACAGTAAGGTTTTGGGGGGCCACCAAAGAACACCAAAGTTGGGCACCTGGGGTTTACAAGAATACTAATCCGGGAGGATGCTAAGAAAGAGGTGAGTTGGGGGATAGGAGGTTTAGAGGGACGGAGGATTACCCTTGTCTAGAGAATGTACAAGGTGGGAAGCTAGGAGGGATGGAATGATATCCTCCCAGCTGATGGCGGTGTTCTTGGCCAAATTTTCTGTAAGTTTTACCTAATTAGGAAATGGAAAACTTGACAGGTAATGGTAGAGCCAGAATCCTGTTCATGCTTGATTTCATAACTGTTCAAAGAAGAATGTTACCTTTGCCACCAATAATCATCATATTGCAAGTTGAGAAGTGTAATATTATCTAATTTCTGAGACTTCCTAAAAACTATTATAGTCTTGGCCAGAGTTATGACAGACACTCCCAGAAATTCATCTTCCAAAACTTCGTTCTGGTTTGAATGCCCGGGGGACATTTCTTATTATTGTTAAACATTTCTGTTTAATATCTGTAGACTCTCTTTACTTAAAACTAGAAATAAATGAGCAAATGTGTGTAAACACATCCATTTTATCTAGACCAACTTATATATTGTTTTATTTAGGTTGCTTCATTTTATTTATATAGTAACTCATTTAAAAATGAATGACTGCTGCAAACTCCTACAGAGCTTTGTAGTTTGAAAATTATCTTACAGCAGGCAGTTGAAAAGGCTGGATAATTAGTGCTGCTGTTGTCTGGGCTTGAAAAATCTGCTCTCAAACCTGTCATACTACTTTGTACATGGAGAACCTTCTATTGTATTGTCTTCCAGAAAAAAAAAACCTTTCCAGATGTTCTCCCTACCAATAATCCACTCTCTTCTAAGAGGTTTGAGTTTATATGTTCACAATGGCTCGAAAAGTTGGTTGCTTGCAAATTTGAGCAATGGCAATTAAATTTGGGGTTGGGGGGGGAATCCTCATTTCCTGACATGAAACAGAAAGGTGGATTTTCCCCTTCTGCTAACGAATAAAACTAAACAAGTAAAGAGCTTGTAAAGCTGAACAATAGACTTTAGTGAACTGTTCCTTTGTTGATAACTGAAATAAATGATTTCAATAGTAAAATGCTGTGGGAAAGCTTCATTACAAGCTAGCTTAAACTATTCCTTTCCAGTTTGGGCACAAATATCGAGTTTGCCCCATTGAGTAAAACATTTATATATATATATATATATATATATATATACCGTATATGCCGGCGTATAAGACGACCCCCCAACTTTTACAGTTAAAATATAGAGTTTGTTATATACTCGCCGTATAAGACTACCCCCTCTTCCAACGCTCACCAAATGAAAAAATGTATGTAGGCAAGTTAAATGTTGCATATAGGAATATATCACGGGCCATGAAAAATCATTGTCTGGTGGCTGAAATTTTGCTGAAATGTAACTTATAAGTATTATAGCTAGAGTGGTGAAACTCGGGGTGTAAGTAGTAGTAGGTGAGAATTACTGACCCTGAAAGTTCCATCATTATACTAGAAATGGTTTTCCTGCTATCAATATTCAAAGTTACAACAGAGCTACAGAGTGTGTTCTCCGTGAGAAGCATCATGTAGCCATGGTAACACTGCCCTGCTCGTTCTCTTGCCACAATGTATCTTAGTCAGCGCTGGCAGCTTCAGACAGCACAATACAATAACCGGATCGCACAGATACAGTAAGGCTCCCAGAGATTGTCCCCTGCACCCCCCCAGCCTGCGGCACCCGGCGTATAAGACGACCCCCGACTTTGGGGAGGATTTTAAGGTGCTGAAAAGTCGTCTTATACGCCGGCATATACGGTATATATATATATATATATATATATATATATATACACGTTATTCAATTTCACCTTGCTTGTAAATACTTTTTTTTAATAACTGACATACAGTTTTTCAAAATTTTATTAAAAAGTACATTTTAGGCTATAGGCATCAGTTCCGGTGGCATAGGCCTTGCTGCAATTTTAACAAACCCTCTGGGAAGGAAAATATTGGATTGCAGAATTTAGATAACAAAGCTATTCTCCATAGACATGCTTTAGCTCTCAAGTAGACTGGAAATTTAGAATTTGGATGGTGATACTAAGCCAATTCTCCTCCTTTCAGGTCATTGTATATGTGAAGTAGTAAGGCAAAGTACCAACAGCTGTATGTCTAAAATGGTTCTCATTCTTCCTGGTCATTGTATATCTGCAGTACTAAGTCAAAGAACCAATGCTTGTAGGCCTGTGATGGTTATTATCCTTCTAGATCATTGTATATCTACAGTAGTAAGGCAAAGCACCAAGAGCTGTAGGTCGGTGATGCTTCTCCCTCTTCCAGTTCATTGTATATCTGAAGAAGTAAGGCAAAGTACCAACAGCTGTATGCAGGGCCGCTGTCAGGGGGGGACAGGGGGGACTCCCCTCCCGGGCCCGGGCAGCTAGGGGGGCCCGACGGTCAGCACGTGGGGGCCACGGCGTGCTAACTGATAGGTACAGCAGCCTCTGCTCACTGTACCTCTGTCTCTGCACAGCCCGGACTGCCACTACTGTGTGCGATGCGCTGCCTGCAGTCCGGGCTGTGAAGAGGCAGAGGTCAGGTCATTGTATATCTACAGTAGTAAGGTACAGTACCAAAAGCTGTATGTCTTTGATGGTTCTTATTCTTCCAGGTTATTGTATATCTACGGTAGAAAGGGACAGTACCAAGAGTTTTATGTCTGTGATGGTTCTAATTCTTCCAGGTCATTGTATATCTACAGTAGTAAGGTAGCAGTATCCTAGCAATAAAAGTAAAGTCATTGTAAAGAAAGTATACATGATGTTAGGACAAAAAAGGTAAGCAACTATGTCAAACAATCCACAATTGCTTAATAAAGTCACAAATCTACGTAAGTAAAAGTACATAACATATGTAGCAAAGTATTCATGAATATAATTTTGCAAGAAATCTGTCCATAGATAATCAGAAGACTGAATGAATTGTTGAATTACAATAATTACCGTGATCAATTATGCGGCAACATTTATATCGTATTACTCATATTTAATATATTATTCATGGATTTAGGTGTGATGAAAAAAATGCTTATGTGATTTTATTGTAGTTGTTTTAAATTGTGAACCATACACCAGAGACTTGCTGTCAATATTTAATTGACAGCAAGTTACATGGGTTCAGTGGACCATTGACTTACAAACCTCTTTTAATCCCAAGGGTTGGTTGTAGGTCAAGTCTATTTTTCCCATAAGAAAATAATAAAAATACCCATAATGCATTTGAAACCTCCCAAAGCACTCCTAACCTGACATTTTCATAATAAAAAAGCATTGTATAATGGGTTTTATTTACTAGAAACGCCAATAACGTTCCTGGTGTTCTCACTAAAACGTTGTATTTTGCCTAGCTTAGCAGAAATAAATAATGTTATC
Source organism: Ptychadena robeensis (assembly GCA_036250615.1). Taxonomy (NCBI): domain Eukaryota; kingdom Metazoa; phylum Chordata; class Amphibia; order Anura; family Ptychadenidae; genus Ptychadena; species Ptychadena robeensis. Next base: position 28,353,997 of record CM070037.1, on the reverse strand, counting down.
ACCATTCAAGTTGACATATTTGGCTTTTATTAAGAGAGAATAAACAGTATCACTTCAAACTTGCTGTGTTAAGAGAAAATGAAATGGAAGGTGGTTATTGCTTGGAAGTAGAGCCCTTTTTTATCAGGAATACAGGAATATACACCAGAGACATGATGGGTTACACCAATTATAATACAAATGTAAAGAGGGTGGATATATGCACTCCTCTTCTCTCCTTATCACTCTAATATTTAACCCAAGTAATGGTCAGTCCAAGTAATATGGGAAAAGCATTAGGAGGTGTAGCATAGTTATGGGTGAAACGCGTCAGCAGGTGTAGAATAGCTGACAAAAAGATTTGTTGAACTGTTATCACCTAAGTGTCCAATTTACTTTGACTGTCTATTTTGGAAAAGAGTTAAAATACATCAATGAGCTTACAAAGTTGAGTAAACATGTTGCCATCTGTCTATGAGCCCCAAGGTGCCTGCCCTCTTCCCTGGTTCTCCACCCTTTTTTTTTAATCTTTTTCCTTTCACTCCTCTCTCTGTTGTACTATTTTTCTCTCTACCTTTATCTTCACTCTTTTCAACTTTGCTCTTTTCCTCACTTCTCTTTTCTCCCTTCCCCATGCAGTTTCTATTGGGGATATTGTGCACTGTGGCGTAGGCATGGATAGGATCTTCGCATTGCGCAGTACACACCCTTCCTCCAGTGATTTTCCCTCTTTTGTTTATCTCTTGTCTATTTGATGTACTTGACCAGTGATCAATAGAGATGGTTGAATTCTTCAACTAGCTGACTTTGTGAACTGATTGCAAAGCCTTTGAAAATGGCAACATCACTAAAATTGCTGCAGATAGGTGGGAACATTTTTTTTTTAAGTTTTGCTCTAGCACATGTAGTTTTTGCATATATTAAGTTCAAAGTTGTCAACTTTCAAAATTTTTACTTGACTTTGAACTCTATGCAAAAACTTTTTGTGTTACTTTTTTTGTAGTATACCTCCAACCCTTCTCTACATCTCCAGCAAGTTTGATAATGACACCATCTTCAAGGGTTTTGCAATTAACTCAAAATCGTCTAAATTGTATAATTTTTAAACAAAAACACTAGTGTTCAAGCTGCAAAGAACTGGAAGATTGCTGCCCCTGCTGCTTACAACGACCCAGTCCATAACTAGCCAATGTCTCCTCTTTTCTTCTGTATCTCATATTTTATTACCTTGTTATGTTTATAAGATGTTCAATAAAAGGGTAATATTTAAAACATGTTGCCATCTGATCTGAATCCTATAAAATCTACCAGCACTGTGTAACCAAATACAATTGCAATAGAGCTGCATACAGTATACTAGTCTTATCAAGTCAATGTTTACACATGGTGATCACTTGGAAAGTGTTACTATAGAATGGTCTGTCTTCTATACTTTGGCATGTATACAATATACAGGGAGTGCAGAATTATTAGGCAAGTGGTATTTTTGAGGAATAATTTT
>CM070037.1:28239296-28352417 GCA_036250615.1 Ptychadena robeensis | reverse complement strand
CTGGCAGTAGGACTGGGAGTTGAGCTTGACTCCATCCTCAACCCGAAATGGCCCCACAAGTTCATCTTTGATGATACCAGCCCAAACCAGTACTCCACCTCCAACTTGTTGGAGTCTGAGTCGATCTGGAGCTCTCTGCCCTTTACCAATCCAGCCACGTGCCCATCCATCTGGCCCATCAAGACTCACTCTCATTTCATCAGTCCATAAAACCTTAGAAAAATCAGTCTTGAGATATTTCTTGGCCCAGTCTTGACGTTTCAGCTTGTGTGTCTTGTTCAGTGGTGGTCGTCTTTCAGCCTTTCTGAGTATTGCACACCTTGTGCTTTTGGGCACTCCAGTGATGTTGCAGCTCTGAAATATGGCCAAACTGGTGGCAAGTGGCATCCTGGCAGCTGCACGCTTGACTTTTCTTAGTTCATGAGCAGTTATTTGCGCCTTTGTTGTTCCACATGCTTCTTGCGACCCTGTTGACTATTTTGAATGAAACGCTTGATTGTTCCATGATCACGCTTCAGAAGCTTTGCAATTTTAAGAGTGCTGCATCCCTCTGCAAGATATCTCACTATTTTTGACTTTTCTAAGCCTGTCAAGTCCTTCTTTTGACCCATTTTGCCAAAGGAAAGGAAGTTGCCTAATAATTATGCACACCTAATATAGGGTGTTGATGTCATTAGACCACACCCCTTCTCATTACAGAGATGCACATCACCTAATATGCTTAATTGGTAGTAGGCTTTCGAGCCTATACAGCTTGGAGTAAGACAACATGCATAAAGAGGATGATGTGGTCAAAATACTCATTTGCCTAATAATTCTGCACTCCCTGTATGTGACAGCAGCCATGATCGTAGTAAGTAGAGATGGTCAAATTTTTTGACTTGCTGACATTGTGAGCTGATTGCAAAGCCTCTGAAAATGTTATCATCACCAAAATTGCTGGAGATGTAGAGAAGGTTTGGGAACATTTGAAAAAAAAATTGGCTCTAGCATATGTAGTTTTTGCATAAATTAAGTTCAAAATGAAAGTCGAAATTCCAATTTTCAAAATTGTGACTTAACTTTGAACTTAATTTCAGCAAAAACTGTTATTGTTAGAGTCAAACTTTTTTGTTTGTAGTGTTCCCCCAGCCCTTCTGTACATCTTCAGCAAGTTTGGTGATTATACCATGTTCAGGGGCTTTGCAATTAAGTTGAAAACGGTGAAATTGTCGAATTTTTGAAAACAAATTTGACCATCCCTAGTAGTAAAAAATTTATTTAACGTTCATAAAAAAAGATCTGAAATAAGCTTTCATATGTAGATAAATGAAACAGTAAACACAGATCAGAAAACCTTTAGATTATATGTTTGTGTTGCACCATTCCAAATATTGATGCGAGTGAAAGAGGGGAAAACATTGCAATACATTTTCGTGCAATTGTTTTCTTAATTTCCTTTTTTTACCATTAAAGGCATGAATAGACAATAAAACATATTTTTTTCTGCTCTGCTTGTGTGGAATGTTTCACTCTAACTGCCAACTCCAGAATAATTAAAGCTTTTCAAAACCATTTGCTGTATTACAAGTGACAAGCTCAGTCTTCAGTTAGATTTTTTCATAGTATAATTGAAGTTTTGTATCATAAAAAGAGAACTACTCACCCATGTAATGGATCCTCTTCCATTATCATGTTTGATAATTGTCTATGGCTGCACATCAATTTGTCCTTGTGGCTTTTGTCACATGGCTGATATCCAACTTCCATACACATCATTAGACATAATTCACCTAAACTGCCATTAGACAATGGAAATAACTGCCAGCACTTTGTCTGTGACACCTCTACTGATGGTTACTAGTTACTACTTATAGTTCATTGTCTATCTGCAATATTAGTAATAATGTCAACTGAATTGGTTATGATTTTGTTGTAAAATGTTATAATTTTTTAACCCAAATTATGAAAAGCTCACTCTACTTGAAGTACATTTTTCCAAACACACAGAAACAGAAAACAAAATTAATTAACAGCAAGTTACATGAGTTCAGTGGACCCTTGACTAACAAACCTATTTTGATTCCCCAAGGGTTAGTTGTAGGTCAGATCTATTTTTCCCATAAGAAAGAAATTATTGATATTTTCATAATAAAAAAAAAGCATTTACCAGAAATGCCAATAATGCTCCTGGTATTCTCACTGAAAAGTTGTAATGTGCCTCGCTTAATTTTTTTTTTTATCACCATTCAAGTTGACATCTTTGGCTTTCAGTAAGAGAGAATGAAAATGAAATGAAAGGTGGTTATTACTTAAGGAGAGCCCCTTTTATCAGAAATTTGGCAGTATCCTTTTTTTCCGTGGAAGAGTCTGTTTGTAGATTGGTGAGATGGTCCGTAAGGACGAGGTATACTTATAGGTGAGATTGCTCACATCCACTATCGATTTTCTTCACATTTTCCTTTTTAATTTTGATTCTTTTAGTAAATTCTCTTACTTTTCTAGCTATTTTACTTACATTTTGATGCACTGTCCTCAAAAAGATATTTGGGTTCAGAGAGCAGCTTAAAATTATTTTTGTGATATCCCGGGTCTTTGTTTACAATGATAATTCTAATTGTAAGCCAAGACTTTATAGCTCAAATTGGTCTTGTAACTCAAGGGTCAACTGTACAGCTCCGATATTTTCTTTAAGTGTAGTGCCGCTACACAATATGATCTTGTAGATACCAGGGAGGTGATTAGGAAATCTGTTACCCTTAACCTTCAGAACTGTCACTAGAAAGACTATGTGGCATTGCAATGCCACACCATTCATCCATTAGATCTTTCTCCGCATTTCACCAGAGAATGGCATGAGCTGTTGTTTCAGGCCTGAACTCTCGTTTGCTTTGAAAATTGGGGTTGCTGGAGAAATGCAGACGGTGGCTTTGTTTCAGAAGAGAGTTTCCTAAGTGGATATGGGGGATTTAAGGAGGGTAAGAAGAACATTTTTGTTCAGTTAACAAACATAAGTTCTTTATACAAAGTATTATACAAAGTTTGACATGATGGCTAATGTATATTGATAAATTTCAGTTGATCGTACAAATATCTGATTTCTAGGTATTTCACACGATCTGAGTAAAGGAATCAATTGTTCTTAAGTTGATTGCACGGTGTGGTAGTGCAATTGATCAATGTTAGACTGACAGTCGATATTAAAATCGTACAAGACGATCAAATCGATGAGTGATTGGGAAAAAGTCGACACATGTATGGCCACCTTAACCCTGGCAAGCCTTCATGACCCATGTACATGACACATTTCCAAATAGTCCTTATTCTTTCATCAAGATACTTTTGTGCATAATGTTGTTTAATGCCATATATTGATTTAAGTTTAGCGAATATCTGGTGAGCCTGGCATGAGCCGGAGATATAGGATGGGGGGGGGGGGGCTACATTGCATGTCGCATATTGTATTCTGTATTGATAGGGTCAGTACACCTTCAGCCCATTCCTGCACCTGCCATCTAAGCCAAAAACTTTAGTCTGGTATCACCCTCATGTCATGCATAAACCTTGAGCACAGGGGGGATACAGCAGCACCTATTACAACTCCTTGTCCTTACTTTCCACACCGTTCCTGTCATCACGTAACACCGTGTCTGTAATTCTAATTTTTTCCATTGCAGCCCTCCTTCTCCCTATTTTATGATGGTATCTTTCACAGCTCCCTTACACTTTTAATGGAAGCCAGCACCCCCCCCCCCCCCCCCCCCCCCCCCCCCACCTATTTAGGTTGTTGCAATAGCCATTAAGATGTTGAAATATATTCATATACAATAAAACACATGCAATGCTGTTTCTGCCTACCTGCTACTTTGCTTGTTACAGCAGCCTATTCAACTTTGTGTGAGTTGCATTGCAATGTACAGTATGTTCCTACCATGTGTTGTGGTACTCTGAAACCAAATAGTGTTGCAATTCATTTGCCTATCCTGTGCGGTAAATTACTGTACTCTTTATAACATTTGTTGCACTTATAGATGTGATTGAGACATAAAACATTTTTGTAGATGCCATCCTAACTTCTTCCATCTGGCCAGGCCACATTGTTCCCACTCCATTGCCCCATAGCTTTTATTGACCACATCTAACAAATCCCAGGCTTGCCACTCTGTGATAACCATCCCAAATATACATCTCCCCAACCTGCTATAACCTCCATGCTTGCCAGTTAAACCTCTCCCTTACTGCTGAGCATGGCACAAGTCCCACTCTTAATAAAACAATAAACTCCACAACACACATCTTACCCCATCTTTCACCTTGCTCCTTGATACCACCCAGTCTGTTTGCTGGTAATTAGGAATTGCCCTTCTTTGCTAGATCTCTGCTGTTTTATTAAAGAGCAGGGAGCATTCTAATGGTCAGCTGGTTAATGGAAGCAATTACCGATTCCAATGTAAAAAGCACTGGCCAATGGACACGCCATTAGAGCCATATAGACAGAATGATAATGGTTGTATTGTTGGGTCTTTTGACCATTGACCACCATATGGGCAGATTTACTGTTAAGTATTTGATGTGTTTGTACTCTATTTCAGCCATTATAAAAGCTATACATTAGGTTTGGTCTCTTCCCAATCTTCATGTTATATGTGCTAGTCAGAACAGGTATGGTCTTTTCCTTCAGACAGCTGTCTTCAGCCCTAGGCTAGAGAACATTTGAAACAGATTAGAACAGGGGGGTCACTGACCCTTCATCTGCTATCCTATCTCCATCCAACACCTTTACATGTGTACATCGTATACCCTTCCCCCATGTTAAGCTACATCATAATATACCTGAAGAGCATGTGGTCTACCATGTCTATAGATTTATAGATTTCCTGTCTTATCTCATAATTGGTTCTTCTTTCTGGTTATTTTCTTTTTCATCAATAAATACACTGTTTGCTTAAGCCAGTTGTTGCCAGTTGCTGCCAGTCTTGCCCATTAATAAAAGTCACTAAGTCAATGAGGAAATAGACATCTCATAGGAACAGGAAATCTCCTTAAAATGTGAAGTGTTTGCTCCATCCCTTGGATTTTTGCAGTACTCTTTTGTAAATATCCCAAATAACAACTTGCTAAGTACCGGATTAAAAAGTCAAGAATCCTTCCAGTTTCTGACATCTAATGCAATTATGCTACAAATAGGATTTCATTTATTCACAGCAAGTAACACACAAACAGTATGTTTTATTATATAAAATGTAGAAGAGAATGAGGTGTAGTTCCTTATTGTCTAAATTGCCTAACATTGTTGTATTAATATTTAAAAGGCTAAAGTGATACTTCCAGTTTTAGGAGATTTTAATGAATAAATATGCTTTTAAGCAAATAGGTATTATTGTATTCTAAAATTTAATGATAATTTTTTTAGCTGTAGCATCCTACATGCTGTATGAATTATAAAGATTCAAATCTCTAGTGCAACATAAATGATGATAGATAAGCAAGTAAGCCAATTATCCTCTTACATATCATTCAATTATTAAATGTTTTAAAGAAATTCACCAAAACCAAGGATTATTGGGTACAATTAAAAAAATGGGAAAGATTAACTAGTATTCTGTTTTTGCAGCTGTTCAAATATCAGGCTCACTGTCTTTGTATAAAGTTTAATACAGGGGAGATAGAAAGGAGTAGGACTCCCTTACATTGGTATCATTTGGTGTAGGAAACCCCTTTACCTTCGTGACATTTGGAGTAGGACTCCCCTTACATTATTGTCATTAGGAGTAAGACTTCCCTTTATATTGGAGTCATTAGGAGTAGCATTCCTCTTACTTGTCATTTGGAATAGGGTTCCCCTTAGATTGGTGTCATTTTCGTGTAGGACACTATTTATTTTTGTGTCATTTGGAGTAGGATGCCCCCTACATTGGTGTCTGTACAAGTAGGATGACCCCTTATACTAGTTAAAATAAAATGACACTTTTCCCAGAATTGTGCATAAAAGAACATTGCAGTTTTTTTGGGGTGGCCGCCATCTGTGGATACTACAGTATATACTTTACTGCCCCTAGATGCATTAAGTGTCCCAAACGTTGTCAAATAGTCCATCTTATTACCTCTCCACTTAGCAGATGCCACTCTGGGTGGGTATCAACCATGACCCAATGGCTGTGAATAACATAATCTAGCAAACCCCCCACCCCCCTCAAGTACAGAGACCAGTGTGAATGATATTAGGACGCATATGACCTGTCAATGCCCCAGTATTTGTGTGTATGTGATTAGAATGCATGTGGCACATGTCAATGGGAGTAGGATGACCCAATATTGGTGTGAATAGGATTAGAATATGCATGACATGTGTCAAAGGGAAAAGGGTGCCTCAGTATTGGTGTGAATATGATTAGGATGTGTGTGACACGTGCCAATGGGAGTAGAATGCCCCAGTATTGGTGTGAATGTCATTAGAATGCATGTGACAAGTGTCAATGGGAGTAGGATGCCCCAGTATTGGTGTGAATGCTTTTAGGATGAATATGACATGTCAATGAGAGTAGGTTTTGGTGTGAATATGATTAAAATGAGTGTGATATGTGTCAATGGGAGTAGCATGCTCCAGTATTGGTGTGAATGATATTGGGATGCATGTGACATGTCAATGGGAGTAGGATGCCCTAGTATTGGTGTGAATGTGATTAGACTGTGTGTGATATGTGTCAATGGGAGTAGCATGCCCCAGTATTGGTGTGAATAAAATTGGGATGCATGTGACATGTTAATGGGAGTAGGATGCCCCAGAACTCATGTGAATTATTTTTGAATGTATGTGACACATCAATGGGAGTAGCATGCTCTAGTATTGGTGTGTATATGATTGCAATGTATGTGATATGTGTCAATGGGAGTAGCATGCTCCAGTATTGGTGTGAATGGTTTAGGATGTATATGACATGTCAATGAGAGTAGGGTGCCCCAGTAATGGTGTGAATATGTTTACAATATGTGTGATACAGTATGTGTCAATGGGAGTAGCATGCCCCAGTATTGGTGTGAATGATATTGGCATGCATGTGACATGTCAATGGTATCATGCTACAGAACTCATGTGAATTATTTTTGGATGTATGTGACATGTCAACTAGAGTAGGATGCCCCAGTATTGAAGTGAATTTGATTAGGATGTCCACGACATTTGTCAGAGAGAGTGGCAGTTTCTTTTTCGTTATTGTTCATAAAATTAGAAGAGTCCAATGTAAATGAGAATGAGGGTAAAATATATTTACATATGCAAGCAGTGGGTCTGGTTTTATCCTAATTCAAATGTGCAAAGTAAAATATGTATTTCAGTAGAATTAATGAAAACTGCTTTCTTTTGATTTCAGTTTCATGTATTTAGGCAAATAACCCAGAATTGTACCGTTTATAAGGACAAGCTAGCAGCTACAGGAAATATCATTCAGCTAAGTGGCATAATTTATGTTCCTGAAGTGCTTATTGAATATATATTCTCTACGCTGGGGAAAAGGCAGAGGCTAAGCAGCTTGGCTTTAAATGAAGGGCTGTTGAAAGAATTAAAACATTAAACACACATCGGGCTATGAGCCCATGAGAAATAGGAAGGCACAGCAATAATTTTGTCGTTAAGTAAAAAAGGGCTTCCTTGTCTGTTGGACATCAATGTGGATGACGGCAATGAGCACAGCTGTGACTGGAGCTGTTGAACGTGTAAAAAAAACTTTTCCAACTATTTTAAATGACCAAAAAGTATTCTGCTACACTCTGGGGGAGAAAATTGTCAAAGATTTGTGTGCTTTTTGTATTATAGTTGTAAAGTTGATAGTTGTCACAAAACAACTGGATTACTGTTGACATGCTTATGCATTTTATTATGTAAAGCAGATGCATCCACCTTAATTGGGTTACCTACCATAGAGGAACTTAATGGGGAAAAAATTATTTCTTGTGTGCATATTGATGATGATGCTACATCAAAAGAAAACTTACCCTGCAGGGCCCCCTTTTCTAGATAGGAACACTACACAGGTTCAGATTTAAACTTTATGTATAGACACACCCACAAGTCATGCAAAGGCATACATCATGCACATAGACAGACATACACACAGATACACACACATTACATTACACTCTACTTACTATCTGGAGCTAGTTCTTCTATAGTTGGTTTCTCCCTTCAGATTGTCTGTTCACGAAAAGGCGGATCGTACTTTTAGAAAACCGACACCCGCCTGTTCGCACTTCCAGGACATGGAGCACATTCCATATACCGGAAGTGATGTTACTTCCGGTACATGGACCGCTCAGTTCCTTATTCCATATGCTGGAAGTGACGTCACTTCAGTTTTTTTTGCCCAATTTTTCTCCGGAGACCACGGTCTCTAAACGGTCACTAGTGAAAAGAACACCAGTACTGTTCACCAGCAACAAGAATAGTGAACATGTGATATCTAGCCATCTCTAGTCATAGGCATACCTGCCAACTATCCCATTTTGGTCGGGAGAGTCACATTTATATGTGGCTTTCCTGGCCAAATTCTGATTCTCATTAATCCTGGATTTTTTAAAACAGTGTAATTTAGGAGGAAGGGGGCATTACTCTGCCTCCTTAGTTCCCACCCTGCATATAATCAGCACAAGTGGGGTGGGAACTTAGGATGTCATTAGCAGGGAGAGTAACGCCCTATTCCCGCTAAATCAGCTGACAACTAAATCCGATGCTGAAAGTGACGTCAGAGCCATATTCCGAATACTTCCTTTATTTTTTCCTTATGCGTGTGCATAAAAGTACAGGTATGGTCATTGGTTTGCCACCACTGGCTTTATGTCATTGATGCCCCCCCCCCCCCGCAATACCTTTGTGTTTCCCGTAGGAGGCACACCCCCCAGTTTGGGAGCCACTGTTGTAATCAAATGTGGACACACATAATTGAGTTTAAAACAACTTTTGTCATCCCTTCTTCTTCTCGAATCAGGTTGTATTTTTCCTGGCAAAGCTGCATTTTAGTTTAACTCATTTAAATTCCATGGACTTGATTAGGGCTTTTAGGGTAAGCTGTTTTGGGAGTCTGGCGATGTTATTTCTTGGCACAGTATGCAACTGTCCCATACAGCAAACCTGTTCTTGACCCTAATCATAGCCCTAATAGTCAGGACCGGTTAAAGATTAATTATGAACCTATGCAAGAATCAAATCATGGTTGTCTTGGCTAGAATACTACAGTTCACTGAGCACATATTTCAATAAAATTTATGACAAACTAAGGAGTTATCGTAAGGACAAGAGAAGTGGTGGAAGATGGGCAATGGGGCTGATATATGGTGATGCAGTAATGACATTTTATAACTTTCGAGCTATGCAAGTTTTATGGTCATGACATGCATCAAATCACACACCGATCATCAGAAACATTCATCAATCACATATAGACAAACACAGAGAAACAAAGAGACACTCACATTACATGCACTCTACTTACTGTTTGCAGCTATTTTTTTCATGGCTAGCTTCCTGGAATAGTTCCGCACCCACCCCCTAGTTTAGGAACCACTAGTGTAGACTAAAGCAGGGAACAAACGTGTAGATATGCGCCAGATCAATGGCCGTTTCGAGCGCCGTTGGCCCATATCATATTCGGCCATCCCTGTTTTCGAGCGGGATTGATTGGGAAACCGGGATTTTAGACATGACTGTAGATTACGGTCGATGTCCATTGCTTTGCATGGAGACCGCAGGGCTGAGCTGGAGACAGTAGTGCCCTCCTCCGATATCGGGTGGCAGTGCGATGACATCATTGTGCTGCTGCTGGGAACCTCGAACGGCTTTAATATCGAGCTGCGTGTTCCCAGATTAGGCCTAAGGATGCAAACGAGTACAGCTCTGTCTACACTAGCATCGCAGCAATGACAATGCAAGGCCTTTAGCATGGGTGAAACATTTTGTGAAAATGGGCCAATGACCCACTAGGGGTCCATTGGAAGTCAAAGTGGCTCATGAATGCATGAACCTTAAAAGGAATATTAATGGTTGACTAGATGCATATATATTTTTTCTCTGTGTGTGCTTTATCTATGTTATGATACTGGTTGCTTGGTATATTTTTCATCATATTGTTCCTTTATTATATGAAGACTTAAACCAAAGAGCAGAAATGATGGGTAGAGAAACATATGTGAAGCTTGTCCTAGCTCTAGGTATCCTACTGTCATAATGTTACACGTGCTGGGGATCACAGATGATTTATTAGCACAAAAAGGTCAGGTAGCATTCAGTTGTATGTCAAGAACCTGAGCTGAGACATTCAAGGAAAATAACGTGGGAGTCTTGCTGTGCAAGAAAATGGAGCAGTATTGGATCTGGGACAGGAACAATGATTGGCTTCACAGAAAGCACGAGTCAAGTATATTTTAAGGTCTGTTGAATGCATTTGAAGAGCTGAAACATAGTGTACATTTAATAAGACAAAAAACTCAAAAACTACATTACAAAAAAACTACATTTGATAGTAAATTTTTTAAAAAAAAGGATAAAGTATGAGGATACTACAACATAGAGTGAATAGTCAAAGCAACTGTGCTGTGTTTTTCATAAGGACTTCATGATTATACCAAGTTCCTTCTCACAAAAAACACATTAGGATGTTGCTCATCAACATAGAATAATAAAGACATATCGCCAGTAGGGGGCGATAGGGAGGTGATTTTCAGAAAGGTTACAAAAAATTGGTATGGTCCATCAGGTATTAACCTTGTGTAGCCCGGTGGCCCATCCAGAGATTTCTGTAAGGAAAATGCACACTTAATCGCACAGCTTAATGCAACTCATGGTATCACGCATAAAATATTCTGACGCAATGCAATTCAAGGTAGTATTTAATAAGAGTGAACTTCTAACACATCTTGTAGTGCATAATAATAAAGAGAGGCATGCTCGTTGAAATACAGCAGTTCTAATTTTGAAATGAATGGACTGTCCCAATGTAGAGCACATTAGCATTACACATGTTAATGCAGTGTATTTGTCTGAACAGTCCTTATTCTTATTTAAAAAATGACCAAAATATCTGATATCCATAAACACTCAATAAGTATGTAGGCAAAATACCTTTAAGGTCAGGTTCATTTGGATATTTAGGTTTCTAAAGCAGTCAACAATTGCAGAGCTGGTGCTGGGCTTTCTTATTAAAAAGCCTAGCATGAACTGCAAGCACAGGCACATAGAATCACCCTGAAAAACTACAAGATTTACCATGCCATCCAAGATTTACCATGCCATCCATGCAACATTATGCTGAGGCGTGCAGTTTTCTGCTGGTTGGCAGCTACTCTGGTGCTATAACTGAGAATAACTTTAGAAGCTTCAGATAAACAAAATTAGAAAATTGAAAAGGCAGTGCGATAGTGTAAATTGTTTTATTGCCTCTCTCGATGTATGAAATATATTGAGATGATATATACACGTACTGACAAGTACAGACAACTTTGCATTTAGGTTTCAGAGGAACAACAAATTAACACTTGCCATCCCAGCATTATGATCCCAGCAGTTGTTGCTGTTCTATGTCTTAAACCCATCACACTTTAGAATCCTAGCTAACTAGACTTGACTGTTTATATAGTTCATAGTTGGCTTTCAGATCAAAGTGTTGGCTGTAGGTTATGGAGATAGTGTGATGGGTTACAGCTCAAGTTGTTCTTCTCTGCTTGTATGTGCAACCAAGTTGGTGTGTTGGCAAGGATGTATATTTAAAAATATACACATTTTACATTTTTCCATGCTTAAAATGCTATAATAGGAACAAGAATACATAGCAATGCAGTAAGTGTTATAGGTCATTATAGGGAGTCTTCGTTTCATTTAGAACTTCTCACATTTCTCCAGGTCTGGCATCTCTGCAGGTCAACTTACTAGCTTAAAGTAGACCTGGATTTGAGATCAGTTCAGCGCATGATGGCACAACCCTACCCATGACAACTACTGGGAGTAGGGGAACATTCCTGTATTTTGTTGTGCAGGGAAAGGAAAATAATTGAGACATTTTGTCATCATAGATTTTCTTGCTAGAAAGCTGAACATGAAGAAGAGCTTAATCTTTCAGCATGGCAATGACCCAAAGCATACATGCAAATCCTAATGGGGAATGGCTTCACCAGAAGATTAAAAGTTTGGAATGGCCCAGCCAGAGCCCAGACCTGAATCAGATTGAAAATCTGTGGGGTGATCTGAAGAGGGCTGTGCACAGGAGATGTCCTCCCAATCTGACAGATTTGGAGTGTTTCTGCAAAGAAGAGTGTCAAGATGAAGAAGTCAAAATGTGCCATACCAGGGGTGTGTGGACTATATATATCCACTGTAAATATGTAGCTAATCCATGTGGATTATAATAAGAAAACCATTCTCCATCACTAGAACATTAAGCACATTGCTCTGAGTTCTATATTAGTGATGATCACGAATATTCGGATTCCGAATAATAATCGCGAATATCGGCAATTCGGAAATTCGCGAAGATTGTGAATATATTGCCGAATATTCGCAATTCCGGATATTCGGTATTTTTTTTCCATTACACACGCCTCTCAATGCAAGTGGACAAATGGGAAGGCTGCAACAAGAGCTTAGCAACACTCCCTGCGACCATCAACAGTTTTTAAATCCCATATTGGGGTGATGCGAATATTTGGAATATTGCGAAAATCTGCACTTTAGAAAATTCGCGAAAATCACTTAGATGGCGTCCAAAATAGTTTTTCCAACACACCCCTCAATGCAAGTTAAACATATATTCGCAAATATATAAAATTCGCATAAAACTGCCGATATTCGCAATAAGAAGAATATTGCCGAATGCGAATATTTTCCGAATGTTTTCCCAAAAATTTGCGGCATGCCGCGAATACGAATGTTGCCTATGCCGCTCATCACTATTCTATATAGACTGCCCTAGTTGGCTGTTCAGAAAATATGTAAAAATGTGTCAGAGAACTACTTTGCGTAATGATCATACAATCCTTCTCTACATGGGCAGCAATTCTGGTGATGCTTTCATGTTCAGGGGCTTTGAAGTCAACTATTTGAAAAAATAATTACCATCTCTAACAATTATGAAAGGTTACAAATAGGGGCAACAGGGGTAATTAGATGAACCTGACAGAAGAATGACACATATCACACAGCTAAAAAAAGCTAAAAGACAATGAGTGTGGTTACGTCTAAGGGCCAGTAAGCTTATGTTATTTCTATTATTGGGTTAGGCACAGGTTCCCTTTACTCACCTGTCTGAATGCTACGCTCAACACTGTATACATGGTTCATCTGCTCCGAGAATTAGAGCAGATTGGTTAGTCACATGTTGATTAGTTTAAATTGAATATTCCAGACATGTTCAGTAAAAGCATTCATCACTCTATCCTTGTTTTGTTCCTCTTGGAAGAAGTGTTTTGACATGAGCGATCTCGGTAAAGAATAGAAGTGTTACGCTGTGTAATTTACTTCCCACTGTATTATATTATACGACGTGGAATGTGTGAAGTGATTTATTTCTCTAGCTGAATATACTTTTCCTGGAATACATACATTGTAATGCATACGCAAGTCTGCTATAATATGTCAAGAAATATATCTTGTGCAATAAACAATTTTATAAAGGTAAAGTATCACTGTAGCTGATGGAGATGTGGACCTAATGTGCCTAAGACTCGTAAGTAGAGGAAAATGGTTCTTAGCATTGATGTAGATAGAAAAAAAAATTGTGTTTGGTAAATAGAGTTGAAGATTAGTGTTGATTTTTTTGCGAATATCGGCAATTCGTGAATATCTAGTAATTTTAAATATTTGCGGTATGGCCATGTATTGTGAAAATAATATTCACACTGCGAAAACAAACATAGCATGTGACCACTCATTTCGAAGATTTTTGTAATGTGAATATTATTGTCGCAATTGCGGTGATAATTTTATCGAACTATCGCAAATTTGAATATTGCCTATGCCGCTCATCACTATTGAAGATTTGGCCTAAAATAGAGTCTTGCTTGATGATTTAAAGAGGAACTAAATGAAGTAAATGAAAAAAAAAAGGACATATTCACACTGCTTCTAGCCAATGAGCAGTACAGGTGTTCGACTCGCCCCGTTCGCCAGCAGGAAGGAGCTTACTATTCTTCCACCGGCAGGATCAGGAGCATTATGATCCCGCCGGAGGAATAATCCTTTCACTAGAGAACCCGGTCTTGCAGCGAAAGATCGGCTCTGAAAACTGTTACATCCAGCAATCACATCCGGCAATCGGAACCAGGATGCATTCCAGGTACTGTATGTGACATCACAGATGTCACTTCTGGTTTTCCCGATTCAATTTCCTCGCCAACAGGGCGGGCGTCGGACTTTTTTAAAAGTCCCATCCGCCTGTTCGCGAATGGACCTGGCCGAAGTTCAGCCATCACTAATGTTAAATACTTGCCAGCATAATATAGTAAAAAAATATAGATATGCGGCACCCAGCTATATTGGGGAACTTAGTCCTCAATAGAGGCTACACTGGACTTAAGCGGTAGCTTTGTAGTACATAACAAGTTTATTACGTGTGAAACAATATAACAATGAAGTAACAGCAGCTGGTCATTAAGCTCTCAATGCATTTCGCGACGGGTGTCGCTTCTTCAGGAGAGAACCAACATAAAAATAAGGTCAGTTATAGGAAAAAAGAGGAAAAGGCAACAATCAATCTCATATCAAGCCTTAACCAATATGTAAAAGTATTTTGGCTTCAAAACGGTAATTTGTATTTACCTCTGGTTTCCCGTATCTAGGTTCCATATCTAGGGTAGCCCCCTATATACATCAGTTATTGGTGTACCGTATCTTACTTGCCAGCATGATGATGGAGAACCCTATAAAACAATATACTCACCTCTTAGTCCCGCTACCCCTATCCTAATCTGCTTTGGCCATTAGTGACCCGGCTGCTGGAAAACCTGCATATGTGCAGTAGCATATATAATGATGGAGAACCCTAAAAAACAATATAATCACCTGTTGGTCCCTCCGGTAGATCAGGTATCAGGTCATATACTGCGCAATGATAACAAAACTCAGGGTAATCCATACACTGTAGACACCACTCCCTAAAAAAACTAATTTAATTTTCCATTTTTATGATAGGCTCTTTTCTTTGTTCTGTACATATACTCTTTATATATCATACATAGATACTCTATAGCAGGAGTGTCAAACTCCAGCTCAGAGCCCAAATTCGGCCCATGGTGTAATTATATCTGGCCCACAATATTGTATTTTAAATTTTATTTGGAATTTGCTGTGACAGGTGTTGAAGTATTACACCTTGCTTGCTACAGATTTGCAAAATTATTTAAGCAAAACTTAAGTTTGATTCCATATGAAAAGGTTCATCGGTAGATCTGATGAGAAGGTAAGACTTCCACAACTTTAGAATTTGTTTTTAATAATTATCATGGTTGGCTCGTGACTTTGCCCAAGTATTTTGGCCCTCTGTGTATTTAAAGTTGACACCCCTGCCTCACAGTCTACATAGTTTATCTGCCATGTTTGTATCAGACGGCAATCAAAAGCCATTGTGGTCTGTATATGAAATCCCTGTTCCCTCCAGCAGGTGGCTCCAGTACTGGTATCCAACTTAATTTTTTTTTATTATATAGAACAGTTATACATCTAGGTGACTTCTAGTAATATATATTTTTAATTAAATATGTGGATTTTATGTCTACAATGTAAACCTTTATATATCCCTGAAATGTAACCCTTTATACATACCTGACTTTAACACTAAGACTTGTTGAAAAAGCATTTTGAGTAAAATTAGAGAAATACTTCTTTAGGTTCTCATGAAGATCTATATAAAAGCGACCCAAAACTTTATTTTTTGTTAAAGGCTCCTTGAAAAGAATATTTCCAATACTTAAACTGTGTACCAGGGTTGCGACTCCAACCAATATTTTACTTATTAATGATTTTTGCAAACTGAAGCACCTTCAACATTTATTACTTTAGCCTATATGTTGGTTCTAGGTCTTTAACTGAGGTGAGGTTTCACTAAGAGGTCTCATTTTGTAGCTCTATCCCTAACAGGTGCCTGTAAGCAGACCTGTCAAGCCTTCCGGTTTGGCCGGGAAAGTCACGTTTTTATAAAGCTTTCCTGGCCAAATCCCGATTTCAAGAAATCCTGGATTTTTACTCTCCCTGCTAATGTCCCACCTCGCACATTATCAGCACAAGCACGGTGGGACATTACCAGGGAGACTAGCGCTCTCTCCATGCTAGATCAGCTTATAAGTGACGTCACTTCCGGTACGTGGAACGCGGAAAAACCACAATCCCTATACCGGAAGTGACATCACTCATGTCCCTTCCTGTACGTCCCCCGGTTTTTTAATGCCCAAACTTAACAGGTATGGCCTGTAAGCCCTGCTCGCCACAACTAACCTACCAACTGGCTGGTGGTTTAAAAGCTAGACATGAATCCCAAGCTTAGTCCAAACTGTTTTAAAATAGTAATTTCTCTGGTTTGGCTGGTAACAATTACTATAAGGGCTTGTGTCCACTCAATGGCATGGACACGTAGGCGTTACAATTTCATGATGCCCAACTGGCAGAATACCCATGTTTTAAGGGCTCATTCCTGCTGCATTGGCTTTAATGCTCCCTATTCATTTGGATTTAAAAGACGCTTTCATGCTGACACATCCATTGAACGCTCAGCATTGCCAGAATGTAGTGGATCCTGTCTCATTCATTTTTTTGGGGTCCTTTCCGCACCATAATCCCTGCATTCTACAGACACTAAAGATAGGAATTTCAATGCTGTGGACACAAACCCTAAAACTAACCCATCTGTTTAGCAATCTACTGTTCTTGAGTACAGGGGTCCCTAAAATGTACAATATATAGACAGATGTTAATGGGAGTATCATCACTGGCACATGATAAAATGCTGAATAAGCATTGTGCTGACATAATCATAAGTCATCTCTATAGTCATTGGTTTGTAGCATGTCCCGTGGTAACAGGTGACACCCAGAGTTGTTTTGAAGACTAGTAAACTCCTTAACCCAAAACATTAGCAGGCTTCACAATTCCTGAGCTGCAGTCCCCAGATACTTTAACCTATCGAATGGTATTCCCGTACGTGCAATAGTCTGCTGGTTTTCCCCACCCACCCTTCTCCCATCTATTCATGTGTCGCATAAAAACATAGTCGCCTCCATAACATGGGTGTCTATGGCGTCACCGATAATGTTGAAGAGGCAGTACCGGAAGCGATCAGCGAACTGCGTTCGCCAGGGATGTTAAGCAGGTATTGTGACTTAAGACAATACCTTCCATTGGGGAATTAGAGTGTAAGTTCTTGTTGGAGACAATAGGTGACAAGACTATAGACTATATTATAGGCTATAGAGATGTAAAGCGCTGCTTAATATGTTGCAGCTATGGAAATACATGATAATAATAAAATTTTTGTTAAAAGGGCTAGATTTTACAGGACATGCTTCATCCAGAAACTGGGGCTTTGTATTGTATTACTTGCTAAGGCTTCTGATGCACACTCTTTGAAGCACACCATATGCTCTAAAATCAGTCTGAATAATTTCAGTACAGCAGAGAACATTGTACAACTGTAACACAGAAGGGACATCTGGAATTAAGCTTTCAGGCAGCTTAGTATGAATGCGCTGCACTATTAGACATATTAATGCGTTGTATCAACACAACATCGAGTGTGAATGAAGCCTAAAACTGGGCATACACAGGTAGATTGTTTTTCAATCGAGCTGTGATCAATCACAGCATGGTGATGTCACCACGTTGGGATTGATCCTGGGTCAATCGAATAGGAATCAATGTGCACCACTTTGCACACGAGTTCCCGTTAGATGCCGAAAGAGTGGCCATCGATCTAGCCCATATCTATGTGTGTATGGGCACCTTTAGGCTTCCCATACACCTTTAGATTTCTCTGTCAAATTTCCTTTAGATCTCTTTTTGTTTTACCAAAACCATGTAATATGAGGGACTTTCTAATCAAGTCTCCCTGTGTTCAATCACAGAGGATCCGGAACTACATAGTTGTTGGTAGATCTAAAGGATATATATTACAGAGAAATCTAAAGGTGTATGGCCAGCTTTAATCTAGTCACTTTTATAAGATTTCTTTTTCAATTTGGCAAGCTTAAATCTAAATATGCATTTATCTATTAGCCTAATATCCATCAATGGTACTACCACACAGTGTGATCCTAACAGTTATGAAGATAAGGGCCTGTCTACATGCTCCAAAATCCAATCAGATACAAATTGAAATCAAACCACCTAATAAAATTGCCAGATACTTGTAAATTCGTTCCATTTTCTGCTCCATTTCCATCATATTTGGTCGAGCAAATCGGTTAAAAAGCTTTTTTTTTTCTTGAATTAACCTATGAAAGTTGATGGGACAGTTTAATTGATTAACCTCCTTAGCAGTTATCCCAACTGTGGCTTGGGGTAGATTTTCATTACCAAAAACCATAACCCTGAGCCACACTCTCAATGGTAATGTACCAGCAGCATCCTCCAGTGACGTTGTTTATCCCATGGCATGACCGGGCAGAAATTAAAACAGTTTTTCTCTTTATAATTTTATGTATATGTTTAAAAAAAAAATCATACTGTCAGGGAGGTTAACACTGATCAAGAAACATTCTAAATTAATATCATTTCGGAATGGACTGACTTTTTAAATGGATGCAAGGGGCAGGCGATACATAATCCATTGATATAACAAGAGCTATCTTGAGCCTCATCTAGAGATATAGAATAGATTGAATAGATTATTCAAATAATGGGACCTTTGGCTGCAGTTCCATTATTTCAGCTGCCCAGCATTATCCTAGCAGAAGGGGGAGGTTGCACAGCTCAGAATTGTGTTGCAAAGGCAGCATACAGACAAATGCTCTATGAAGCCTTTCCTATAGTTAGTAGTAGTCAATCATATTTAGTTGGACTTGATTAGTAATTATGCAGACGTTTTGTGGCCAATCCAAGTAATTCCTTCAACTTCAAAATAAGGTATCTACTGGTATCTAGATATCTATTATAGTATAAAAATGTACAAGACAGTGGTGGACAATTGTTTACAACAACTAACTACAGAGGCGGTTATTTAACCCTAATCCAAAATAACCCTTTCTAATTGAAATTCCTGCTAATCTACACCTAATAAATAAACCATTTTATAAAATATAAAATCAATTAATATTATCAACTTGTTTTTACATCTGATTCTCCCTTCTAAACCATATTTCTTATTTTAGTATAAGCGTGTGTCTGGTTTTTCTTGACACCTTCTTTGCATGCCGCAGGACCTCCGGAATTTTGTGGCAAATATTATCGCAACTGGTGGCGTTGTGCGATGCATGTTTGATGCGGAAGATTAATCCCCAACAATGTTTTTTTGAAATGAATAACAGCCTTTGTTAAGACCTGAAAAAAGAGCCTTAAAATACCATCAAGCGGCTCACAATGCCGTCAGCTATCGCATAATACCATCGCTTTTCTCTGAATTGTAAGCTCTTTCAAGCAGAGACTCCATCTCACACCAGGTAGGAGGTCTGTATTTGTTAAATACTTTGTGAACGTCGTTTTACTTGGAGCCGTTGCCCAAGGTTGGATAGTTTTAAATTTGTCAAATTGCAAATACAATGTATTCAGTGTCAATGTATGTGTATCCAACAGTGTCAAACATGAATTTTGAAATTTAGCCTAGACAGACAGACAGCGGTCTAACTTTTAAGGTAGCCATACAGGCTACGATAATCCCTCAATAGATGAGGGACAGACTGCAGTGTGATGACGTCATCATGCTGCAGCCGGCCCCTTAGCTGATCAGGGGCACCCATTGTGTGCTGGACATTACTTTTAATCGAGACTGTCCCCATTCAGAGTAATGGCATCGGCTGGGAATTTACCAACATGTCAGATCATCCTGCGATCCAACGTGCAGGAGATTCCTGATCTGACCAGGTTGGCGCATGTATGGCTACCTTAAGCCCATGTATGGCTACCTTTAGCCTAGACAGACATAAGTCACATTTTCTATCCATGTTTTAGCCACCATAGAGCAACTTTTTTCTCAACCAAAACCCATCACTTACAAATATTGTTTTGAAGAACGTTGATTGGTCAGGTTAAAAAACTTAAGTCAGTTCAATAATCCGTTTTTTTTTTGTGATGGATTTCTGTTTGGTGTTTAAATGTAGTGATCAATTGGCAGAACATATATTCAACACAACAATTCCTGTATGGTGAGTACATCACTAAAGCTGGGCATAGACGGGTCATTTTCCTGTCAACTGCTCAGCAGATCGACTGGCAGTGATGACGTCATCACGCATGGCTTGTCGGGAATGCGCATGGCAACCAATCGGCAGAAGAATCGGGCAGGAATCTGCCTGTCTATGGCCAGGTTAACTAGCCCAGCTTGGCTAAAACTAGCCATATACACATCAGCTTTTGTTCGATTGACCTTTGATTTAATTGGCTTGTACAATTGAATTTTCAACTGTCAGTCTAACATCGATTGATCCTACCACCACCAGTTTAAAACTGATCGATTCCTTTCCATAGGCTTGTGTGCATGCTCCATAGTACCGTCAAATATAAAACTGACATACTAACAAGTCCAATTACTGCTCAATCAATTTTATATATCATTTCAAATATTTGTTTAGGTCAATGGAAAAACTGTGTATGCCCACCTTAACTATTGGAGAAGACAGATTCCATCCATTCGTGGATTGGAAAGAATTTTCTAGCATGGCCACAATTTTTTTTTACTCCTGATGATCTGACAGTTTTTAGATGATTCCCATTTTCCTAATAGAACACATGATCAATAGTTTAGGTTAAATTATGGTAAATTTTATATACTTTCAGAAGGTTCTAGATAGGTAGATATATATGTGTTTTAGAACCTTATTGTTGTTTGTTATGGCCATGCTACAATATTTAAAACAAAGGAAAGCTGCAGAGAATAATGTATGTCAGTGTGCAAATCTTTCTCTGATTTTTATTCTATAATATAGGAAAATACATGCCTGCAACGCTCGTCGTTGATTCTTTCAGTTGATCATTTCTGTGCAGACTCATTGCAGAAGTGTCTGTTTTGCTATATTTGAACTGTACACCAGCGGCTCTGGATGTGCGTTTGGCTGATGGGGCATAAAATTATCATTTGCATGGCTCCGCCCACTGTCCTGAAACAATGTGTTTTACCTAAACTTTTAGGATTTGTGATGGATTGGGCCATGTGAATACCTTCTGTTTTAAGACGGTTTGATTGTGCGATGCACTGCTCGAGTTGAGGGCTTTTTGATTCCTTTAATCCCTTCTCACCATAACCTTCATGATTGTTTTGCTCTATAGTAGAGAACTATAAAGAGTAGCAGGAGACTTAAGGCCCCCACACACATACCGAGTGGGGGCCGACAGATGAGCAGTGGAGTGCAGCATGATGATGTCATCACACTGCTCTCCATCGCTCACAGCATCGGTGGGCACCCTTAAGGTGATGGCCGTTAGTTTTAATGGGGATGCCGGTCTCCATTGAAATGAATGGCATCGGCCTGAGATTTACGGACATGTGCGTTTTCTGGCCGACCGAGCCTTGGGGCTACAGGGACCTGTCGTCCCATGTGGGCACCTCCGATCGGCGGCCAATTTTGCCGCCGCTCGTTGCGTGTGTGGGGGCCTTTACTGGGTCAGATGGGAACTGCTTTTTTGCCACATTTGATCGTAAACCACAACCGCTAGGTTAATGTAATATCTGCCTGGGATTGTCCATAGTGATAACATGGGTCAGATGATTGATTGTTGACCACCCTCACCAAATTGTCCACCACTGCACAGATTGGCACAGTTGCAGATACCAACAGTGTGAATTCTCCATAGGAAGCCACACTAGTTGTTCCTGTTGGTTGTTTGATGGTCTGGCAGGAGGAATCGATAGTAAATGACGGCAGACAGCTGTACTGAAGAAAGATTTTCTCCCAAGACAACCGGGTGCTACAAACATTTTGTGTCTATACAAGGTTTTATACTAATACTTAACTCTCTGAAATGAGACATGACCTCTAACTTCTAACCCCTAAATTCACATGCTTCTCAGTCAACAATAACAATTAACATTACTCTGCAGGTAAATATCTAATATTGTTTAGGAATCGATCCCCGATATATGGAATCATTTGACTACAAATAATCGATATTGAAGAAGAGATCAAACAGAAGGGGATCAGACATGTTGCTATTTTTGGTCAATCACCAAAAAATTGGTCAATTGATATTTATTAGTGGTGACCTATGATCGCTTTCTGTTGGATTCGCCTTGTGAAGCGAACAGGCACTTACATACAAGCAAAGATACACACAGCCCGCAATAGTTTCTGGGAAGAGATCGACAATGAATCTGGTTGCTTTTTAATTGATCATCGATTAAACCAGTGGTTCCCAAACTGGGGGGCATGAAGGTATTCCAGGGGGGCAATGGCCCTCATTATTAACCTGTGTTTGAATAGGGAGGGGGGCTCTAAATAGAAAAGGGGGGCCCTGCAAGGAAAGTTTGCAAACCACTGGATTAAACACGTTCTGATCAAATGAAGAGACGATTGCAAGAATTGACACGTTTATGGCTACTTTAACCCTAAACCTTCAACCATAACTTCCCTTAAGCCTATAACCCTCACCCTCATCCACTAAAACATGAACCATTACCTACTTGACCCATTGGACTAATACTACTACTAAAGCTGGCCATACAGCCCACCTTACAGCCCACCTTTAACGATTAATCCTGCTCAAATGGAAAATCGATCAAGCAGGGATCCAACATGTCGGTATTTCTCTCAATCCCTATCTAAAGTATCCGCCAGGGAACGATTTCCCAAGGTGGTGCGTCCCTAGGATCTTTCGTCAACTCTTGTTGCGTTGCAAACGATTGCACATCGGTCGCAGGGGGATCGAGCTGTGCATGGCTTCTTTTGTAAAAGTCTTGTCTGCAGTCACATCTGGTATGTTGTCATCATCCAGTGTTATCATGAAGATGGATAACAAGCACATTGTTCCTCTATCAGGTGTAGGGAAACGACATTTACCTTGTATATAGGATACATGAAAAGTAGCCTAATGCTTTTTACAGCTGCTCGTCTATACTGTCTGCATATCTTCTACAGACTACAACACACCATACATGTCATGTTTCCTCAGACATCGATAGAAAGGCACATGGACGGCTCAGCACAGATTTACTTTTCATATACATTGTATTCCCATAATGTATATCCATAGTGGTATCCATGGTGAACGCCTACAAATGTTTATCAACTAAACTCAGTATTTTATGGTTTCTGAAATTGGTGTGGCATTTTCTTCTCTAATTTGAAGGCTGTGTAAATTTAAAAACCCAAAAGACCCCCCCCCCCACACACAAATCATATTAATACATTCAGATTAGATCAATAAGCCCCCCCATACACCTTTGGATTAGCCCATACAATTTCCATTAGATCTATTACCACCTATGTAGTATAGAAGCCTCCCTGATAGAATATATTGTGATTGGAAGGTTTAGAAAGGTCCCCAAGTTGATTGTACAGAAATTGTATGGTAATATTGCAAGGTGTATGGGGGCCTTTAGTGCTGAGCAGTGCTTAAATAGTAGATTATATACACTCATGGCAATCTACTGTGATCGTCTTAAGGTCCCCACACAAGTAGCGAGTGGGGATCGACAGATGAGCTGTGGAGAGCAACGTGATTACTTCATTATGCTGCTCTCCATCGCGGGCACCCTTTATGTGCCGGACGTCAGTTTGGATGGGGACACCGGTCCCCATTCAAGCTAATGGCATCGGCCAGAGATTTACAGACATGTCCGTACTCTGGTCGACCCGGCTAGTGCCTGGTCCTCCCTAATAGAATACATAGTGATTGGAAGGTTTAAGCTGTGCATTTCCCGTCGATCCCCGACCCGACCTAGCGGGCGTGATGATGTCATCACGCACGCCCGCTAGTGCTGGGAATTGGCCGGTACCCTTTGTGTGCCACCCATTACTTCGGCTGGGGACAGCCATCCCCATCTGAACTAATGGGATCGGATCAAAATTATCACTGTGCGATCCAACATGACGGCTGATTTTAGTCCAATCCTGCAAGTTGGCACACCCAATTTCTTGCCGACCTGATCCCAATCGGATCAGCAGATCAGGCAGGAATCGGCCCATCTTTGCCCAGCTTTAGAACGCTCCTCATATTACATGGTTTTGGTAGAAGAAAAGATGATTGTACAGAAATTGTATGGTAAGATTGTAAGGTGTATGGGGGCCTTTGGTTAAGTTCAGGTTGAGGGTTGGGTCTGAATAGAAAGGTTTAAATTATCAATTTGTCGTTTTTTAGGTATTAGAAATTAATAGTAATTTCTAGAAATGCTAACTTTACAGGTAATTAGGTCACTTCTGTTTAAGTTATGTTGTTATGCTTTATTATTTGTTGTGGATTTTTTTTTCCTATCATCTGCCAATTAAATTGTTTGCATCAAACCTATTCTAGAATTTTGTAGAACAATTTTGCCCTACAATTAAGGGGTACCGAGGCCAGGATAAAATCCTTATTAGTTTATCAGCCTCAAAGACTTTTAACTTTTGACAGACTTTACAGAACTGTTGATAGGTAAAAAGTTCATCAAGTGGTTGCATTTTTATGTTCTGTTTGTAGAATTTGGATGAGTTTTATGTGACGACAACACATTTCGCAGGACTTTAAAGTTAACAGATGACATCCCTGGGGAGAGTAAAAGCACTGCCACGACACCGTTAGATGAGTATTTAAAGCATCTAGATGAAATGAGAGTTAAACAGAGAGCTTAATTTAATATCAAAATAGTAGGACTGCAAGGAAAAGTTTTAGAAAACTTTTTTTTTCGATTCATATTGTCAAATTTGATGCGATATCAGTCAATCTGTTAGGCAGGAATTAGAAAAAGTCCTGGATTTACAAACCCTTCCTGCTGTCTCCTATATATATCTGCAGTGGCTATCACTTCAAAGCTGGAGGGAAGCTGATGAGAGGTGCTCTGGGGATTTGGAGGGGTGGTGGGATAGGATGTCCCATGGTCAGATCCCCTCCCAGGCACTTTGCATAAATAAATAAGTCAGTTGAAGAGTGTGCAAGGAGGAGTGGAGGAGGTTACATAGAGGGGGGTGATCCAGCTGGCTCATCTGATCCCTGCAGTTCACAAGGAGAGAGCAGTGTGTGTCATGTTACACAGGAGAGAGGATCGGCCACAGCACAGCTCCCAGCCAGTTGAGAATTACACCTTCCTAATGGGGACTTTTATGTGTGACGACTTTACAACTCTCACAACTCAGTGAAGTTCACAAAGACAAGGAAGGAAACTACAAACCAAGACAGCCACGGGACAGAACTTTCCAAAAACTTTTTTTCCCAATTTTTTTTTATTCCTTGGAACTATAAAAGCTGCAGAAGTCTATTTATTTGCATCTCCCAGCTTCATTCCTTGCAACCTGCTTGGCATCTCCTGAGAAAAAGCTGCTATTGATCCACCTGGTTGACTGTTGACTTGCCATCCAGAATTCTGGATCCTGCTCTTTGGATTAGGATTGTGGATTATTTATTGTATTTATTTATTTATTGTTCCTCTGGACAGCATGGAGGGGAAGGAAGAGTGGAAAGGTGCTGCTAACCACAGTAGCTTCTTCGCGAGGAGTTGTAAGAACATCCCCTGTAGGACAGAGGACTCTGGGAGGTGCAGCAGGTTCCCTGCACTCTTGGGATGTGGGTTTGCCCTGTTATCAGTATTTTCTCTGGTTCTTAGTCTCCTGGTTTTGTGTAGAACTTCTGACTTGCAGTCCAGGGTTTCTGATTTAGAGAAGTTGCGATACACTCAGCTATCTGCCTTAGTCTCTGCAGACCAAATGGAGACAGCTATTTTGGGAAGAGTTGACCAACTGCTGGAAGAGGTCTGTACATATTTACTTATTACACCTTTCTGCTTTCTTCAAATATTGAATGAAAAGCAACCATATCTGTACATCACACTCTCTCTGTGAAACCAAGTCTATCTATTTAAATCATATGGTTCATGCTCAATGTTATTTTTGCTGTTACAGTGGTGTGCTTGGTAAAGAGACCTAAGCAAAAAGTTTGATTTAAGTGTGAAATGTTGTAAACGTGATGATGACTTGGTTACCATAGTAATGTTAGATGGTTGTGAAACGCGTCTGAGCAAGAACATGTCGGAAGTTGTCTACCTTAGTTATTAGTTTAATGTTTTACAAGGAGTTACCTGTAGTGATTTCTTAATCAATAGACTTCCTTTTAACACGTGTTTTCAGTGTGTGGGTTACATCAGCAGTGCCCATTGTCTGCCCTAGGGTGCACTGAGAACTGGTTTCCTTGTGGGTCAGACAATTGTAGTGTCATACCATCATTCCCATATGGTACGAGGAACTCTTTCATTGTTAAATGAATGTATGGCTAGACATTAAATAACTAGATGTTTAACAGTTGACTGGTCATGTTGGGCTCTTCACTTGCTTAATACTTGGGGGCTTAAGGTGTCGTTAGACTTCATTGCTTTTGGCAATCAAAACCAGTCCTGCAAGACGCTAACTCTTCGGATGGTGCCAGTTTAAGCAAGTTACCTGTGTTGGTGTTCAACCATAAAACCAAAAAACTCTTGTTTGTCAATGCACAAATTGTAATGTCAACGAGACCTAAAGTGGTTAGGCTGCTAATGCAACATTTATTGAGTCCATTTAATATTAAATACTTTCTGTAGGTACATACATGTCATAGAGTGAGGTTTCTGAATGAGCATGCTGTTTGTTTGTATTGCTACTTTACGCCTGTTACTCCAATACTAGGGGGAGTAATACATAAAAATACATAAGATTCAAATGCTATCATTCCAAGTTGTTGTTTGTGGTCAAGTTTATTTGGATAAATACATTCTCAAAGCACTCATTTCAAAGCAGTCAGCAACATCTGAGGTGTGAGGGAGGAAGCAGAAACGTTTATAGCCGCTAAGATTATGCAACAGGTCTGTGAAGTACAATGTCATGAAAATGATGCCTCAGGGCTCCATTCTCACGGATGCTTAAAAAAATTCAATGCCTATGTAGCTTAAACACGCTTTACTATGCAATTAACAAATGTTTTTTTGTGTCTTTTTAAAGTGACTTGAGTGCAAAACTCCCCAGATGTCTATTGGGATATCAATGATAAAGCAAGTTTACCATCAGTAGGGAATATCATAGTCAATGATGAATAAACACTTTAAAACTTAATTTAACAATATACTATGCCATATGCTTTAGACAAAAACATTAATCAATTTGTATCAATCAAATATATGGAATTTGGACTATGGACAGAATATCCGTCATAAATTGATTGACCAATAGGGTTTATTGACTGGTTAACCATTTTGGGTATCAACTCAAAACCAATTGGTGTCATGATTGATACTAGATCAATAATGATATATTATGTTGAAAATAATCCTAAAACCAATTTATTATTAGACGAGTACATTAAATACTGCTAGCTCATTGTATTGTCTACATAATTATAGAATACCTGACAGAACTCTTTTACTATTTTTTGCATCAGCATCAAGCAGTGACTGCTATTTTATAAGTGTTCATGGTACATTGTAAGTATTGGATGTTTACATTTTAAATATTAATGGAAGTCATTGACAGGCTTAAGAAAAGCCAAAAGAAATGCTGTGGAATAATGTATTCATTTAGAAGTTGTCTTAAATTCTTAGATGTCAGTCTGTTTTTAGGGATCTCCTTAATACTTGTGTGTTTAAAGCTCTAACACACCAGGGCAGTCATTCTCAAGGCACTACAGAGACAGCTGGCCTTATGCTGTGGTGGGATTACTGTAAAACGTACACATATACAATCTATTCAGATGACATATCACACACTGCGGACTCACTTAAATAGAGATGTTACTGGGATGTATCTTTCACCTTTGTGCAGGGTGTTATGTAAAAATGATAGGAATGGGGACCTCTTGTCCATGGTTCCTTTTGAAGTTATTTTTGGGACCAAAACCTACTGCTGCCCAAAACAGCAACGTCTATGGGAATCGAAGTGGCTTCTCACAGAGCCGTAGTGCCTTCAAAGTTATGATACTCCACAGGCGTTGACACTACACATGTTCATGCACAAAATACTGCTGTAAGCCTTATAGATGTCACCTGGACTGGGTGAACCAGTTGATGGCAAACCTTTTAGAAGTCAAAGAACAAAAACTTTGTAGAGTTCTGACAGGTTGTCAGCATCCCCAATAGAAAGTATTGGAAATTGGAAAAAAAATTGAGCTGGAAAATTTGTCCATGGTGACAATTGCTCCAGTGACAGCTGTCCAAGCGGTCATACACTAGGTCAAGCATAGGAAAACTAAGGCCCAGGGACCAGATCCAGCCCATTTAGCTTTTTAATCTGGCCTGTTGTCACCTTGATGAAAAGTTGCTCTGGGTCCCCTCTGCTTGTTAACTGCAATGAGCGTGCAATAATGCCAATAGGAGTCTGTACATCTGCCTATCTCTGCTCATTGCAGTGAACGAGCAGAGGGGAACTAGAGAATCTTTTCAACTCTGCATTTTCATTGAAATATGGCAGTTACATTTATTTTTTTCAATATTTTTTCTTTTTTACCTTCCTGGTAGTATGATTTCTTTGTTGAAAGCGTACAGGAAATAAAAAAAACTATCAGGCCCCCAGCATCATTAATGAAGTTGGTCACATGAGGAATTGGGACATCTATGACGGGTGGCCGTTATAGGCTCTTGCTCCTGCCCCTTCTGTCAAATTAAAGAACTGATTGTGGCCCATTAGTCAAATATTTTGCCCACTCCTGCACTAGGTTGATGGGCACAAGGCCAGTTAAACCACCACAATTTACCCATCTACCAACACTTTTTAGCAGCCACTAGCCAATAGAAATATTTGGTACTCATAAGAGCTCTTTGTTATCATAAATGATAGCACTCCCATAGGCTGGTTCTTTTTTAGAGGTGTTCCTGGCTAAATGTTAATTGGACAATGAATGGGTATTTCTCATCAGCATTTATTCCATATCTTTATCAAGAATTGTCTCCAAATATTAAATAGATTTGATGTATTATATCAATTTTAACATCTAATCTATTAAAAATGACTTGCCTATGACCTCCTCTGGAGGACATTTCCTGTTGCATCTGTCAACCAGGAAAAGAAAAGGAAAGAAACATATTTGACAGCCAATCTCTTCTTTATCCATTATTCAAAAGCGCAATGGCTTTAAAGAAACTCTAACAAACATTGTTATATATATAGTCAATTGTGTAAAATGCCCATAGATGTCCCATTATTGGGCCTCATGCCCATAAATACTTGTATACTAGACGGTGGTAGACACTGGTTGTTCCCCCAGAGATAAAGCTTGTGCTGGAATGTTCTCTGAATTCAAATACATGCACTTGGGTTGTATTATAGTTAACATGTCAATAATCAGTATAAAATAAGAAGTTATATTACCATGTATACCAGTGGTGGGTAACTGAGTTGATATGGAGCCACCAGGGCCACCAGTGCGGCCCTCTGCATCACTAAAGGGCCACACATAACATCTTCAATCTACACTTACTTGTATAAGCATTTTTAATGGAAATGTGGAAATGACAACAGGCATAGCTAGAAGACATTGTTTTTCATTTTTAAATAACAAAATGTATTTTAAATTATACTTCAAGCATTGGATAACACTGTAGTATGGCGATGTACATTTAGATTCAGAGGTTTTGTGATGTAATATGACCTATGCATGAACAGTAAGGTTTCGGGGGTCGCAAGTGGAGGACTGAGGAGGGCCGCTGAAGAATGCCCAAAAGGCCGTAGGTTGGGCAGCTAGGGTATAAGCACTAGTGTTGAGCTCAATATTTGAATTTACAAACAATTTTAAATATTTAAGATTTTATGAATTGGAAAGCTTATGGCCATGCATTGCGATTATATCATCACAATGCAAAAATAAATACCATTAATGTGGCTCATTACTAGTAATCACATCTGATAGTCAGCTAATACCAGGGGCCATTCCAGAACTAATTTGGGTGATGCACCCCAACTGCTCTCCCCCGGTAAAATAACAAAGATCCCAATAATTTCATGTTTCCTAAGCACCTTCCAAACTCATTTATATGGGCAACACATTGTCCCTTCTACATCCTGACACGGGATTGTCACCAGCCTTGGAGAATTTAGCTGTCTGACATTTTATTGCTGAAGGTGTCTTGAGCTTTGGGATTTCATTTGAATTGGAGACTGCTATAACAGTGACTCCAACTTAATATAGTTAGTCTTATGGTAAAGGTTTTAGAGAATTATAGAATTGCTTCTGCCAGACATCTAGACTTGGCATTGGTGTTTAGTTTAGTTTTGTACATTTAATGCAAGGACACATTTTCATATAACTCAATTATGGTTAGCTAAATATGTGAAAGTAATAATATGGGAAACCCCCCTCCCCCTCGCTCTATTACATGATACATATTTATCTGACCCCAAAATCTATATGACCTGAATTATCTTAATAATAATATCACTCTGGGCTTCAGGAGAACTGAATAGAAATGGTGCTGTAAGGCTTTGTTTCCATTGTACGCCGGGACCCGTACGCTAAGCGTATACGCTAGCAGGGGTCCCGACGTATCTCCGACGTATCTCACAGACCTTTGCCTGCCGGCGGATGGTCTGTTTACACATCCGCCGGTGTAAAGGCTGAACGTACTCGACTACGTTCAGCCTGACACCGGCGGATGAGCTCAGCGCAATGAAGACAGACCGTCCGCCGGCAGGCAAAGGTCTGTGAGATACGTCGGAGATACGTCGGGACCCCTGCTAGCGTATACGCTTAGCGTACAGGTCCCGGCGTACAATGGAAACAAGCCCTAAGGCCTGCCTGTAGCATAACTTTTAAAACTTTCATCCAATAATCAAACATTGTTGCTAATGTGTATTTATGTGTAAGTTTATGTATGTGTATTTTTAAAAAAAAAATTTTATTCAACCATTTCAACAATTTACGAGTTAATTGCAAAGCTTCTAAGCATGGTATCATCACCAAACTTGCTGGAGATGTCGAGAAGGGTTGGGGGTATACTACAAAAAAAAGCATGACTCTGATACACATAGTTTTAGTATAAATTAAGTTCAAAGTCAAGTCAACATTTCAAAAGTCAAAATTTCAACTTTAACTTTGAACATAATTTATGCAAAAACTACATATGTTAGAGCAAAATATTTTTTTTCCAATGTTCCCACAGCCCTTCTCTACATCTCCAGCACAGGTGATGATACCATGTTCAGGTGCTTTGCAATTGGCTAACAAAGTCAGCAAGTCAAAAAAATTTGACCATCTCTACTAATGGGGCTGTTTACACTACAGACGTAGGTATCCTGTCGAAATGCAAAACGCAGAGATGTCATAGAAGTTATTTTAAAACCTTAGTAATAGTGATGGCCAAACTGCACAGGGGATTTTGAATCCGCCCGCAAACAGGCAGACGGTGGACTTCCTTAAAAGTCCGATTCCACCCGTTCGCTGACGGATCTGGCCGATGTTCACCCATCACTACTCAGTAATTTGCTGGCCAAACAGATCCTTAAATATGAGCTTAACTGTGTCTTAAAAAGAAATAAAGTCAATCTTACTTAACAAACACTCATGCACGATGTTTACATGAGCATGTCCTAATTAAACAAAAAAAGATTAAACAGTCGTGGATGGAAAGAGCACATCAAGCACTATATTTAGTAACTAGTATAACCTCATTTATTGGCAATATCTTCAACCAATTGGTGTTTGCAGCTGCTGAACAGACTCATGCAGCAGTAATTAATTCATTTAAGCTGTTTGTTTACAAAACGCTGATTCGGCATAAACAGATATTTTGGGGATGTTTGTATGAATCTCAGGTACAGATCATGCCACAGCATTTCAGCAGGATCAGGGTCATGTCTTGGTATGTCTAAGCTAAGGTTTTATTTCAGGTTATTGAGTTTAAACTAAAGAAATTAGAGAATTCTGCACACTCCACACTCTCCTACTAATTAAAGATCATATGATCAGGCTCTGAGTTCCAAGTCCAAAAGGAACAGAATGAGGATTGGATTGCCTCACTACTAGTCCACCCATGAAAAAATAAACTCTCATACATGGAAGAAAACTCTACAAAACTTTACTGATCCCACCAACTCTAGAGGGAAAAGTAGGCTGGTGATGTGGATTATATTACATCAATTGGAAGGTTTATTTGCTCTTTGGGACAATTCTATGTTAAATCATTGTGAAGTTACATGACCCAGTTTTCTTCTAAATCTTTAGCTTACAAACTCTAGGAATCTTTTGTAGTATTTACTGTATACAGCTTGGACTTTGTTGCAAAGGCCATCAACCAGTAACATAGGCCTTCACTGTTCTGTTTTGCTGATGGGTTTGATCCTAAACTTTAGGCATTTTCTACAGAATCTAGCTGCAATCAAAGTGTGGAACTGAGTTAAACTTAACTCAACTCACATTCAAATATTCCAAGTAAAAAATATTTTATTATTTTCCTGAAGCCTTTTTTTCTTTTTTGTAAAGTTAAGCTGGCAATACACAGGTCGATTCTCATGCAATCGATGAACGTTGGTGACACAACCAATCATCGATCATGCCGAGAATAGATGCACACCACCTTTGGCAAATTATCCCTGGACGATTATTTGGAGGGGGACCCTGGGTCCCCATTCAAAGCAATGGAAATCCAACACAGATTTACCAATATCTCAGATTCCTGTTCAATCAACATTTTCTTGCAGCGGAATCGATTGGTCCAAGTGGGTTGCGTTCGAAAGCCAGCTGGTGACCTGTGTATGGAGACAGCTAATCAGAGGCTCAATCAGAAACAGGGAGGTCCATCTGCAGCAGAATCTACCATGGAGGAAGCTGGCGCAGAGGACAGTGAGAAAGACCACCCTATATATGGGGTGCATACCAAACATCATCTCCTGGTACTCATCTGAGGAGCTCACTACAAAAGTGTGCACCTCTAGGTAGGCATCTTCTAAAACCCTCAGGCCGGGGGGGGGGGGGGGGGGAGTGCTAGTGGTTGGAGGCCCCGCAAAATTACCTAGTAAGTGGTCCCACAAATTTATGATGTCCGCCCTGGCCTGCAGAGATATGTCAAGGGGGACCAAGCTAAGGATATAAAAAGAGAATTTTAACTTGGAGTTCAGCTGTAACTTTTCTGGTCCTTATATATCATGTGCCTTTAATTAATTAATAAAAGTTGCCTTTGTTGCATGTGTGTATTTGTAATTTAGGAACTTTCTATAATGAAGACCAGTCACCTTAGCTTTCATAATGTGAGTGACTAGTCTAGTTTTTACAGGCAGTCAGTTGAGTCCCTCCCCTGCTCTCACCACAGGCTATGGATACTCCTCTCCTTTGTGACCATTGAGGAATCCATCTAAATAAATGTTTTTGTTTTTTTCGAGTTCGGCTTTTTAAGTGTGACACCCCTAAAAACTGCTCCCGCTATTTTTACAGCCTGTTACTACAAATCTGTAAATGTTTTTTCAACAATCCCAGCAAATGCTAAGGTGAAGAATGTCTCTGAGCAAGTGTCGGCAGAGAAGTTTTCTTTTCCGGTCTGGCCATGCATCATTGGTGTAGTGTTGCTGACAGGTGTCACTGCAATGTGTTTGGTAGTTGAGTACGTCGCTGTGACTCACAATTGCTCGCTATTTGCTTACAGGCTGAACGCAGATGTAAAAATAGGATGAAAGCTCCTATGGAGCATGAGCTAATATATTGTCCGGGGTGTACTCTAAGCAAGCTGTGACCGATATTTTTTATCCAACCGATATCACTTATTTCAGGAATTTTGTTTTTTAGTTATTTCTTGCCTGATCTCATTCCATCTGTTGACCATCCAGCCAGCAGTAGCTGTGACAATAAAAAAACATCATCATAATCAATTTAGAGAAATCAACTTTAGACTCAATAACAAATATGTCTATAGCAGATATAGGAGAAGAACATGATAAGCCATGGTGGAAATATATTGCCAATATGCCACAGTCAGTAAGGTTGTAGGACTATGAGTCACCTCAAGCATCACAGGCTAGGAGGATTCAATGTTATCCAAGTAGTATATGTGTTATACCTGCCATAATGAATGGTAAATCTCAGCTTATACAGTTTATATTTTAGCATTCAGCATGATATTGGCTGATGGCAAACTATGCTCATTCCAGATTAGACATGGGCAAACTATGGCCTGCATTATTTTAAACAACCCCATTGTCACCATGGTGACTAGATGCTTTGGCTATCATTATTTATATATATAGATATATATTTTTTTTTTTTTTTTTTTGAAAACCGTATGGAAAATGTTTCTCTGGTCTAGCTGGTCTAGCTACCCTCTCCCCCAGCATGTTTCCGGTTTCCGGCATCAATGACAAGTGGGATGCAAATACCTGGGGCAACTATGCTGTGACCATTAAAGGCTTTTGGTCCACCCCTTCTGTCAAAATAAAGAACCCATTTAATTTTTTTAATTTTCACTTTTTCAACAAGTCAAAAAGTTTGCCCACACCTGCTTAAGAGGATAGCCTTAAACAATTCAGTCCTCCTCAAACCATTACACTGTTCTAACTGGGGTGAGCTCATTGTATGGATGTTTACAGCCAAACATCCATACAACTTACTATTTCAGCTTGTACCTATAGTATACCTAAACTCAAGCTTGCCACTTATGAGATGCTGTTGTCTGTATTAGTTTTCTTTTCTTAAGCTTTTTCATTTACTGTGCTCACCTTTCTTTATCTATTGAGAAGCAATATTGGCACCCATGGACAGGAACACTTTTGGTGAGGTTAGGGCTAGATAGGTTCAGATAGGCTTTACATAAATGACAAACACATGCAAACTTATGTTATTTTACTATATGAATGATTGTTGTTGCACCACTGACATTGGTAATTTGTCTCATTCCTCTATTTAATATGTTAAAAGAAAAACAGGTACACTGGCAGGATCAACAGGGCCACCCAGAAAATGGTAAACGATTGTATGAGAGAGCACATCACATATGTCATATTCATTGTGCCAGTGGTCTCAGTTGTACTTGGGGGATGCAAGTACTTTTTTTGGTGGTGACTGGTTCCCATTAACTTCTGAGTCTCCTATCTTAAGATCTGTTTATAGGCAAATTTTATTTTTTTTATTTCCTGGAACCTTCCACATTGGCTGATCTAGGAAGATGATATCACAGCTAACTAGAGGTTTAATTTTATTTTTCAACTTTTATTTGAAAAATGGAAGCAAGAATTTGAATTCTTTTGTTTTTTTATGTACTATTTTTGCTTTTCATAACTTTGGGTTTCATTTATTGGAGCTTCACATAATTGCAGTATGGATTTCATTAACTAGAGCTAATTGTTTATTTCCAGATTCATGCTTTTTCCATGTTCATATTGATGTAAACCATGCAAAATATTTTCAAAATAATTAGATTTTTTGGGAACAATATCTTGTAGTTGCCACTTTAGAGTGGATGAACACTATTGATAAAAAAAGCAACTTTTTTGTTGTCGTTGAATGATGACAGCTGCATGCACCTTTGTGTATTGGACGCACATGGTCATCGCACATTTGATTCAACCTCTGTGTGTGGCTAGCATGGCAGTGATCCTTTGGCTTGTGTGTGGCCCCCTTTAAGTTTACCAGGTGGCTTTGTTTGTTTATTTGCACTTTATATGGCAGAGTGCACACATGGGGCTAGTTTTGTCACTTTTAATGATTGATGTTCTTGTCTTGGTGTATTAGACATTTATAATCAGAACTGTAATGAGTTTACAAAAAACAAATCATAGAGTTGGCTACACACATATGTGGTCATTAAGTAACTATACGGACAAAAAAAGTATTCAGTAGATGGTGGGTCACCCTCATATTGTCTTACAAGTCTGGAATGTCCGTTGTGCCTTGCAGGCAAACCTATATTTGGCTGTAGTATGAAAGTATCTGTAATCCCCATTGTGTTTTTGAAGGATGGTTAACCTCATACAGGGTATATCTTCAGGGCTTTGGTGGCAGAAAAACCCCACCAGTGATTGCAACTCTTAAGCCAAATGCTGGTTCTTTATGTGTGTACTGCTCTTTAAAAGAAAATAAGTTGAGTATATCAAAAGGTAAGGTCCTCCTAGAGAAGTGCATGGCAAAGACAAAACTGTCACTGCAGATGTATAGGATCGATAACCTTCATACTTTTTTTGTCAAACTGACCAGCTTAGGGAATGAACAAACATCTGGAATGGGTTCTGGTGTTCCCCTATAAATGTCAAACTCTGGCTTCTGGGCCAAATGTGGCCCTCAAGCAAATATTCTTGGCCTCCTACCCTGACATTAGGATGGAGGTAACACATGGAGTACACACGCTATACACACAGGGAGGGGGCTACACACACTGTATCCATTTATGTGTGCCCTCATTTCATTGTGTGCAGTCCATGGTCCAGGAGAGTCAAACTCCCGCCTGTGGCCCTGCACGTTTTTATATTCTTTAATATAAAGGTTTGGCCCTCCGTTTACTTAAAACTTTATACTCTTACCCTACCAAACTAAATAAAACAAATTGATTGTTGTTGTTCTATGAGTGTCGCCTTAAAATGTGGTCTATTGAAATGTGGTCATTTCGACAGAAGGTGATGAATCCCCAAACTGCAGAAAGAACAAACTTTTATTCTTTTCCACTCTTACTAATGTTATTCATTTCAACCTTATATTCATTTTTCCTTTAGGCTCAAAGGTACTATTGTATGGACTGTATGTAAATATTTGCATATCATTAGCATTATGGGGATCTATTACTGGAGGTCATGGGAATCCGGCCAAGGTTCTGTATTAGTAGACCCAATATTCCTTCTTTTTTTTCCTTTTAATCAGTAGACTTCATGTTTACATGGTTTAATCTTGATCTTCCAGAACAATCCAAACGAATTCTAATAATTAAATTAAATTCAGAACAAAATTGTACGTGTCTAGAAGTGTAGATTGTGGACTTTGCTAAACCAGGTAGTGAGTGACTCAAGACGTTGCCTGGTCACGGTTCATTAGTCTTTGCAAAGTACAGATAAATAAAGCTGATAATTGGGCTGAATTGTTTATTGATGTTTTCTGTGGAGAGAAGGCAAGAATAATGAACTGAAGTTATTTACCTACGGCAACGCTCACTTAGCATAATGAAGGGCTGTTCACTTTTAATGTCAAATCAGATTCAGAAGAACTTTAAAATACAGGAATAGATGATGGAGGCTGTAAATATTCATCGTTTTAGTAAATGAACCATTTGACATGCATGACTATGATGACAACTGAGATGTCAGAAACATAATTTTAAAATATCTGCCATACACAACATTAAGTAGAGGGTGGGCTGATAACATAGTGATGTCTATACAGCGCAGGCATATTGTAGTAAAAGAAAACCATGTTTAGCAATATCCTAATAGGTATATTAGTGGTAAACCACTAGAAAAAGAATAGGCTTCTTGGAGGTGCCCATATGGTGATAAAATAAAGTCCTTTATTTGACAAAATGAGGTATTTTTTTTTTTTTTTTTTTAAATACCTCTTTTTTATCAAATAAAGGACTTTTTTTCATCACCATATGGGCGCCTTCAAGAAGCCCATTATTTTTCTAGTGGTTTCCCACTAATATACCTATTAGGATCTAATCTCCGAAGATTTTTGGGACTTGGCATCCAACTAATCTGAATATTATAGGAGAAGAGAGTGCGACCTTCGCAACACTGCATGGTGACAGTGAATAAATATCTCCACCTGCGCTTCAACACAACCAAAAGCTAGCTCATCTCATACTGCTCCTCACTGTTCCTTGTGTCTAACACAATATATTTGTCTTTTTTCCCTTCCCCATTCCTTGTTGGGATGGTGGCACATATTTTAGTGAATAAATAATTAAACATATATACATTGTTGTGGCAGCATCAATAAATAACATATAACCTCCCTGAAGACTAATCTTCTCCCTTATTGCTGAGCTGGCACTCCTTGTTCTTCGTGAATACATCAGAGAACTGTGACTTCAACTCCAGAACGTAATTGTTGTCTAAAAGGAAACTGCAAATAATTAAACAGTAACTTCCTGATGACCCTTGCCATGTACTCGTCCTTCCTTGGAGCAACGTATTTCAGGAACCAGGGAGTTTCTCTTTAGAATAAAAAAAAGTAACATTTCCCATCATATTCATTTGTTATAAAAGCTTTTTTTGATTAGAAAGTCTGAAATAGTCTTTATAAAGTGTCTTTATGTTCCCTTGGTACTTGCCACCTAATTATTGCTCTTAAATTTTTAGTTAAATTCTGTCTCATTTGTAGTATTGTATTTTTATTTAAGATTCGGCAGAATAATCAGCTGTGGAAATATTAGCAGTGGAACTATTTGTTTCTACTAGGGACAAGAAATAATTTTTTTTAATTTGGTAAATTACTTTCTTAGGATAGTTGCCTAAGTGAATCAAATACCCTCCTATATAAAGAAGCTGAGCCTTTCCTTGAGCAAGAGAATGTTTAACTCTCTTGGTGAGGGGGCCAACACTGGGT
Source organism: Ptychadena robeensis (assembly GCA_036250615.1). NCBI lineage: Eukaryota > Metazoa > Chordata > Amphibia > Anura > Ptychadenidae > Ptychadena > Ptychadena robeensis. Next base: position 28,313,668 of record CM070037.1, on the reverse strand, counting down.
AGTGGAGCCTCATTTTCTCAGCAAGACCAAAACTTTCTCAGCAAGGCCATATTTTTTCCCCCTGGGATAGGTGCGCGCGTTGAACGCTGGGAGAAAACCGTAGTGGAGTTTTGGGCTTACTGAGAAGACGCAGGAACGGCACTGCCCTTTCCAAGTAATAGGGCTATGATGTCTCTTTGCCCATTGGTTTGCTGGGTCACAAGAAGGGCAAGTGGCTCAGAATTTTTATTTCTCTGAGGCTTAACTCCAATGCATTTTTTGGCAATGATCAAAAACTGCGACTGTCGCGTCTTTGAGCCCTCTTCAATGCCTTTCCACAGACGCCTCATCGTGGTTTACTCGCAGCATGTTGCGGTACTTCTTAAAGAATGTGGAACATTAATTTCTAAAAAATGCATAGCAATGTGCCGCAAGTAAACAGCAAGGAAAAAGACACAGGACCAGCAATGCCCTTTCAACGTAATGGGGCTATAGTTACGCAAAAACGAATGTGGTTTACATAACGTCTGATGTGGAGTGCAGCAGTGAGAGCATTTCGTTGACATACACATGGCTGCGTATTAGTCACATGCTTGCCAATTGGCTTATAGGTGTGTAACTGTGGCATTGCACCGATTACCTGCCCTAAACAGGGCTCACAAGGAGGCCAAATGTTCCCCCTGCAATTTTTCAGTATTTTCATTACGCTTAGGCTTAGTCTACACTGCATTTTTTTGTCAATGATCAAAAACTGCAATGGCCATGTCTTTGACATGTCCCCAATGAGCATGTTGCAGTATTTCTTTTAGAATGTGGAACACTGCATTTCAAATGTCACAAAGCAATGAGCCACAAGTAAACCACAGAGACACTTCTATTGACAGTCATTGGGGAAATGTCAAAGATGCATCCGTCGCTGTTTTTACTGCCTGTGTAAATTATGCAGCTATGATCTGCCTACATTGCATTAAGAAGCACAGACACTGGGCCTACAGTAGGGTACCTATTGAATAAAATATAATGAAGGTCAAACATTAGCAGTTGATACCTTCTATGATGTTCATCCATTTCATTGTTGGCCTATGCTTGTAGAAGGAATACTGCAGCTTTATGAAGGGATGGGGTCATTTATGCATGCAACAATGGCTGCATGTTGTGCGCGGAGAAGGCTCACTGGATATACAAGGTCTGTGAAGAGTTGTTGGCGTTGTGCGAGAAGTCTTGTCAGGGTGCCATGTTCAGTGAAATGTGGCTGATCCTTGCAGGGCTTGGCAGTCTGTACAGGATGCTGCTGCTGAGACGCTCATGGTGGATGGTTGCCAGAATTAGTAATACATGTATGTCACAGTTCATAGCGTACATCTCTGCCTCATTACTAGGTGAGCAGACACTTGAAGGATGTGTGGAAGTAACATTCCTGGAATATGTGCATCACTCACCAAATTGGGGTTTTATCTTACTTCGCCCTTTTCTTTCTTGTTCTTGTACTTTTTTGCATTGCAATATATTTTTAACTTTTACAGTTTCATGTGCTTTGGGTTGGAACTTGAATTGAATGTAAAGCATATATGTTGGCGCTATATAAATAAAAATGTATAATAATAGTAATTAATAATTGATCATAACTATTTAATAATGATGTGATGGCATCAGGGCAAGAGATGCTGACAGTACAAACATTCATTCAGATGAACCTATCATACATAGGGGTAAACAATCTTTATAAAATGACTTTTATTGAATGCTTCATGCAGAAATGCTAAAAATATCTATGCTTGCTTAACAAGAAAATGCATTTGCAATGTATTAATATTTTGCCTACCTTTTTTCCAAATACAGCAAATTACTTCACCAACGTTACGTGGGGTATTGGGAGGTTTAGGATCTTGGTTTTCCCGATTTCAAAATCCTGGGAAAAATCCAGAATTTTTAGAAATCGGGATTTGTCCAGAAAAAGTCACAAACTTGGCTTTGCTGGCAAAAACAAGAAGGTTAACTGGTATGATATTTTGATTTAATGTGGCATTATTTTGTTGCTGCTTACACCTGCGCTAAAACTCAATAAGGGGTGGTGACTACATCAATAGTGACCATACATATTGTTGTAAATAAAAGATTGTCTGACATGTTTGTACTTTGTAATAATGTCAATGGGGACGATCTGAAATGTTATAGAAAGTGCTTCTTTTATCACGTGTATATCCTCTTTAATGGCACCTGCTTAGTGTAATCGTTGGGAATTATTGTGAACTAGGCTTATTTCGAACAGGCAGTCCCTGCGCAAATCTTTGTAAATCCTCGCCATTGAGTCATGGTTGGGAAGACCTTTGGCATTTAAGATGCTCTGAATTAGACATTGAGTAGAAAACCTTTTGCTCTTGATCAGCGCACACTAGGCATAAAAAAACAGCCACATCAAGAATGTGTCTGCCCATACGTGTTATAATTGTATAAACAGGTTCGTATTTATGGGCAGATCTGTTTATGACATAAGTAAAGGAAAATGCTGATACACTGTCAGCTCAGATATTGTTGTGTGTGCATGTGTGGGACATACCGATACCTACTTCTACCACTTGATAACAACGTATTTCTCCCCTTTGCCGATCCTCCTCCGATGAAAAAGTATGTCTGTAGAAACGCTTCATTTTAATGTTTTTCGCATCTGCTGCTTTCAAATTCTTTGACGCAGGAAGAAAACTGAATCTTTGAAAATGGAAATAGATTTAAACAGGAGTTAAACAGATCTCAAAAACTAAGGCTAAACCCCTGAGATTGTTTGAAGACTGAGGAGTGAATATACAGCGATACCAGCCAGTAGAGATGGAATTTGTTTTTTATTGTCAATTAGCTAACTTTGCGAGTTAATTGTAAAGTCCTTGAATACGGTATCATAATTTTTAAATATAAACTTTGAACTGAATTGTGTTAGTATAATACTTTTTTCCACCAGCCTTCCTTACATCTCCAGCAATTTTAGTGATGATACCATGTTCACATGTCTTTTCAATTAACTTGCAAAAAATCTAATAGAAATTTTATGTACATCTCTACTAACCAGTTATCAAGTGCCATGTGTTCTAGAGCGACTCCTGTGGCCTATGAGGCACAGGAGTTGTTAATGGAGATAAGAAGATGGTATTTGACACAGCACCTCTTAAAGAATGCATTCAGGACCATTTTTGCATTTAAATCTGTAGCATTCAATAAAGTTTTTTTGACATGACATGGCTTTTCACTTGGTCTGAAAAATGGCAACACTTTAAAAAAGTCTTACTGCTATGTGTTTATTTAATGTCTCCCTCTAAATGGCATCTCCAGAAAAAAATAAGCTGTGCTTAATCTAATTTCCATAAAGCTAAACTTACACGGACGTTGCCCAGGCTGCTTTCAGTCCTCAGCAGCCCAGGAAACAACCGAGTGCTCCCACAGCCACCCGGAAAAAGGCCTGTTAAGGGGCGCCAGCAAAATTGTGCAGCGACTGGGGGGTTGTTTAAAGATTGACCTAATTACAGGTCTATCTAGCTAAAGGCCGAAAACACACCGGAAGACTTAACATTAGGCCCCTGAAGGATTTGCTAAGTCCCCTAAGTATGGGTATGAGCCCAAGGACAGTCAAGGATTGGTCAACATTGGCTTGTGACTTTTTAACTAAAATGTCCCCATTTAAAGATTTACCTTCTATTTCTGTTCTGATGGCAGCTCAAAACAGGGAGACAGATAACATTAACCTCCTGGGTGTTACGGGCTTTTCGCGCCATTTTTCTGCACAAGTTGGGTGGGATAATAGAAGGGAGGGCACATAACACTTACCTGACCATGCTGAAAGTAGAGTGACACTCCACACAAGCACTTCCGCATTCCAAATACAGGAAGTGCCACGTTTTGATGTCCTGGGTCGCGGATCAAAAAAGGTTGATGAAGGTTATACCAGCCGTACACTAACTATTTTACATTATATCAAAGTGTTATCTTCAGTGTTGTCCCATGAAGAGATATTATTAATGATTTACCACAATATGAGGGGTGTACTCGTTACTTTTATACACTGTATATATATTAAACATTTAATATGATATGACAATGTCTGATTAAACTTTATATGAAATATTAGTGATTGGGGTACATTTATAGTTATTCCAGGAGATGGTGTTTGGATTGATTTTACACTTGGCAGGAATGAAATGCTACAGTCAAAGCTCCTCAAGGTGTTTACATGAGCGAGTACAATACATTGCCACCCTGTTGTCTTGTGTTTACATACAAGGCCAGCAATAGAAGTAGATCCCTAAGATGAATGAGCAGTCATATTCAGGCCTGCTCTCTACTTCTGTCTGGATACTAAGATGTTAACGTGTTACACATGAAAAGGGTGCTAATCTTGTTTTACTGCCTTGGCTTCAGACACAGTGGTACGAAATGTCTTGTCTAAATTTACCTGCATTTTAATTGGCCATTGCAGAGCCTCGTTTGCCTCCAAGAGCTTTGAAAACAAATGTGTGCCTGGAGTTTACAAGGGGGAAAAAGTCAAAGACATAAATATGTGTTGTGTGTGTATATAGACGAAAAATCAAGTTGTCATCCACTGAGTAATCTAAGTGCTATTGTGAAGCATCACTTCATAAATGTGTGTGCTACTGATATCCCCGGGGCACAGTCATGCAGCAGCAACCCTTCTTTTTTTTTTATAAATTAGTGCTTAATCCTCACCATAACACATTACCATATACTGTATCTTCTGACCATAATGCTGAGGACACACAATATATTCTGATCATTATGCTGGGGACACATATATGCAAATGTACGCTAGAGACATGTAATGTATCCTGACAATAACATTGGTGAAACACATACATGAATATATCCTGACCATAATGGTAGGTTTACACAAGATTTTGACTATAATGCTGGGTACACACAATATATCCTGACCATAATGCTGGGTACACATAATCCTAACCATAATGTTGGGAACACACAATATATGCTGACAGTAAAGTTGGGGACACACAGTATATTCTGACCATAATGTTGGGACACACAATATATCCTGACAGCAGTGGCGGCGCCAGAGGGGTGCTTGGGTGTGCTTAGCACCCCCAAAATCCTCGTCCAGCACCCATGTTGTACATGGAAATCAAATTTTTTGGGAGGGCAAGCTCTCCTAGCACCCAGGTAGCACCTTCAAAAATAAAATGGCTGGAGCCACCCCTGCCTGACAGTAATGTTGGGGACACAATATATTCTGACCATAATAGTGGGGACACACAATATATCCTGACCATAATGTTATGAACACATAATATATTCTGACAGTAATGTTGTGGACACACAGTATATTCTGACCATCATTTTGGGACACACAATATATCCTGACCATAATGTTGGGGACACAATATATTCTGACCATAATCATGGGGCACACAATTTCTCCTGACCATCATGTTATAAACATACATTATATCCTGACAGTAATGTTGGGGACACACAGTATATTCTGACCATAATGTTGGGACACACAATAGAGCCTGACCCTAAAGTTCAGGACAAACAATATATCCATACCATAATGTTGGGTACACACAATATCTTCTACTATAATGTTGGGAACAAACTTATACACAAAATTCCTGACTATAGCCCTTGGGCACATACATACAGAAAATGTATCCTGACCATAATGGTGGACTCACAAATACAATATATCTTGAACAAACCCCTGAGGACACACAAATATACAATATAGAACACACATACACACAAATGTATGCTGACCCTAATGGCCACACACTTTACAGGAAAATCTGTTTTATTCAGTCACAAAAGAACTGAGCAAATGATAGAATACCATATTCTGAGGAGAGACACATAGCCTTCATCCCTATTGAGATTCTTGAAAATCCTAATCCAAGACCATGGACAATAGTACGGAATTGGCCCATACATGATGCAAACAGCATTCCCTCATATGGGAAACACGTTTTTGACTGTGATAACGAACGTTTGTCCCTATTAAACCAAAACAGAAATTTTACGGTCAGGTATGTATGTTGGATGAGCAGATCTGGCTTGAAATTGGTGGTAACAGATCTGAAAAGTTTTTCAGTAGGGTTTAGGTAAGAGCAATGTTTGATAACAAACCTGATTCTGTGAATGTATTCTGAGGTAATATGTTACTATGCCTAGGGTTTTATTTTCAAGTTGCTGATTCTCAGCCCTGTTCCCACTCTGCCTTCCATATTGTGTTTTTCTTGTATTTTTGTTTTTTTTGTTTCAATAAATGTTTCTTGTATTGTGAAGGCCGCTTTAGTTGTTTTGTCTCCATTCTCTCAACAGCACAGATCTGTAGATCAAATAAGACCTGTCTGTGGTTTTAACCTGTGTAGGTGGAACTATTCGCACCTATAGACTAATGCTATGTTGTGTTTACATAGCACACAAGCATGCTTCCACGTACATGCTCAATTTAAAGAACATTGCATGATCATAGAAGCAAGCTGTGCCGTAAGTTCGTAACCATCTAATCTTGTATCTGCTGTTACTAGACAGATCGTCTGATGAAAGAATGTATGTCTTCTGGCATCTGCTCTTTCTTTTTTCTTACAGTTTAAACTAGTTGTAATTACAAATGTATAAATTGGCCTTAAATATTTAAAGTAGGTAAGTAGTAGAAGGTCAAACCCTTATTAATATTGCTTTGTTAGGGGAGATATAATTTTACCATCCAGAAGGTGCAAAAGCCTCCAAGAGAAGATGTCTTGAGAGGTAATCACCACAGACAATTGTCACCTAAAGGGAAATCATTATGATTGTCATCTAAATAGGTGTCCCCATTCTATATGTTCTACTTATTTCTGTCCCTGTTGATAATGTTGCAATAAAAGATGACTTTTGCTGCATTTATCCAGGTACAAAATGGTTTCCAGAATGGAGCATTGACACCAACCAACACAGCTATAGAAACCTAACTTTGTTCACTAAACTTTATATTTTATAACACCTAAGCTGGGCATAGACGTGCCGATTCCTGCCCAAATCGGCCGATCGGCGGTCGGGTCAGCAGGGAATCTGGTGCGCCCCCTGGTCATATTGACTAAAAATCTGCCTCATGTAGGATCGCACAGTGATCTGACATGACGGTTAATTCAGACCCGATCCCATTAGTTTGTGTCGTTCCCATACGAAGTAAGGGCCGGCGCACAAAGGGTGCCTGGCTGATTCTTGGCACTAGCGGCCGTGCGTGACGACCCGTCTATGCCCAGCTTTAATATGGTTTATGCATCACTGCATATCACTTCTACTTAATCCCGATTGATACATCAATAATCTTCCATTCATAATTGAATTAAAGTTAACACTTACTTAAAATATCTCATAAGGTTTTCTATTATACATTATACACGGGTCTATAGATGAACTTGCTTGAGTGTTGGTGGATAGAACAGGAATCAATGCACACCGCTTAGCACAATCGATCTTGTTCGAAGAAATGCGCTGTGAATATAAAAAAAAAACTGGAGACCACGGATTCTCAAATTTACTAATTTTTGTGAATATTAGCCCAAAAATGTGTGATATTTTATCAATGCAAATGTTGCATATGCTGCTCATCAACATCAATGATTAAGATGTACACAACAGGGCACCAATATTTGATATTAACCTAAATGCAATTTATTACTGTATATTCACTGTACATACTGTTTACTTGAACCACTGCTAGTCCAAGCTTGTCTTGAAGGCCCGGACTTCCTTTCATGATGTTCTACCCTTAACCACACACTTGCGTATATGTGAAAACTAATGTTTATTCCTTAGGGCTCTAGCACCCCTTGGATTCCCCTGACATTCCCACAGTATTCTTCAGCCATTACTATACAAAAGCTGCTTCCTGTATATATAAGGATTTGTGCATCTGCATTTTCTTACATTGACAGTTATACACGAGGTGTTATATAGCTGAATGACTTTATTGCTGGTCTAGTAACTTCACCCTCCGCCCTTTCTTTGTGATCATTTAAATGCAATGAAGCTTTGATGTTTAAAGACAGCATTAATAATGTATTGTTACCTCTCATTGATGCTCTATTAGAGGGCTCTTGTGTTAGGCTGTTATTTGAAGTGGTAAATACATCATTAAAAGTCAATCTGTCCAGCCAACATATCGTCAGGATTTCTATGAAGGTGTGTGGGATGGGAGATTGACAACCTTACAAGCAAAAGTGTAAAATATCCTCAAATAAGTGAGAGATACCTGTAATATTTTTGTAATATAAATAGCTTAGTGATCTCCAGAAATGTTTGATGGAATTTTTAGTTTCATCATTTGGGAATTATGACTTGGGTGGGAATTTCTACAGGGGAAATCCTATGGGCTTCTATGTTGTTCTACAAGTTCTTTGTACTGATTTGCAATAGCTAACCTTAACAGTTCTTAGTATAAACAAGATGATAAATCGGATGTGTTACAAATCAGTTCCCACTATTTATCTGGACGAATGTCACACATCAGTTAAACAGGAAATAGGACTAATTTGTGTGTGATGGTATAGTTACTGTGCAGACACTCTTTTAAAATGACACTTACATTTGGTTCAGTTAAAAAAGGAAGAATTGCTTCTATTCATTGTTTTTTTCCATACTTTAGTTAATGTTCTTCTTACTGACGAGTCGAAAAAATCTGTATTGGCCCACCTCCTATCTTTTCCCAGTCCTTTCCACAGTATCTGGACCTTACCTCTTCTGGTAAACAGCCCCTGTATATGTTTGGGAACTAAGAGAACCAGTAGCAGTGGGTTTCACAGTAAAATGTTTTCCCATTCTGTCTTGATGGGGAAATATGGTTGCTCATCCTGACAGGATGTTATTTAAGGTATTTCCCATTTCATAATGTTTATAAGCATTTTTAATACAAGACACGACTGTGCTGCAGGTTGGCCAGCATAGCGCCATGCTCTTTTATTATGGTACTGTGGTATTTTAAGGCCTTGCAATGTCATTCCCTTGCCAAACATAGTAAGGCATTTGCTGAAAAAAAACATAATTTAGATGGCATCCTATGTAAAAATCTATATATGGTATAATGTTCAGTATCAATGGTGCCTTCCAGGGCCACCGTCAGGGGGGGGAAGGGGGTACTCCTGTCCCGGGCCCGAGCAGCTTTGTGGGCCCGGCTGTCAGCTGTCGTGGTGCCCATGTTAGCAGAGCCTCACGCTGTACGGGAAGCCAGTTGTGATGCTGACCGCACAAGAGCAGTGGCAGGCATGGCAACCAGCTTCCTGTATACCGTGAGGCTTTGCTACTCCATACACCCCACCGCTCAACAACTTACTCAGTAATTGTTTTTTACGTCATTGTCCGGGGGGGGGGGGCATGGTTGACCTACTGGTAGAATGATAATATAATCATATTTTGCAATACCCAGGGACATTTAGCCTTACTGGTATTGGGTGTACTGTACTGATATCATTTTTCTCACCCCAAGTAGCTTGATTGAAGGACATGGAAGTTACAAAATAAAAAACACTTGTAACTATGGTCAAACCAGAAGGCTAGCCCAAAGCCAATGGCTCAGTTGTGAAGTGTGGTAGATCTTGCTAGGGAAAAAGCTAAACAAGCCCCTCCAACTGGATGTTGCTGGTTTATGCTGCCATTATAAACATGTTGCATCCAGGACTGTAACTGAGACCCACCAGGGAAGTAATCTTGAGGTGCATTGGCACATGTGTGTGGAGAGTATAGAAGGGCACTGCACCTGCCCACACTATGCCTGGCTCTGCCTCATGCAGGAAACAGGATCCTGCAGTATGCAGAGGTGCAAAGTCTTTTTGGTTCAATACGTTCATCAGCAGGTGTTCTGACAGGAAAACCTAATCCAACATATTAAACCCCAGCTGACATTATGGTGTCATAAGGCAGCGCTTATAAAGGAGACTTAAACAGGAACAGTTGCATGAACCACGAATCTGATAAAAATCAACACGTGCACGCATCACTGTACATTGATGTAATTAAGCTTTTCTTTTCCATCTTCTACCAAAAGTGTTTATAACTATAATGATTAAGTCATGAAATGAGCCATGTAATGCAACTGCCGCACTTAATAAAATGGTTTCCTGCTGTGTTTTTGTACAGAAACTGAAATCGCATCTACCAAGACTTCGAGAGACAAGAGACACGAGTGTAAAGTGCATATGTCCACCTGGTAAGAGCCTTTTGTTTAATGTTACATTTATCTGATCATTTGCCAATACATATAGCTTCCTGAATTAATAGCCATTGGAGCACCACATGTCTAAAGGCCCCCATAAACTTTAAAATCAACTTTTGTTCTACCACAACCAAGTAATATGAGGACCTTTCTAAACCTTCCAATCACTATGTATGCTATCAGGGAGGACCCGGCACTACGAAGTTGTTGGTAGATCTAAAGGAAATTGTATGGAGTGATCTAAAGGTGTATAGGAAAGCTTAAGTCATGGAAGAGAAAACTGAAAAGATGTGCTCACTGTGGCAGAGATTTTCTGCAACAGAACGTTTAAATGACATGTGTGACTCTTCGGTTTGTTGGATGATTCAGGGATTAGTTGAAAACGGTCATGAAGCACACAGCACAAGGGAGCATGTACTGATCCCTGATGTCTGTTATCCTCAGTGACAGGTCTGCATCAGACACCCCTGTGGGCAACCAAATGTCCTTTGCAAGAAGTAACTTATGCTTAAAGGCATTAAGTTAAAGGGAAACTATAAAGCCCGCCATAGACGTCCCGATATATGGCCGACTTTTAGCAGACTCTTCACAGCGTGGTGACGTCACCACACTGTGAGCAGTCGGCTACAGAGAGGACTGGAATCCTGTGTGTTCCACTAACACACATGATTCCTGTCAGACTGTAGCCAATTATTAGGGGGAGGAGACTTCCCCTCTGAGTTAACAGCCTGCAGCACAGTTGGGCAGAAAAAGAACCAGCAGGACGGATCCGTGTGCGATCCGACCTGCCGGCTTTTTTTCTAACAAACTCAAGGTGGGCTCCCTTATAGTTGCGGCCGACCAACCTTTATGTGCTCGGCGGGAGCGAGCACGCCAGTTGGTCGGCTGCAGCTATGGCCAGGAATCGGCCCGTCTATGGGGGGCTTTAGCAATTAAAAATAATAAATAAATAAATATATATATCTATATATAGTCCTTATTTTTTTAAGTGAATGTTTGTTTTAATGGCAAAAGTTAACTGAAAAGTATATTTTTCAGAGAATGATCTTAAAAGTTTATATTGTATTTTTAAAATACAAATGACCTGACCACTAAGGCATTCATAAATATATATGTGAAATTAAATAATCAAAAAATTAAGTAACAAATACGTTAGATAAAAGTATATTTTTTTCAATATAAATATATAACAAGGCTTCCTAGCAAATATAAGCATTATAATTTACTGTAAATTGACTGAAAATACTCTGTAGTTTCCCTTTAATTACTAGTCTCTGCAAAAGTACTGAAGTACTGAAAGACACAGCAATAAATGAGCTATTCATGGGTTGACTCTTGGATAATTATTAAATGGGTTGCTTTGGGTATGTCTACCATTGCTGTTCAGTTCTATTGGGTAATGATATGTAATAATATATTCAGAATAAAAGCATTGTTTTTATTAGGAATATTCATATTGGTTTACGGTCCATACATCCATTCATGTGACTCTACTGTTCCCAAGCCTTAGAAGTGTTGCATGGACAACATGCCTAGATCTAAGCATATACACTACTTTGGTCAGCAGTAGGCTGATTTGACCAACAATGAATTAGAAGCACTCTGATAAGGACATCCCTGTCGTAGCCTACTCTTTTGTTCACATGTAATTTACATAACCTAGATTTCAGTTTCATAGCAAATCCAGACCACCAGTATGAAGTCTTATGGGCAATACGTCATCATTTCAGAAACACACACAGTACACACATACAGTTCATACTTAATGTTCTCTATAATAGCTGACCTTACATGAAACAAATAGAACATATTTTGTTTCCTGGAAAATGTTTGAAGATACTGAACAACTAAACCTTATGAAAAAGTTCCTGGTAAAAACAGTGCCACTTAACACATTGGTGTTTGTAGTTGAACTTTGACCTTAGAAAAACTTGAGTAGTAATCAGGGTCATTTACCACTGACCTGACCTCTCTCTGTTAATATTCATCAAAATCAGGTCCTTCAGAAAATGATTTCGGTGTAATGATACTCATGTGTTGCTTGATAGTGTCATTTGACCTTTGTGTGTGCTTTGTTCCTTCTCACCGTCATGCCTTGTCTGTGTTTTTGCGTTCATTTGTGCTGTATTACTTTTCCTAAAGTGTGTCAATGGTGCTTAAGTCATTGGTTCTTGGTCCTTTTTATGTGACCACTCATTGATTTATTAATGTGATATATGTTTAAATGACTATTTTATCAGAATTGTACCTAAAGATATTAAAAAAAACAACACTGACATAGCTGACCTAGCGGGCGTGATGATGTCATCACGCACGGCCGCTAGTGCCGAGAATCGGCTGGGCACCCTTTCGGTGCCATCCATTACTAATGGGATCGGATCTGAATTATCCCTCATGTCGGATCACTGCGATCTGACATAACGGTGGATTTTTGGTCAATATGACCAGGGGGCAGATCCGATTCCTTGCCAACCCGACCACCGATCGGATGCAGGATCGGCTGTCGAATCGGACAGGAATCGGCCCCTCTATGCCCAGCTTTATAAGGCAAGGCAGTTCTTTAATGTTCTACTTCATTTAGTTGTGCCAAGAACCTTTGATTTTCCATCAAGATTTTTTGAAGGCAGTGCAAAGTACAGTAAACCTTAGAGTTTGTTCAAATATTACTATTGTCAGATCTGTATGCATACATACTGATTGGTTCCAGTAGATTACTGCTTGTACTGCCTTGTTACATAATCCTCATAGTTTATATGTGCTGTGATATGTTTACATCGTTTTCAAATGCTTTGCATTGTTCAGCCCAATGCTTTCTATGTTGTGTCTATTATGTCTTCGGAAAGATAAATACTGTACATGAAACTATACTGTTTTTTGGAATTATGACCCACTTACTCATGTGGAAATACAGATACATTTAGATACAGGTTACATAGAAAAGAGTTTATACTCAATCATCCATCAAAACTTGACAGGTGAATAAAAAAAACACTGAATAGCCTGTTAGTGAGGGTTGAATATATTAAGTAAATATACTTAATATAGTAAAGGTAAAGACAATGAAAATGGGCAAGCATTTGCACATGTGGTGGCATTGTCCAGTAGTACAGTCCTTTTGGGTCACTATTTTTCAATATCATTTCAATCTTGCCTGGTATTAATTATTGTGGTAGGTAGTATACAGTGGATATAAGAAGAAGTTAATATAAGAAGTCAGGTTCTTGTGCTGTATTAAGATAAATCATTTCAGAACTTTTTCCACCTTTAATGTGACCTATAACCTGTACCAATTGAAAAACAAACTGAAATCTTTAAGGTGGAGGAAAAAAAATATAAAAATATGGTTGCATACACCCTTAAACAAATACTATGTTGAAGCACCAAAAGAACACCATGCCCACAGTGAAACATGGGGGTGGTAGCATCATGCTTTGGGGCTGTTTTTCTTCAGCTGGAACTGGGGCCTAAGTTAAGAGGGAATTATGAACTGTTTATAATACCAGTCAATATTGGCACATAACCTTCAGGCTTGAAAGCTGAACATGAAGAGGACCTTCATCTTTCAGCATGACAGCGATCAAAAGCATACATTCAAATCAACAAAGGGATGGCCCAGCCCTGAAATCCAGTTGAAAATCTGGGGGGTGATCTGAGGAGGGCTGTGCATAGGAGATGCCCTTGCAATCTAACAGATTTGAAGTGTTTCTGAAAAGAAGAGTTTAAATTGAGAATTGAGTGGTACAGGTTATAGGTCACATTAAAGGGGGGAAAAGTTCTGAAATGATTTATCTTTGTCTCTGTTGTGTACAGCACAGGAACCTGACAATTGATGAACTGTTCAGAGGATCTTTGGTTCCATTGATGTTCGTTGGGTTAGGGCTGTTGGCAAAGGTTAGCCTTTTTGATACAGAAGAGATACCATAATATACATTGGTGAGAAACTTGAGGGTGGCAGTATGTCAGTATGCATGTAAGTGCTTCACAATTTTCTTCAAATAGGTCTGCATGGCCAGTCAGAGTGCCCATAATGACCCTATTCACAGCCAAAAATGCCTATAATGGGCATGTAAGTATCAGATTTGGAGCAATGAAGGGTGGCCTGGTCTTACAAATTATGATGCATATAAAAAAGTGGGACCTAGAAAACATAAGACTGATGATAACTGATCAATAGATTTACATGGCTGCTTCGAGATTATTTTGAAGTTATGTAATAATTGTGCTGCTGCTTGGTTTGAAATTTGAAATCATCATGGAATATACATTTAGGTATAATGAAAAGGTGTTTAAAATCAAAAAGAAGAAGAGAATTGGGAAGATGCAGGAAATTCACTGGGATGTTTTGCCCAAGTTATCAGTTCCAAATGTTTCCTGTTGTCTCGCCAATCACACTGACCACATTTCCAGGCAATTTGAACTAACATTAAAATAAAATAAAAATAGCAAATCAATGTATATAACCCACAAACAAGAGTATCAACAAAAACAGCATTTGTGCTGGTTAAGTGGACATCACAAAGACATCATACCTGTGTGGTATTTTTCACATTTTCAAACGTATGAAGAATTTGGAAAAGTAGACGATTAATGGGCACTTTACTTGTGTTCTGGGGAATGCTAGTACAGGGATGCCAAGATATATTAGAAGGCGATGTGTAATTCAGTATTTCAACCACTGATATAATGCAGATGAGCTCACTGATATTTGTATTCGTGTATTCAAGCATATTCCCAACTGGCTTTGATTCAGAGGTGCGGTTCCTCTTTTGGAACCCAATTCTGACTTTTCCACCACTCATCCACTGCTGACCTTCTTTTACCTTTGATATGCTTATAAAATGTAAGTCAAATATCAAAGTTGCCTACATTGTTCTTTATGGTAAAGCTCATCTGACACATTATTCTATAGCATATTCTAAAGGGAAAAGAGTGATGTCACCTATAGCAGCCAGTCAAATGCATGTTTTTTTTTAAATGTACTTCAGACATAATGGAATTTCAATTGCTCTGGGCTATATGAACTGATTATAAAGTCAATGAGGACATGGCTGTAAGAGAGTATCTTTTGTCTAAACATTTTGATGGTTCAAGGTATCCCTCTTTTCCATCTCTGAAAGCCTCAGAGTGTTAATGTGTGGCTTACTGAAATACAAAACTCTGTGTTACAAAAAAAAGGCTTTGTAAAGTTTAGCTTTATTACTGTGTTTTTTTTCTTTTGTATAATACCGGTGAAAGAAATGTAGGCCAGGAAAAGGTAGATATAACGCAATGCCCAACTTGTGCATTGTTTAACCTTCCTGAAGGTCCCATTCAAAATGTCTTTAGTGTATTATTATATTATCTATAAACCAACATCTAATATACTACTTTTTTGTTCTTTAGTTTTCATAAACTTTCATCTTTATTTTACATTGCCTCTAAAGCATACCAACTTAAAAAGCATAGTCAACTTAAAAAAAAAACACCCGGGGGTGTTGAATTAAATATTTTTTTTATTAAAGAATCAGTTAAAATGTATTCAATAAGTGATCCCACTTATTAGCCTTAAAAGTCCCTGGGGCTTGCCACCCAATGTGTTGGCCAGTTGTCTTATGACCAACCAATGGTATTTCTATAATTACATTTTAAGGGATGTTGGCATACATTACTCAACTCGCTGGGCCCCTAATTTAGTAATAAATGATCGCATTAAATGTTAATTACAGTAACACATATTTATGAACATAGTGCGTTTGGCCCACTAGTAAATAGCTTTCCTTGGATTTAGTCTACCCAGTAGAGTAATTTTTATTTTTTTGCCTTATTATATTTTTCCACAAATATAGGGGATTCTTTACCAAAGCAATGACTGAAAGTATATCTCATCCTTCTAGCTTTTTGTAATATAGTCCATCAACAACAAACTGCCCCCTCAAAATTCAGCTGAATACAACTGCTTTAAACCCTATTTGTTGTGTGGAATGTCTAAGAGACACGGGCATAGGTAGTGAAAAGACACTTAGATCTATTTACCTGACTGTGGAGGTGCATGAGCGATCCTTGTTGATGGATTGAGATGACAAAACAAAGATGGGGCTATTAATTGTCAGCATCCCTCAAGCCTAGCCTGTTACCTTGAGTAGCATCACAAATCATTATCTTTTTAAGTTAGCACTACTTCAGTTTCAGCTTCTCAGCTGGACTGGCTTCATCAATCTCCAGACTGGTTTTCTAGTCTACTTACTCACAGATACTTACTACTACTCTACTTCCTCAGCATACTTGGCTCAGACCTAGAGTCTGTTCTGACAACCTATGTCCCACGCCACCCTGTGGCCTGGGTTTAGGCCAGATACTGGGAGCCCATGTATCTTTGCAATGTATTGTCTGTTACCATGCAGATGGATTGTCTTAATATCAGGTTCAGTTCACTTTAGGATGAAATGCAGCAATATTCATGGCAATGTACACATAAATGCAACATGAAAGTGTAAATTGGGTCAGAATGTTTGGAAATTTTCCAGCAATCTATGAGATTCGCTTGTCTCCAACCACTCTCTGCCATTGACATGCATGTTCTGATCTTTCATTCAACTTTTTTGTGAACCAAGCTCTCCCAACAACGTACTACATCTTAAGAGTGACAGGCAATGACAGTTACATTTTTTCTGTATGTCAAGGTGCTCCATTAGCTCATTCCATATGAATGGACTTCCAAAACACTATTTTCACAAAAACACTTGCATTAATATGTATTTGTTAAGTTTTAGTTTGAAACGAACCCCTAAGGAGGAGTATTTTAGAGCAGATAGAAAAGTAAACCTCAAATAAGTAGCAAAGACAAATGCTCTATGCACATTTATTTTAACTGCTCTTTTTTCACTCATCTACTTTTATTTTTGGCCTATTTTAGTTTTCCCAATAGATGTGTTTAGTGGCAATGATTGACCACTTCTTCTGCAAATATGTGATCAGATTTTTGTTGTCCAAACTATTATTGTCCATGGGTCAGCCTGAAGCATGAAGCTAGAGACAACTCTATAGCAGTAGCTACTAATTCCTGTAGTACTAACCAAAATGTCTGGATACATACTTTCATGTCTTGCACTGGATTCCACATGGTTGGAGTACAAATGTAATTTTTTTTTATAATCCTTATGATCTCTGAATAACCCAGTAGAAAGCAAAAGGGATTCACCTGTTATGTGGTTGAAAAACAGTAGAATCACTTGTAAGACTTAGTCAGTGGCTTTTAGCAGGTGTAAGGTATTAACCTTGCTGTTCTCCTCGCTTCATGCATGCTTTTATTAAATAATGACAGCTGATGAGATTAAATTCCTCTGGTGGTCTCAACTGTAGAAACGCTGTGCTAAGATAGCTTTCATACAAATGATTATTATGGAGTTACTCTGCCGGGAAGCAGACAGTGATGACCTATATGCAGTGGTCTCCAGGGATGGATTTAATTCCCTACATGGCTACAAGGAGATTGTGTGGTGTCACCAAGACTTCTCTTGTGCAATGGTATTCCATTGATGAGCTGCCAATTGTCCCCAATTTCCATGGACAGTCTTAAAATTTGTACCAGGAGTATTATGTCCCAGGACATGAGGCTGCATATTAAAACTTTTATTTACAGGTAGTTAGTTTTTACCACATTTCCAATTTATGTGAAGAGCTCAGCCAAAACTATATTTTTAGAATAGATGGATGATTTATCTTCTGGGTATGTAAAACAATTAAATTAAGTCACCTAAGTTGGGCATAGACGGCCCGATTCCTGCCCGACCGCCGATCGGATGCTGGGCGCATTCCCGCATCCGATCGGGTGCGCCAACTGGACGGATAATTTAAATCCAATCCCATTAGTTCAGATGGGGACAGCTGTCCCCAACCAAAGTAATGGGTGGGACACAAAGGGTGCTGGCTGATTCTCGTGATGATGCCCGATAGGTCGGCTCGGCAGTCGACAGAAAATTGTCTCATCTATGCCCAGCTTTAGTTACTTAAACCCACCCTACAATCTGCTCATTTAGCTGTTTTTATAATTTGTTGGTATGCCATAAAATTATACAAGTAGTATTTTTTATTTAGCATTTCAGCACATTGTTTTAGTTGAGTGCTGTACCACCATCGATGAATACAGAAAGTTTGAGTTTACCAGACTCTAAACAAAATGACCAATTAGCGCAACCTACTGGGGAAAGCAACATGAGGCGTCAAGGAGCGCCTGGTCGGTCATTTCCCGGGCTGCTGTCAGCCCGCAGCAGCCCAGGAAACAACCATGTACACGTAGCCTTAAAATTACACCAAAATTTACCTTTTTTACATGATAACTTTCTTTTCTCAGATCTCCAAAATTTTAAAGAAATCTAACCTAACTCAGGACAATATGCAACTGCAGAATTGTTCTACCCACTTAGCAGATCCTTGCTAAATCATATAAATAGAAAGTTCATGGCATCAGGTTAGTATATCAAGAGAAGATTCTGAACCTTCTCTATTGATCTGCTTGAGAAGGTATCATTGCCAGGCCGGATCATATTATGGTCTTCTGTTGGCTGCTTAATCCCAATACCAAATATTCTATTAGTCTAGTATGAGATATTATTCCGTAAACAAGGTGCATCCAAAATTCAAAAAATTAGCGACCAAATAAAAAAATTCTAAATGTAGCTGTATAGTAAAAATTACATATGAATATGTATCTGAGAAAAAAAAAGTGATAACTCTTGTAAATAGGCTGTTTTTTCATTCCATACCCTCTTTTCCCTCTCCAGTCAGCCGTGGAAGAGCAATGTGTGCTTAGAAAACATTAGAGAAAGCCATACCTTCCTAGACATTAAGGATAACCCTTCGTTGATTTCCTTACTAAGCTTTTACAGGATCTGACTATATCCTATTCATACACAAACGATATGGCCTACAACTTGCTGTCTCATATGGCAACAATTTCCCATCCTAATACCTGACAGAAATTACAGAAATTTTCTAATTATGTGCAAATATACATAGGATACATTATGACCTTATTAGTTTCCATAACAAAAGCTATGTTGTATCTAAGCTGCTACCGATCATGGAAGATAAGTGTTAAAAGATTATTCCCATAGAAAACATGGAAATATTCCCAATTGCCTTTGGTAATGTGCTGCTGAAATTCTTATTATTATAACTGCAGGAAATTGGAGTGTAATGACTTAAGTTCAACAAATATTCTGGGTCATTATCTCTACAACTCATTCAGCAGCTCTCCTAGGTTTGGTCATCATCTTAAATATGTGATATATCTCCAGTACATGACTGAAATGTATTTGTAGAGCTGACGAGAAGACAATTGTTAAAGGGTATACTGTTATTTGTATATTTAGTTGCCTATTGTAGTGCATTCATGTTCCATTCTGAGGACCACACTATACCAAAAAACGTATGTTATTGTTAGCAAATATTCAAACAGTAACTGCCAAATAAAAGGTAGCTATAGATGATAAAGTGTCCCTTGCATTGGTGGCCATTGTAGGTTGGAGATCAATCCAGCACTGGTAACTGCCAGTCTCAAGCAACCTCAGGAGGAGCTCTGGTTAAGGGAAAATTATATTGTATTAGCTGAATCTTCTCTTGAAACTTTTTACATTAAGACTCTCTAGGCATTTTTTCCAAAGGTTGTCTTTGACATGTATTTTTTTCCCATTTTTTGTGGTAAGAATTTTAGATTTATGATAGATGTTCTTATATGATAAAGTGCTTTTTTAAATGTTTGGACAGGACATAACAGTTGGTTTTCCGGGTTGCCAAAAGTAATGCTAAAGAACAATGGGCTCCACTGACCTTGCATTTTGTAAATTTAGAAATTGATAGATTTTGCAAGATGGAATCCTGTCTCTCACATGATGCTGGGAGTCTCCACTAAGGAAACTAACACTTGACATAATGTCACACTAGAGTTTCCAGGTGCAGATAGTGGTGGAAGTGCTTTTAGTAAAAATAGTGTCTAACTTTTTACAAAACAAATTTCTGCAGGCATAACTGATTATAGCATACGTCCATACCAGTACAGGAAGGAAAATGTTTCCATAATAAAGATGTTTTGGTTATTTTCCTTCCATTGCCAGAATTTCCATTATTTATTTATTGATTAATACTATATCTGATATAATGATGGTTTTACAGCTGAACTATTACATCCTCTGGCTTTTCTGTGAACATATATTTAGCTAAGAAGGGACATCAGTTGGCAGTCAGAAGTGCAATATGATCACCGATTGATCTTCCTATGAACTGGAACATATGTCTGCCCAAATGTTCATGTTTATATTTATGGACAAGGGAAGGGAGGGGGACAAAGACAAATTCTGAGCGTAAGTCTTTTGATCAAATCATTTTCCAAGCAAAGGAAGATGAATGTGTAATGTTTGTGCCTTCCTTTATTAACAATTGGCAATATGTTTAAATTAGTTCAAACAAATCTGCTTTACATTTTTTGGGACTGGTCTGTCTTTCCCAGTTTATTTTGGTTGATTTATGTATAAGGAACTCCAAATAGGTTAGAAGGAGGACACATCATATGAATCACTTATTCACTGCTTTCCTTTGATGAAGTTAGAACTTACAAAGGTTCAGATCTCAGATCAGCTTATACCCTGTGCCTAAACAATCTACAGGGCCCAAAAAAGGTTTGTGTAAAATGAGAGGTCTACCCCCTTAGCAGCCAACTGTAATGGTTTTCTAGTGTGACCCAGGGTTGACAGGTGACACTCAGACTTGCAAACAGTTTGCCCCAAAACTGGGGGGCTTTATACTCACTGAACTGTTGTGCTGTTTCTCTTAGTAAGAGGAATTCACACATACGGGTAACTTGCAGGGTAATAAACTGTACTTGAACTACAGTCTTTCTCTGTCTTTTTTTGGTTCCAAAAACAGGGCACAGTCCATAGGTTAAACAGTTACAAGAAGCAGCACTTCTCCACCTGTAGTAGCACTTTTTACACCTGTAGATTTTTTCGTCCAATCAATGAAGAACGAACGATTTTTGGTTGATTGAACAAAAATCTAGAATGGTCAATTTGTTCGATGGATAAATTTTGTTCGATCTCGAACAAAAAAATTGTTCAAAAGGTCATAGAACATGTTGTCGTTTATCGTTTTGTCGTAGTAATTCTGAATGTATTTTCATTCGATTTCGGGATGAATGAACAAACAAATCTAATGTTACATCCGATAAATGGACGAACGATGTTCAACAAAAAAATCTATCAAAAATTTGAATCGGCAGTTGAACGAACAAAAAACGCCTTTACTGGATAGAACCTCATACTGTACAGAGAAAACATTGACTGTCGCATTGAAATGGTTGGAACACACAAGTTCTGGTGTACTTTTTAATCTAATCTAATCTAATCTAATTTCCTAGATTACAGCTGACCTTAAGGCTTTACTTTGTTGTAAAGCATACTTAGCCTTTCCCCAAGCTTTTAATAATGATCTTAAGTTATCATGATTATTGTTAGTAGAAAATAAATGCAATAAATCATAACCATTGTATGTTGATATATATATTAGAGAACTATCACGAATATAAGTGCTTTAGGGATGGGTGAAATTTGAGGTTGAGTGTTTGCCGACATTCCTGATTTAATAGTAAGTCATCGTTCATACCACTAGTATGATTAGTCATAGACATTTCAGTGTCTGTGCTGTCATCTATACCCGAAAGGCTGTCTTTAAACTATATAAATGAACTTTGTGCTATTGTGGACATGGTTTGCCTTCCAGCAAACAACATCCTGCATCAGAAAAATGACTTCAACGTAGGCCTGTTTGATTTTGGCTCCTTGAGCACCTTGCATGTCGTCTGGAGAAAAGAAGCATTCCTCAGGCTTGTGTTTCCCACATGCGTACTATCAGCGGGTGGTAGTACTTGTCTGTTTCTTGGTATGGATTCTTCAGCTTGTCAGTGATGGATATCGTTAAACGTATGAGAAGCGTTGGCACTATTCCAAGCTAGTTACCCAACCCGACCACTCTTAGACACCTTCCTGTGTTTACTGTCAGCCATGGGACCTGAGTCTGCTCCCCGGCTTGAAACTTGATCGCCCTTTTATACAGAAGTCGTGGAGTTTGTATGTAAACCTGAGGATTGGGAAACACATCTGCGTCATTTGTCTTTTGCTTGATCCCTAAAGATTCAAAGCATATTTTAGCTTTTGACCCACATTCCCATGTCCCTTTTCTTATTCAACTGTCCCTATATGGCAGATGTCTATAAATATTAAAAGAAACCTTTATATTTTAGAAGATGAAACTGTGCCATGCCCATAGGTGACATTTCCTTAAAATTATATTTATGATGCTTTCTCCCTTTTAAGCTATTCATGGATCTATTACAGTGATGGGCAACTGAGTTGATATGGAAAGCCATAAGTGTGGCCCTCGGCATCACTAAAGGACCACACATAACATTTTCAGTGTACTGACTTATATAAGCATTTTTAATGAAAAAAATACAGCAGGAATAGCTAGAGGACATTATTTTTAAATTACAAAACTTGTTTTAAATTATACTTCAAGCATTAGGAAACACTGTAGTATGGAAATGCACATTTTGATTCAGATGTTATGTGCCGCAATATTTATTATCCAATCATCCCCCATTCGTTAATGGGATAGTGGGAGCATAGGCACTCACCTGTCTGCCAATTCTCCAAGAGGAAGAGAGGAACTCACTCAGATGCCGTTTAGATCGCTGATTGGCTTTTACGTAAGCCAAGAAGCATGCTCATCCGGATTGGAGGACTGAGGAGGGTCGCTACAGAATACCCAAAGGGCCCCAGGTTGGGCACCTGGATCTATTATGTTTGAGTTCTCCTTTACTATGTTAAGCAATCCTTTATCCATAAATCTCTACACCATTTCATTTGCACTGCCTATCTAGAACAATATGGCAAAGAGTTATATGGGAAATTCGTCTATATTTTGCCATATAACACGAAAAATGCTAGGTAAAACATAGTCAAACTATGGCCAGCGGGTCATATCTGGCCCATTTAATCTTTTAATTCGGCCTGTTGAGACCTTGGTGACAAGACACTCTGCCTTCCCTTCCCTTTTTTAACTGTGACTGGGCATATTTTGTATAAATATAGATATAATAATATATTATATATATATATATTATATATATATATATATATTAAAAAAGAATAGAGTAAATGTTTCGTTTTATAGTAAAATGATGTTTTCCTCAATTTTAATTATTTTTAATTTATTTTATATAAATATGTGTGTGTATAATATATATAATTATATATATATATAACGTGAGGAAATAATTATTTGACCCTTCACTGATTTGTAGTTTTCCAATGACAAAGAATAAAAGTCTCAGAACATATCATTTCAATGGTAGGTTTATTAACAGGGCGATAGCACATCAAAAGGAAATCGAAAAATAAACTTTAATAAAGATAGCATGATTTGCTTTCATGAGTTGAAATATTATTTGAACCTACCACCATTAAGAGTTCTGGCTCCCACAGAGTGGCTAGACACTCTCTCAATAGTACCTCATTAAGGGCACTTATAAAGAACCTGTCCACAGAATAATCAATCAAGCAGACTCCCAAATTCCACCCTCGTAGTTATGTTATTCTCGTTCTGCAACATCGACGTATTTCGCCCACTGGCTTAAGCTCCTTCCCGCTTTTCTTCTCTTAACTTTTTCACAGCTGCCCCCCGTAATATTCGCTCATCCTTTGACTTCCCAAGTTGGTTCCTGCCTCGCCCTTGCCCGCGTCCTCCCCACCACCCCCTCTCCCTACACCCTCTCAACTCATTTACCGTTTCTATTTATCGTTTATATAGCCCACCGATTCTACTTCTTTTTGGCTTCACCCTGTCGCACAGAGCTCTTCCCGCTCTTCTTCGCTTGTTTACCCCTTTCGTCCGTTAGTAACTCTATACCATCCCAATGCTCCCAGTCCCTCACTGCCAGCCCTCCCTCTCCTCCCACTTCACCACCTAGGCTGCGTTTTATACTCCCTGTACCCTCCTGCTTCCATCCCTTGATCTTTCTTTTCCCCTCTTTCACCCATTTTCGGTCATCCTACGACCTCACTTAGGACCTTCATTTCCACCCCCCTTACTCGCTTTTTTTCCCTTAACTTCTCCCATCGTCGTTCCCTTTTCGAAGCTTCTTCGCCTAGGCCTGCTCAGTACCGCTATAAGTTTGTCTCCTCCCCTTCCCCCCCCCCTTGCTCTCCAGTGTTCCTCCTGCTGTTCCGTGTTCTCTTCGACCCTTTTCTTCATCAAGCTTCTATGCCTCCCTATAGTCCTCTTTCTTGTGCTTTTTACCCCTTTCCCCTTTATACCTCGCTTAACATACTTTGCTGACAACTTCTCTTCAATTCTTCCTCTTGCTTCCGACTAATTACTGTGTTATCTCCCTCACTTGGTTCCACCCTGACCTTATGGTAATGTTCCTGGTGCGTTTGTGCCACTTTCGTTTCACTTACTGCTGATTCATTTCTGATTCATCTTCTTTCTCGATGAACCCCGTCATTATAGCGCTGCACCAGATTTTTGTTGATTTCCTGTGCGTGGATGAGATCTCTGCCGACGTGTCCAGGTTCTGGGGCTCGGACGCGTGGTTGTTTTTGGTTTAGCAAGACTGACGTTAGGGGGCCAGGACAACAGGGGTGGACGAGGGTCGCCACGTTTGTTCCTCCAATTGTTCCTCCATGTATGTCAGTTCCCTCCCATCCCACCCCCATCCGTCCCCAGTCCCTCCTCTTTTACGTTGATACTATACTCTGCTTACCTTTTTTTTTCTTCCTCATCCAATTAATAGTCCAACTGTTCTCCTCCTTAGCTTCCTCCACTCTTTTACCCTCCAACCTCGTCTTCCCTCTTTTGAGCTTCTCTCCTTCTTTCCATCTTCCAACCCCAGATTTTGTCCTATTTTTCGGAACACTCTCCGCTCTCCAACATGGAATGACCAAAGAGCTGCCCAAGGATCAGAGACAAAAACTGTAGACCTGCACAAGGCTGGAATGGGCTACAAAACCATTAGCAAGAAGCTGGAGAGAGAAGGTGACAATGTTGGGTGCGATGTTCGAAAATGGAAGGAGCACAAAATGACCATCAATCGACCCGCTGGGGCTCCACGAAAGATCTCACTGTGGGGTGTCAATGGTTCTGAGAAGGTGAAAAAGATCCTAAAACTACACGGAGGAGTAGTTATCACCTCAAATTAGCAGGGACCACAGTACCAAGAAACCATTGGAAACATTACACCGCAATGGATATAAAATCCTGAAGGCTCGCAAGGTCCGCTCAGGAAGGCACATGTGCAGCCGTTGAAGTTGCCAATGAACACCTGATGATTCAGAGATGACTGGGAGAAGGGCTGTGGTTGAGAGACCAAAAATAGACTCTTTGGCATTAACTCCAACTCGCTGGTTTGAGGAGAAAAATTGCTGTATGAACCCCACAAACACCGTCCCCCAGTCAAGGCATGGGGGTCAAACATTTTGCTTGTTGGGGTGTTTTTCTGCTAAGGCAAGGAAACTTAATCGCAAATTAACGGGAAAATGGACGACCATGTATCGTGAGATCTGAGCGAACAACCTCCTTCCCTCTGCCAGGAAAATGAAAAAATGGAGTCGTGGAATGGTGTTCCATCAGACATGACCCAAAACAACAGCAAAGGCAACAAAAGGAGGTCAAGAAGAACACATTAAGGTCTGAAGTGGCTACAGTCTCCGGACCTAATCCATAAACCTATAGGGACTCAACTCAGAGTTGCCAAAGAGACAGCCTCGAACCTTAGGATTTAGAGATGATCTGCAAAAGGAGTGACCAACATCCTCTCAATGTGCGCAAACTTGGAATCAATTACAAGAACTTTGACTCTGTGCTTGCAAAACAAGGGTTTTTCCACCAAATATTAGTCTTTTTTCGTTAGAGGTTCAAAAACTTATTTCACTCAATAATGCAAAATCATGCATCTTTATTTTAAAGTATTTTTTGCGATTTTACTTTTGATGTGCTATCTGACACTGTTACACAATAAAACCTACCATTGAAATGATACTGTCTGAGACTTTTAATTTCTTTGTCATTGGACAAACTCACAAAATCAGTGAGGGGTCAAATAATTATTTCCTCCACTGTATATATATATATATATAAATGTTTTGTACACTTCACTGTCTAATTACTCTACTGACAACTTCCCCCATGTAATCCCTAATGGGCAACCAACTAAAAAGCATTTGGGGGACGCATTTCCTACCAACTGTGTCAATGAGCCCCAAGCAATTCTTCAATCCATCTTCTCTTGGTCTGAACCAATTGATGTCCTTATTGAAAATGTTTGTTCACCCCTGGGCTAAGTGAATCAAACATTACTTCACAAATTCTAAATATACATTAAAACTGTATCTTTTGCTTTCAAAACAGAATGTTTGGCCAACGATAGGTTACACTTCTACTGATCTGTTTGCAATGCTCTTTGTTTTTTTTAGGAACTGTAATTTACTTGCACAGGGCCCAAAGCATTTTGTTTTGTCTTCCTGGCATCCCATTAGATTGCAAGCTGTGGGCTCACTCTTCCTTCATTGTACTTGATTGTATAGATTACCTTTGGTTAGCTGAGCTATGCGAAATAAAAGAATCATTAAGATTTGCATAGCTATGGACACACAATGGATAATGAGCCGTGGCAACTCAGGACTGGTTCGAACCCCCACAATGCTTTGTTTTAAAAAGAAGCTGGCACTAACAAAACAGCAGCCCAACTCCACGCTTGTTAGTATGTTTCTTGTGCTAAGTGTAGGCAGTATGCTGTTTATTTTAGTCATCCATTAATTGTTCAAAGTGTATATGAATGCGGGGGCCGAAGATGGTTGTCAAGCCTTGTTTGCAGAGCAGCACAAAGTGAATTTGTCAGCCGACGCATCAGATCACGTTTGGGCTAAAAAATCTTCTATTCTAACTTTCCCATAAAGCATTTTCTTATACTTTTCAAAAGATTATTTCTAAAGGGTTTTATGTGAATATTTATTTAGCCTCCTTTAGATGTGCAGGACCCTTTGTGATGTTTCTAGGTCTCCTACATTCCTAGTAACACGTCAAAAAGGCAGAGCCCCGCACTTGGGAATAGCGTGCCTTTGTACGGGAATCTCCCTGCAAATAAGATGTTTTCTTTTGTTTCCTTTCATGCTAGCAACGATCATTACTTCTTTTATACAGGGACGCAATATGCGTTTCTTCTGGTATTCAGGGAGGCACACAAGGCATTGACAGCAAAAATTAGATAAGAATTCCCCGGTAAACTCACTGATAACTGCCGGCAGAGTCATGAAATTAAATGTTTACTTCAGGTTTTTTGTGTGTGTTAGGAATTGAATACATGGTGCAACCCAATTCTACAACAAAATATACTGATTAAAAGAAATATGTACTATAGACTAGCATTGTTGAAAGTACTAACTTATTGGCTCTCTAGACCTGGAAGGTCAGGAGGTCATAGTAAGGTCTGAGCTCCTGATCTGTATACTTTTAGGTTTTAGGTAGATACTGAAGTCCTTGGTTCATCATGACAGAGAACTGGTGCTTTCAGAAGTCATCAGTGGCAGCTTGAAGACCATTCTTTTTAAAATGTTTAAAACTTTAATTCAGAGACCACATAATTCTCTCCCTTACTTTTGCTGTTCTCAAAATGGAATGTTAAGCCAGCCATACACAGTCGGATTCCATGGCCGCTCGATCACCTATCCGATCGATTCCGGCGATTCTGGCGGGAATCGCAGGTGTGATCGATCAGCCAATTAAGAGAATCCGATCGCTGCATACCACCTTGTCCAACGGATTCCGGGACGATTCCGTGTCCGATTGTCCACCTCACAAATGGCAACTCCCCCTGATGTGTGCAGAATCGGATCAGAAAGACCAACATGTTGGTTCTCTGTCGAATCCGATTCTGAGCCCCTGATCAATCAGACGCGATCGATCGGACAAGGTGGGCTGCACGCGATTCCGGCACGATCGTTTCGCGTGCACGCGCCCGGAATCGATCGGCCCGGAATCCGGCCGGAATCCGACCCGTCTATGGGGGCCTTTAGAGGTGTAGTGTAGTGCTCAGTGAACTAGCTTGTTCTATTGAGGAAGTCTCTTTTAAAAATATTCACCTTGATCCCTCATGGGCTTGCCTGTATATAAAACTCACATGATGCCCAACTCAGAGTGGCAACGATTCATATAGCAAAGGTTACTGGGCATGTGATCTTCAGCCAGGTGAGAGCCCCATTTCATTCTGAGCCGGCATGCAGACACACCAGAAAGGAGAAAAGTACACAGAATAGTCCCAGCTACAGTGAGATCTCATTTCTGCAATAATGTCCATTCCCTATTGTTCCAGTGGGGTGGTCCTTACTGTCAAGACCATGGATTCTGCCATTCCCATTGTCATAGCATCTCTTGTCATTTGGCTGAATCCAAGCCTATAGAGTGGGGAATTTGCTTGTTAGGTAAGAGCAGGTAAGCCTATTGGAAGACTTACCCTCATCTCATCCACACAAACCTAAATTGTCTATTGCCTATCATTTACTTACTTGGTGACAGTAATAAAGACAATAAATGGACGAATCTGACAAATGGAAACAAACACAATGAAAAAGGGTCTGATCCTTTACAATTCAATCTTGGAATCTTTTTTTACATCATCTTTAAGTATATTACTACCACAAATGACACCAGCAGTATATTTGGATGGATTTCATGTCAAAGGACAGATGGAAGCTATACAGGTGATCCTGGTACACATAGGATTCCACTAACATACAACAAAATCTTTTAGCTTACGCCCTTCAGATCTTAAATATAATTGATTCTGCCCTTACCTAAATGTTTCTTTTTTTGCAATTGAGATTCAAGTAAAGATACAATTTGTTATGTAATATAATGTGTGGATTTTCTAACATTTGAGATGATTTTTTGAGCCTTGTGTATAAGAGCCCTCTTGTGGCTAAATAGGCTTATGATTGAGATTTCCTTCATTATAGAAAAGACCTAGTACTCGTGTTTGCAGATCTTCTGTTAGTCAGAATTTTGTGGCTGTCATATATATAATTTACTTTTTATACAAAAAAATGTAACCCAAAAGAATCTATAAAAACATAGCTGCTGAGATTTATAAATAGACATTTTACATTTTATATCTATTGTTTTGTCCTTTTTTGATTTTGAGTGCCTAAAATTCACCCCTTGGGCTCAGCCTAGTGTACATCTGAGAAGCTATATGGTTATAGATACTTATGTTTTTTGTTGTTTTTCATATAGATAAGGGATATGGTACAGGGTTAATATGTAACTTTGTAAATTCCTTTTTATTTACCCCATAGGTTTGTACCATTTCTTTAACTATGTAGATGAAAGGGAACCTCTATTTATGTCGGTCACCTATTCCTTTACTTTTTTCATGATTTAAAGTAGCTCTCAGCAAGGACCTCCCCTAGTCTAGTAAATCCAGTGTGAGAAAAACACTTCGGTAGCACAGGCTCATTTATACAATGAGGGAGGGCATATGCAGGTGGTTTCCATGACCAATGAGCATCACTTTAGCATGAAACTAATAGCTCAAGAGGCATGCCGGTAATAAACATGCATGGCCAAATATTCCCAAATATTCCATGGAACTTGTGGACATGCAACACCTTTCAAGTAGTTTTGTTCTCCTCCAACAGTGTTTGGATTTGACAGAAATGTTGTGGGTACCACATGCATTTGATGCTCTCCTATGTTCAACCTACATATCCATAAGCCCCAATGTTGCTTGACCTAGAAAATTATCTTACAGATCTGAAAACTATTTTCCTTCAACAAGTAATATTGTTGAGTGTCCAGAGCTTTCCACGAAGATCTCCGTTTCGGTTCCATGTGGCTTTGCTCTAGTTTTGCTTTAGTTTCTGTCACCTCAGTTGCCTTCAACTTGTTGTTGTTGTATGTTTCACCCTGATATTTTACAAATATATTGCCAATGCAGTACATGCTCCTAAATATGCAGATTTTATCCTGTGTATATGTATACACTAGAGTAATAAATCAATGTTTCTGTGGGTAAAAACCATACATTAAATTTACTAATCCAATTCAAAGTTAAAAAAGCAGGAAATGCATTTTTAGAATAAAGTAGATCATTCTGTCAGTGATAAGAGTTGTGGGATGAGGGCATGAGTCAGGCACAGGGGAAAAAAACTTGAGATTTAAAGATATTTTTCTGCAGTCATACAAGGAAGACACATAAGTGAATTACAGATAACCTGGCTGACAGCCAGTGGGAATTGAAATCATACACTGGAGTAGGCCGCCCACACTTCCATCTCTTCCCGTTGTCAGTGTGTGTTCTCACTATGTATTCAAGAGTAATGGCTCATGTGTGTTTCCTCTAGCTGGGTGGCTTATATAATACAAAGAAATTCTTTGTTTTTTGGAACCATGGTTGAATTAAATTTTAAATCATATTAATATAGGTAAACGTTTCTGTTTATTTTGTTTACTGATCTTGCTATATGCAAAAGATTGTGGGACACAATTTAATTATGGTAAAAAGTGATGAGTGAAAATATTGGCCATAGTTGCTATTCAGATTTTGTACAGGGTCATTTCTAACTAGAGGAATGATGACTTTAATGTGAATGGTTACCATGGGTAGAAAAGACCATTTGAGTTAATTTCATAGACAGGAGACAGTATTACAGTTGAGGTCAAAATGATTAGCCACCTTTATGAAATATGACAACACTCTTTTCTTCATGAAAATTAACATTAACAACAAGTGTTTGTTGTTTAAAAAAAACAAATACAATATACAAAACAATTTCCACTAAGTTCAATTAGGATATTTTATTGATTCACCGAGTTGAAACAAGAAAGGGCGAAAAGTAGACATCCAAAATGATTTGCCCCTGGGCCATGCATAGTTAATAGTGTGCCCTTTTTAAGCCACAACTGACAGCAATCTCTTTGAGTAGTTCTTTACTAGGTTGGCACAGTTTTCCTGAAGAATTTTGGGCTATTCTTCCATTGCAAATTCTTCTGGCTAGTCCAAATTGCATGGTTTTTGAGAATGGACATTCACTTTTAATAGAATTGAGAAAATGGCCAAAATGTTGGTTTTAGTATCCTCGAGGAACTCATTTTGAAGTATGCTTTGGGTCAATGTCTTGTTGAAAGACGCAGCGAAGACCTAAGCCTAGACTATGAGCAGATTTATGCATATTTTCCATCAAAATGTCAAAAAAAAAAAAAATTCCCGACAATCATTCGGCCAAAAATTGGGTGGACTCAGCTGGTGAGATAGACCAGGAATCTGCCACATGTCGGATCGCACAGTCCCCATTCAAAGTAATAGCACAGGGTGAGGGGCCAGCTGCAGTGGGATGATGTCATTACACTGCAGTCTGTCCCTCATCTATCAAGGGATTATTGTAGCCTTTATGGAGAGCTATTTGCTTGACTACATTGAGCCAAGTTAATAGGAGATGATATGGTGTTTCTCAGTGCTTAGCTTCAGTTAAATGAATCCTGAATTCTTTTGTATACCAAGATATATTGAGCGATTTCATGTTCCCAACTTCCTGTTGTTGCATGACTGCACTACACTGTACAAAGCAAGGTCCATGAAGACATGCAATAACAGAGCCCTGGCCTCAACCAGATAGAATACATTTAGAATGGATTAGTACAGAGACATCTAACCTTGTCTTCTTGTCCAACATTGGTGCCTAACCTCACAAAAACTGTTCTGGAGGAATGGTCAGATTTCCCATCAGTACATTCTTTAACTTTGTGGAAAGCTTTCCCAGAAGAGTTTAAGCTGTACTAGCCTCAATGGGTGGGCCAACTCCATATTAAATCCTATAAGTCATTACATTTTATGAGTGTGTAAATGCAGGAGTCCCAATACTTTTGGCAATATAGTGTACATTTACTTTAACGGGTTAACAATGAATGTGGAGTAAATAGACTCCATAGTAAATAGCAAAGATATTAAAGCTTAGAAACTATATTGTATTGCTGAAACCTCTTCTAACATCTGTTTTATTATTAGTCTTTTGAGTTAGAAAAAAATTATTAGTGATCACTTACCAAAATTCCTTTCACAACATAAAACATAATCACAACTGAATTGCCCAAACTTAAAATGTACTTAGTTTCCCTTATAATAAATGTAAGCATTAGTGGTTTTGGAAATGGTTACCTACAAGAACGACTAGATCATAGCCAGAATATAGCAGTCATAATACGTGAGTCATTTATTTATAACCACTGACTCATTGTCCCACCAGAATTCAAGCCTCGGCACAGTAGCTTACAATGAAATTCTGTCTAGTGGAAAAAATAATATTTAAACGGATACACACGTTCTTTTCCACTAGAGTTATGGGTTTGATCGTATCAGCGTGAGTGCCTCTTCGACTTGTCAGTTAATGGAGGGACTAGGGAAGTGATAAATTTCTCTTCCTATAAACACAAAGTTTTCCATCTTAAGTCCAAAGACCAGATATGTACATAGTTTATTTGGTATTTCTCTAACAAACATCAGTAAATAAAGGACGGAATGGCTTAGAAATGAGAAAACTACTTGACTACTTGTACCAAAACCTGACCCGAATGTGGCCCATTGAGACTTGAAATAAAACCCTGTTGGATAATATACACCTAAGTAGTAGTGTACGAGGATTTGCCTGACTATGTTATGATATACCGTATTTTCCGGCGTATAAGACGACTTTTGAACACAGGAACATGTGTGCAAAAGTTGGGGGTCGTCTCATACGCCGGGTGTGGCTGGCAGGGGGGTGCAGGGGACCATCTAGGGGAGCCGGTATGTCTGCTCTCTGGATCTGTGCTCCCTGAAGCAGAAGCAGAGACATATCAGAATGAAAGAGCAGTGTTACCATGGCTACAGGATGCTTCTCCAGAGAGAACACACCCTCTCCCCCTCTCTACTGCTGTAGAAACAAAACCAAAACCTGTAATTTTGAACATTCATAGCACGAAAACCATTAATAGTATAATCATGAAACTTTCAGGGTCAGTAATGCTCACCTACTACTACTTACACCCCGAGTTTCACCCCTCTATCTACAACACTTATAAGTTACATTTCAGCTAAAGTCCAGCTATCAGATAATGCTCCTTCATTGCCAGAGAGATATACTCCTATATGCAACATTTAACTTGCCTACACTGAACACATATATCTTTAAATCCCTGCGTGGTAGAAATTTTGTGGTTTACTAGTTAACCCCTAAAACTATATCCATGCAAATTTTCAGGTCCCTGAGCACAATCCTTCCTACTAAAAAGCCCCTATCAAATATTGCTTCCCTATGAGCATAAATCACTACTCTGCTGCATACATGCTTTCACTTATCCTATCCTTACTAATACAAAAAAATATTAGACTTCTAAGGGTGTTGGAGATCTGTGGGTTGAAAGTCAGAGTAAACATACATGTTTTTATTTGGTGAGCGTTGGAAGAGAGGTAGTCTTATACGGCGAGAATATACCAAACTCTATATTTTAACTGGAAAAGTTGAGGGTCGTCTTATACGCCCAGTCGTCTTATAAGCTGGAAAATACAGTAATATAAAAACATAAACTTGACTGTACATGTACTGCCCTCTCTTAATAGTTGCAAGACACATTAGTGACTACACATTTGTATGGGCAGGTCTAAGAACTTCCATTATTGCTTCTGCTGATAGGAATGATGATTTACAGCAGGGACGGGTCAATGAGAGAAGAGGTGGTCACATTCTATGCCTTGGGTGCTAAAGGACCTTGTCCCAACAAGGTCCTTTATAAAGAAAGCTTTCTTTATGGGTTACAGCTTCCTTTTCATTACAGCTTCCTTTTCACAACTTATAGATAGTGTACATGGGCAAAGTTTATCCTCATATGTGTATGATATGAATCGTAAATATATATCTTAAGTATGTACTCGATTTTCTTTCGACCAAACACAACAGATAGAGTTTAACCAGATAATGGAGATTATTCATCAACCTATCTGCCACACCCCAAAAAAAAAAAAAAAAGAACACAGAGGTTCCACCCTCCTGAGTAGGGAAGTGGGACAATCAGGGATTTTAAAGGCATTCCAGACAGTCTGTTAAATACCAATATAATAATTTATTGTATATTTCGATGTAGAGTAACAATCTACATGGGTTTAAAAGTCTGATATTAACAGTCATATCCTGATGAAAAAAAATTTATCAAACTGTGTAAGCTTATGTCACATTTCTCAATGTGTATTGCAAAAAGGTTTGCTTCTTGGGGAGATAAGACATGTCATAAATGGAAGATGTAACAAAACAAGTATGCAAGTTTAGATTTCCCTAAAAATATATATTTTTCTAGGGGAGTACTATCAAGTAAGCAATTGAGTACCTCAAGCCAATTAGTAGTAAACTCTTACTCGGGTAAGACCACGTTAGGACTGAAGGGATCTTTGTGGGGCTGGGGGCCAGCTTATATGGTTATTTGACACCTATTGGGAGAGATTCTCCAGTGTGGATTAGAATTTCCATGTAGAGGTAAAAAGAAGGCTGTAAGACATGCTTTTTGCCCTAATCTGCAATCAACATGGTTCAGTTGACCATGTTCTACCAGCAAAGATAAACTTTCCCTAATGGTTTAATCACTTTAACATGTTTAACATTTTCTATTATTGTTTAAAATGAAAGAATAATAATGAAGATAATTAACCACAGCTTGTTGAAAACATTTATAGAAATGTTTTGAAGAAATGTGGGTGATTTTTTGAAATGGTGGAAATTTGGAAACTTTGGAACCTTGAACTTTATATGATTGATATATAGATAGATAGATAGATAGATAGATAGATAGATAGATAGATAGATAGATAGATAGATAGATAGATAGATAGATAGATATGTTTTTGCCTTTTGACTGTCACTTTCAATGCAGCTGAATATGTTGGCTCAAAACAGAAAGAGTTGGTCAAATAGCTAGGCACATGCACCAGTACCCAAAGGTCAAAGCCTAAACCAGCTAGGAAACAGGTCTAAAGCACCAACATTCCCTTATATCAGCAAATACCTTGTTTATTATATCAGTTGTGTTTCCTCAGCTACTTCAGATGTTATTGATTATCCACTGAAATCCACTTAGGTTTGCAGGAGGGTAGCCCGTTGTTTCAATACTATCTTCCCTAAGGAAGTATTGATGACATCACAAGCATGAATGGATGCTCAGAAAAGAACAAAGCTCTTTCATCTGAGTTGACATTTATTTACATTGTAAGGTCGTTTTAGGTTCACTCAGACTTAAAGTTGCTTAGAAAGCATTTAACCACGTTTTGCTTCATTCTGTGGTGGAACACAAAATAATTACTCATGAATAAAGCCTTTGAAATGAAATGAAATGCTGCAGTGTCTTTCTAAAACAAAAAATATAGAGAGTTTGGAGTTCAAGTGATACCGCTTATTGGCTAACTGAAGTCATTAGAGAAGCAGGCCCTTTCAGTCCTGAAGGGATCTGCCATATCCTGAAAGTTTACTTATTTTTGCTTAAATCTTGCCTAAAATAAGTTGTCTATCATTTGCATTCTTTAGTTTGAGTTTAGTGGAGTTGGTTTTAATATGAGTGGAACCATTGTCCTTTTTTCATCAACCCTCAAAATATAACCATGATACAAAAAATATTTATACTCAAAGAATAAAGATAGAAGGTGTTCACTTTCTTGCACTTCATTTACTTAAAGTGGACCTACCACCAGAAATCTATGTTTTCTTGAATGGCACTAGAAGTGCCAATAGGGAGAAATGCAGTGAAAAAACCCAAAACTTACCTGTAATGAGCAATTTAACAAGATAACCCCACAGCTCTCCTCACTTCCCTTGCTGCAAGGCAACACATGGAACTGGGGGTGCAATATTGTGGGTGGCCACTGGGGGCGTTCAGTGGTCTTCTATGGGAATTTTCAAAGAAGATTACTGAGAAAACAAAGCTTCCTGTGATGTTCTGCCTTGCTCTGCTTAAAGTGAAAAAGGAAGTGAGGAGAGCTGTGGGATTAAATTTCTCATTACAGGTAAGTTTTTGGATTTTTTCACTGCAGTCCTCCCTATTATTGGCACTTCTAGTGCCATTCATGAAATCATAGATTTCTGTTGGTTGGTCCGCTTTAAGGAAGCATCAATTTTTAAATAAAAAAATGTGGCCTCCCCAACTATGAAAAAAAAGTTTGTTTGGGTGGAAACAGTTATATATCTGAAGAGGAACTTTGCTGACTGCAGTTATAGGTTTGATAGAGTAGGGTAGTGTATCTGACCTATGTAATATTCCACTACTTCCACTAAGACAAAAAAGGAGTTCTCTGCATCATTCTCACAGGGGACCAGTTTTCATATTCATACTGTTTGTATGACAGTGATTGATTCATCACCAGTGAAAGTTACATTCATTGCTTTTTAAATAAACCCCATAGTGTTAACAGTGGGAATTGAGCTTTGATTTGTAGTAAGGCCACCCATTGACGATGGCCATCTGCAGCTATCTATAAATATTCTTTTTTATTTTTTAAAGAACTTTTTTTTTGTTTCACTTGCCACCCGCATCTTCTACGATGTGCATGGTGTTATATTGTGGTTTTGCATCTGCTTCTGTTGCAGTAGTCTGTTGCGTTCACTGATGAAGAACCTTATCAGATTGACTTAGGTGTCAAGAGGGATGAAAAATGCACTGGTTTAATTATGCTGAGTGTCCTCAGAGGAGAGATCAACAGGAAGGGTAATGAACTCTCTCTACAGGCGATCACTTTTCAGATCCACTGCCAGCTTGTATCCTTGACTCCAGGATTTTACGCCTGGTGCCTGGGTGTGATGCGCAGGGTTAGGAAGGACAGAAGCAGGCACAACAAGGCTGAGAGAAGAGTGGGTACAGAAAGAAAGATCATCTGTTAAATACATAGCTGCTCTTCCTCCCCATCCCCCAGGAACATTCTATCCGCTCTTTGATGGACGTCCAAGAAAATAGCTCTTCCACATCCTAAACTTGTTAGCACTAGTTAATCACCTTAACCTTCCCCCTACCAATACACACTCCAGAGAGTTTCTCATCTCCACAGGTCATTAGAGACTATGAGATCCTTAACATTAAAAGCTTCTGATAAATTAAAAAGTAAGCTCTTAAGTAACCCAATTATAATATAACCTTATTAACTAAATTCAGATATCTTTTTTGTAGACATATATGGAACAAAGTCCTTTTCTAATTTCATTTAATAGTGCCTTAATTTTTTTTCTTCATTTTTAATTAAAGCTGTTGTTTGCCACGGTAACTTCAACTTGTCAGTAAGCGTCTAGTTTATTAAGTAATTTAAATAAAGCAGGAGTAAGAGAAATATGGAGGCTACCCCTGTGACCTATTTGTGAAATTGCAGATGCCCTTCTAAAACTCTATAACATTGGTGGGCCAGGCTTCTGTTGCTCCCAGAAGTATCAGATTAAAGAGATGAATTAGATGGCTTATAGCTGAACTCCAGTCTTGCCAAGTTTTATTTTTTATAAAGAGTCACTGCCCTGGTAGATGGTTGTCTTTTCTAGTTCTTGGTTGAGTAAGAAATTAGATGCTATATTCGGTCCCTTAATTTCTCACTTATTTCTGGTCTTTAATGCTGTGAGCAATCTATGATTCTATCCACAACCTCAACTTGGACCTCAACATGGACTTCAACTTTATTGCCCTACAGCCCATTCAGTGTAGGGCAATGCCATCTGTGGTCAATACAACTGGTGGTCTGCATTCTTGAGAAGTAACTTGTCCATTGCACCCTGTGGACATGACCTGGGGTTCTGGATCTTCTTCAACCACAGGCAGGAACCACACAGTCAATACATAGAAAGCTTTGAAGACAAATTTCAGAAAAAAAGAAGGCAATACTTTCTACAAATAGCAGAGTTGAATGTAAAGTAAATTTAGAACTTTGGGAGGTGTACCCCAGACCTCATCTTCGATATCACTCCTTCACTCCTTGTATGTGTCATTTGTCCTTTAAACAGTAGCAGATATGTTTGAAATCATAGTTTCCATTACAAAATAATTGTATTAATAATGTTCTGTAAAATCGACCATGTTTAAAATAGAAAATTATTGCTGCCACATCTCTTATACTTTACAGTCTTTAGTGATTGTTGCATCCAGAAAGTTGCAGCCACTGTTTGATGTGTGTCAAAATGTCTAACAATTGGCCTGACTGTGGGTAGTCTTAAATGATGTGTCTCCAGCAAAGTTTTTGTTGGGTTTGTGGTTAGTTTTTTTCTCAGGGGGTTTGCAGTTACTCTTTGAAGTACTTCCCAATTCAAACTTTACAACAGTGTCAAAATTCCACATTACCCAACTGCTGGTCCCAGTAGAGCTGTGAGACCATCAGTATGTATTCAGTTCAGCTACAAATGGTTTTCTTGCTGACTGTATTGATCACGTTTTCTGTAGCTTCAAACTGCTCACAGCTGTGCTTCCAGGCCTTTGGTGCTATTAATGTAAAGTTTTCACTTCTCTCTTGTGCTACAGATATTCTTTCCTTCTTGCTGCTGAGATTTTTAATGGAAACCAAGAACGAATCTTTCCCTAATAGTAATATAACCCCCAAATAAAACGGTGGATGCCCTAGGCAATCAGTTTGGGATTTACTTGGCAATGTGTTTGTTGTTATTATACAGGCTGTCTTATCTATGTGCAAACACTGCAAAATCATTGCCGTTTTGTTTAGTTTTAGACAATTTCTTCAGCATGTTTTTCTGGTGTTGTGTGAGAGAGTCCTGATTCTGTTAGTTCAGCTGGAGGAATTTAGGGAGATCGCTGAGACCATGCAGAGAGAATGTTTCTAGGGTAGGCGTCTGTCAAACTTGTCTTCACGGCAGGTTGAAGAAATCTGTCCTGTTAAATCCCAGCACTGTTAACTGCTTAAGTGAGCTAATGGCTCTACCTTTCAATATTCAATTGCCTGTCAAGTCTTATTAACATTATATATTATTTTCTACTTCGTATTTGGGATAAGCAGTGCTGAATGCTTTTTATAAACAGTTGGTGCCCTTAAGGATGTCTATGGTTATCGCATTTTTTTTAGAACATTCTTCTTCATTTTTTCATAAAAGATACATAAAAGTTATTAATAATATTTAGAGAGGATCTGTTGGTCTTTGCTTTTATTTGTAATGAAAGGGGAACCAGGAGGAGATGTGTGACTAATTTATCTATCAGTGAGGAAGAAGATAACAGAAAAGAATGCAAAAATACAATAGATGACTGGGGGGGGGGGGGCACCTGTACTCTATGAAACAAATTATTCTCAGTGAGGAATAAGCTGATTGTATGAAGATAATGTCTCACATAATTTCTGTTCCTAGCCCTAAAACCCAGTCTAAATCGTTCCTAGCCCTATAAACAGTCAAAATCAGTGGGAGCTGTTATAAACCAAATATTGCTTATGTACAACAATATTCAATTAAATACTCCCTACTTGATCTACAAACCTGATGTGATTCCTATTTTTTGGCCAATAGAGATGATATGGTTCATGTCAAGTACAATGGCTGAAAAAGGCTACCCATTTACTGCAGTAAAACCCACGGAGCGTTTTATAACTAGCTCCGGATCTCGCAGGCATAGAAAATGTTCTGGCATTTTGCATCCTATACATTTATCAGATGACACAACAGATACATTGCATATGGTATGACTTTGTGAGACTTTGTAATATTTTATTGAAAAAAAGTTAGGTATATGGAAAGACCAGCATATATTATAATAGACACATTGAGGAATAGCTATAAACCAATGAAAATTTTCAGGTGAAAGGCTAATATAAAAGGAACAAGTTATGGAAAACAATGGTTCAGGAAAACCTTAAAGTCAGATTAGCAGAATCCCCAGTTTATCTCTCCACAACAGAATGCACATCATTGCTCATCTTACTTGAGTAATGTGCTGATCAGTTGGTTGATGGCACAGAAGAAAGAATGTATATGTAGAGGGTGCCAAGTATGTGTTCTTTCATATTACATTCATAGCACATGACTGCTTTACGTCACCATGTCTTTGATGACTCGATGGATGCAAACTGTGGCAAAAAGTCTATTCAAGGAGGAAGTGTTGTCACCCGAGAAGAGA
This sequence comes from Ptychadena robeensis, assembly GCA_036250615.1. Lineage (NCBI taxonomy): Eukaryota > Metazoa > Chordata > Amphibia > Anura > Ptychadenidae > Ptychadena > Ptychadena robeensis. Next base: position 28,273,296 of record CM070037.1, on the reverse strand, counting down.
ATTTATTTTCTTAGAAGTCGTTTTTTGTACACGTGTTTGCCAAAACTCATACTATTATATATCACAAACTCAATGTAAATTGACTAGTGTTGCAGAATAATTTACATGTTGTTGGTTACCCCATAGTTATTCTTAGAAGGTTATCTGAGGTTACATTTGTCATGTTATAGTCACCCTCCTTGTCACGAGGAATCCCTGCCTTGTAGTAAATGTACACGCTGTCTTCTAAAGCTTTAGAAATATGGAACCCTTTTATTGCACTGCTGTGTCAACATGTGTTTTAGTCCCTTTGTTCTCTGTATACTGTCTGTGCCATGTAACAATTTGGTCATCCTTACATATACATTGATCATTTATACCCTTGAAAGAATTAATAAACTATAATTACCTAAGCAGGTGGCAATGATTAAAGAAAACATAATTTTGATTCATTTTTGCCCATTCTTCTAATTGTTCTCAAACAGTTCTTATGTGTGCAAGCTCAAGACTAGAAATTCCACTTTTTATGATGAAAGAAACTGTAGTTGAGGAATGTATGTCCCCACTCTGGGGGAGTGATCCATTCCGGCCAAACTACTGTTCTGCAGAGCAGGTATCACCAGCGTCTCTTGTGATGTACTGTGCACATTACAGGGCCCCTTCTGCCTCTTCACAGAACATGTTCAATTTGAATTTCCTGTAGCCCAATCCGAGATTCTGCAGCCAATCCTTTGCCATTCATATAGCTCTCAACGTGATTGGGAAATATGCCGATTTAATGAGGATCTGTTATGCACACCATTTCCTGGTATAGCCTCTGTGTAGCAGTGTGCTAGGTTGTGCTACTGTGTTTGGTTTACTAGTCGTTTCTCTATTGTCAACAGAGACCCAACCTGATTTCTGATATTGCTTGAACTCTGCCTGCCCTGACTTTGGATTCGTCCTTACCCTTATCCATCTGTGCCATACTTTCTTGGATTGATGTTTTGTGTATGACCCTTGCTTTGTTTTCTGGATTACCCATTAAAGTCTATTACCTGGATAACTGGTATTGGTAGTGCTTGTGTGCCAAGGTACATTACAGTCCTCTTTTAATAGTTTTGTAAAAGTAAGCATTATGCAAATTCATTACACCATTGGTTTCTTTACATTTACATGGTACCCAAAAAAGCACAAGAAACTAATGCATGAGAACATTGTAAATCTTGTTCTTCAGGAAAAAGTGCACTTGCCATTTAATTTGATTCATGATATCTGCAAATGTTTATAGCCAAACAATTCACAAATAGCAATAAGGAGTCTATTCCTGCTACGTAACTGTCATCAAGAGTTATCAGTGGTCAGGACGTTGTCGGGTCTATGGATTTAATGAAGTGCCATAAGATGCTCTTCCTTGGAAGTCTATAAATGCAGCACAAATGTTGGAAAATATTAGTAGTCAGGAAGCATTTATGGAAACAGGAGATGAAATAAATGATGCTCTATTAAGTCCACATTGTTTACTTTTCCGTTGCATCCTGTATTTTTTTTGGGGGGGGGGGGATAAATGAGGGCTCCTCATTTATTTTATTTACGGTAGTTATTACTATTTCTAGGTACTACAATATCTTCATTTGACCTGACCACTATACCATCACTCTATTATCCTACATATGTGCATGAGCTGCAAGTTTAATCAAATGTATTTCAACATATTTATTTTTATATAAAGACTGCACTCCAGGCACACTGCACAATGCACAGAAGGAATACATTGGGCTCTTATCAGCCAAGAGACATAAAAGTATCTCTGTACTTCTGAAGTTATATGAACTTTTGCACTCTTTTTCCTGTTACTTTCTTCTCTCCCAAAATTTCTGCAGCCTGTCAGCCCTTTCAAGTTGACCCACAGCATGTCTTCTAAGTTAGAACCAGTCTTTGTTATATCTATGATTTTTTACAATTAATGATTTTTCACATTACCTTTTGCTAGAGAGGTCAGTGATGAGTTATTTTGAAGCAACTATAGTAGTTTAATTGTTAATTGTCCATTTTTATCCCGCGGTCTTCATGTAAAGAAATGGACATCAACCAAGGTTTACCGAAAATCCCTCGCTTGATATGGTACGCATTAGATATGGGCCAGATAGATGGCTGTGAGCGGGCAGCACTTGAAGCGGCCATTGATGTGGCCCATATCTATACTTGTGTTCCCAGCTTAAGGGAGATCTACTCTTTTTGGGGAATTTTCTTCTCCTTCCTAGTGCATCTCTAAAGCTAGCCATACAAGGCACGGATTCCCTGGCTGATCGATTCAGCACCGATGGATTCCGGCGATTCCGCCGGCATCCACAGGTGAGAACGATTAGCCAATTAGGGAATCCGATCGTGGCAGCCCACCTTGTACGGCCGGATCCGGGAGGGATCCGTGTCCGATGGCTCGCCTCCCGGACCGCAACGCCCCCTGATCAGAGCAGAATTGGACCGAAAAGACCAACAGGTTGGTTCTTCCTCGGATCCGATTCTGTGCCCCTGATCCATCGGATGCGATCGGACGGGCAAGGTGGGCTGCAGGGGATTCCGGCACGATGGATCCGCGTGCACGCGCCCGAATCCGTGCCGTGTATGGCAGCCTTTAGAAAGAATGTGAAGCAGGTAATTCAGTGTTTGAGTCAGCGGAATTAACTCACTCCCTCTCCTAAAAGTGTGGTCCAAGCATCAACTATTGTTTCAGCGAAAAAACCTTTTGATGGTCTTAGCTGTGAAATTTGCTCCTCCGGGTTTGAGGCCATTTTCTTGATCTCTGCTTCATTAAATACGGGATTCATAAAATGTGGGCTGTAAATTTTAAATGATAAATGTTTAGTACAAGTTGAACCACTTTAGCGGTAATCCTGAGTGTGGTTTGGGCTTAATTTTATTACCCAAATATGTAACCCTGAGGTGCACTTGGGATTGCTCACCCCCCCCCCCCCCCCCCTCCCTTCTAATGGCATTCTGCATGTTTGTCACTAAATCCATCATTCTGGCATCAGTGATGACATGGGTGGGGGGATTCCCGTGTCACATGCCTGCATTTTATTACAGGCATTGGTGTACCAGCGTCTATATGCGGTGGGGGCAAGGCCAGACTTCGTGGAAAATACGAGCAGATTACATGGTAGTCTGCTTATATTTCCCCTTTTGCTTTAGGAAGAGAAAACTTGAAAAAATGCGACTGCCGAGGGCATTTTTGAAAATAAAAAAAGATAAATTAATAAATAAAATAAAAATAAACTAGGGACACCGACTCCATGAATGATTACAGGAACAGTAGACACTAGTTTACAGGACATGAAAGGTTCCCAATTCTACTTCCCTGCATAGGTAAAAAGGTGAGTTTATGTAAGGATGTGAATAAAGACATCATAGGTAAATGTTGGAATTAAAACAACAGTAGAGTTTTGTCTGAAGGAAAACGTTCTAACCCTAAGATATAACAATCATTAACATGTTAAGACATCTTCATTGAGAATGTCTTTTTGTCAAAGCCCTATTTACACTAGGTATACATTAGTGTAACTGCCAACATATAATCCATGAAATGCCCAGAGATCTAAAAGAAAGTATGATCAAACATATTTCTTTATGTACAGATTTGCACAAATGATAGGTAGCATTGACAGATATTAACAAACAAGTGGCTGATCTGCTTGGCATAAGAAACATAAAATGGTAGAGGGTGTAGAGATTAGTTAGACATTTTCACAGATAATGCCAAAGTTAACTTATAAGAAACATACATACATATGCAACGATTAGGTGATAATACAATGTTCATGAGCTTTGCATTTTAATCAAAAAATCAGCTGTCAAGTTATGATCTAATGTACAGATATTATGCAGAAATCCATATCATCCCCAATTTTCTGGGGCACCTAGAAGGCTCGGTATATGAACTGGTATTCTGCCTAAGTTTTCATCTAACTGTTTTGTCACATTTGATTGACATCTTCTATGTTGTGTTTTGACTGACTAAGCTGGCCAAACATGGGGGATTTAACCTGATGACTGAGTAGCAGATTTTTGTCTTTTATACCTTTACATAAATCTGGATTCATGTTCAACTGATGCCTAGTAAAACCTGACAAATATTTGGACTTAACTTGAACGGTATGTTCAAATAATTATTCCTTAAGTCAGCATAATATCAGGTTCCTATTTAGAAGCCCATACATATATTCCATGAATTTATCACATTTCCCTGAAGTGACTCTCAGAATCTCAGGTCTTGGGAAGTACTCACAAATGTGATTAAACTTGTCAATCAGCTATAGCCACCGTGCATCTGTCTGGTGTTTTATGTAACATTTAATTTTTACAATTCAGCACAGCCATCTTCTGTGATATTCATATTACAAAATATTAAAAAGTTACATTGTAAATATGTCTTAGGGTAAGTTTCCACATACGTCGGGACCCTCTCCGTATACGCTTAGCGGGCTCCGGACATAGCAGATAGACATTGCCTGCATGGCGGATGGTCTGTCTACAAATCCGCCGGTGCAAAGACTCAACTTATTCGACGACGTTGATCCTTGCAGCTGCGGAGCGGCTCGGTGCCATAAAAACAGAGTCTCCGCCGAGCAGGTAAGTGTATCTGCTACGTTGGGGTTCCCGCTAAGCGTATATGCTTAGTGGAGAGGGTCCCGACGTTTGTGGAAATAAGCCCTTGGCTTTGTATGCACACGTGTTCCATGAGTTTATTTTTTAATTGTTAGTGCTGGCTTTAGCCTTATGTATCAGGACATATTTTTCTTTCTTTCTGAAAGATCTCCAAACTTTCCACTCAAACATCGTCTGTAGTCTCAAAGGTCAATTGATGTCCAGACAGGAGCTCCCATGCTCCCCATATCTTTCATCATGGAGAAGAAGGGTCGATATGAGTTCTGTACCGTTCTTTGTACAGTTTCTTCAATATATTTCTTAGTCACAATTGAGGAGTAAATGAACACATTTATATACTAGTAAAGGATCTTCAAGGAAGGACCAGTTGTTTTAAATGTTGTGAATTTACTTTGACTTGGATGAATAAGAATCTTTAAGGACATCCCAATTGATGTATTTCACCCTTAATGCTAATCAGAGAGTAAAGAAAGACATTAAGGGTGATATTTAGATAAAGTTTTTAAACAATTTTGATCAACTAAAGCAGGGAACACACGGCTCGATATAGGAGCCATTCGAGGTATTGGAGGAGCTAAAGACACAGCACTGCATGAAAAGCAATAGACATCGACCATGATTTACGGTCATGTGCGATATCCCTGTTTTCGGGTATGGGGCTCGAATCAGCCATCAATCTGGCCCATATCTATGCGTGTGTTCCCAGCTTCCCAAGTGTTCATTGGTGCTTCTTCTCTTTTTGCCTAGGCTTTATCTGCAAGGAGTTGGTATGCTCTCCCTTTGTCTGCTTGAGTTTCTTTCACATACTCCTAAGACATATTGCTAGGTTAATTGCCTCCCCGCCTACAAAAAAACATAATTGGCCATATATTACATTCTTAACAATGTGTTAGTTATATATGTATATGTTTATATGTATATTTAGATAGTGAGCTTATCTGAGACACATGCTATGTAAAGTACTATGTAATATGTCAGTGCTTTATAAAGATAAATAATTTATAAAATACACAGAGATCTTTTATTGGAGACACAAGAGGAAAGAAGAGAAGTTTCTTTAAAGAAAAGTTTCTTTAAAGAAAAGAGAAGTACCCATGAAGGTTATGGTGAGAAGGGATGAAAGGAATCAAAAAGCCCTCAACTCGAGCAGTGCATAGCACAATCAAGCCTTCTTAAAACAGAAGGTATTTACACGGCCCAATGCAGCACAAATCCCAAAACTCTAGGTGGAAGCCTTCATTTTGGGACAGTGGGCGGAGCCATGCAAATTATTCCTTTTCGCCCCATCAGCCAAATGCACATCCAGAAACCGCTGGTGTACAGTGCAAATATAGCCTTTTTGGTACAGAGCCATTTATTCCAAACTGCATACAGCTGTTTCAGGCTACTTGGCAAAGAAAAGGAAATCCTCTTTGAGATAACAAGGGTCACCAGAACCTCTCGTAATTATTTACACAATATTTACACGGGTGCTTTCCAGGCTGCTTCAAATTCTCCTGTAGGTAAAAACTATAAAAACACTATGGGGCGAGCAACCTTAAACCAAGAGGGAAATTCCTTTGGAATTGCGTTCCCTGGGTGGCTGCTCTTATTGGGTGTTAATGGGTCATTGACAACCACTAGTGGAAATGAGCCCTTTTTCCCAATCATCTTCCCTTTGACAGACTTCAAATTTGTATTTGAAGTATTTTGTATTTGTAGGCTCCATTCACATAGACATTTTGAAATGGATTGTTCATGACATATTACATTCCCCAGTCACTTTTCAGACATTCAACCAAAGGGTTAATATGGAGACGTATTTCACAAGCACACTGAGGCAGCCAGGCACTTTCCAGGCTCCTGCAGACTAATGTATGTTTGAATGAAGCCTCACTGTGGTCACCAGACAAAAATGAAAGTGCAATCATCCCCATAGAGGACATATTTCATATTAAACCATCGCAGAGGTTTTAATCCTATAACATTTCTTCCAAAGCTAAACTTTTTTTGTTTGGGTCTGCTTTGAATATGAATTATTTTAGAATATTGCTTCTTATGGAAAAAATGTTTACACATCGTTAATAGCACATAGATAAAGGTTTTTTTGTTTTGACTGACCTGTCATAGACAGCACAAGAGATCATTTGGACTAAATACAAATAAAAGAAGAAAATAGATCATGTCTTGGCAATAGACGATGAATTCATATCAATGTCATAGACTTTAGAATCATTTCCAAAAAGTTATCCCTCTCTAATCCTCCAAGTAATGTATTCGGACATAGAATACGTATAAAATGCCATGTTTATCTTCATAATATTAAATGGATCCATTAGATGTTACCCGCTCATTTGCCCAGAAGTCAAGTAAAATAAACCTTTGCCTGTACATCAAACGACCCCCATTTGAGCAATGCATTGCTGGTTGATATGATAGCAAGCTTTGTGTTCAGAGAGCCAGGCAAGGGGCTGATAGCCTCCTGGAAATCATTTGTAGAGTATAAAGGGATTATCTTTACTCTCTTGCCTTTTGATATTTGATTGTCAGTCAGTGACCTCTGCTGAACTGATGTCAGCCTGTGCAAGAAAATTTCATTAGTGTACCTATCTTCCTGGCAGCAAAACAAATGGTGTGAAGGAGCGTTGGCTGGAGGAACACTAATGTCCTTGAGAACACACTTAGTAGAGTGGAATGATGATGTTGTTCAGCAGACTGATACCTGTTTTGGTACGAATTGTCTCTATTATAGTTCAATGGGCAGGTGAGAATTATGACTTGTATTTAAGCATTTACTGAAATCACCAAACATTATCACTTCTTTACATACTTCCACGAAGAGGGAAAAAATTCAGATGTTCTTGCTGGTTGAAAAGGAAACATATCAGCAAAATGAAAGCCTTTGACTGGTATACCAACCAATTCAAGGACATACCTGTCAGTTTGATTGATGTTCTCTATAGTTAGCAGAGGAGGAAGCATAGTAAGCCTAGTAGTTAAGGAGCTGTCCTGGATGTAATTTGGTCATCTTAACACCGGATAAAATCTTTCATTTGGAATTAGCTCCAGATTTTTGCTTACATTTGCTGTTTTGAAATCTTAACATTGAAATTATAGCGATAAATACACATTTAAGATTCCTTCTCAATCCTATATAGCAGGAGTGTGAAACAGGGGGACAAATCTAGCCGACAGCGTAATTATATTTGGCCTGCGAGATTTAAAAATGTCACAGATGTCTTTTATTTGACATTCAATGGAACATGTGTTATAGTATTAGTATAGTATAGTATTAGTATAGTATTATACTTTGCTTGTTCTTGATTGAATGTTGAAGCAAGACTTCAGTTTGTTTCCATATGAAAAGGTTCATCCACCTTTCTAATGAGAAGGAAAAATGTCCTCTGTTGTAAAAATGTTTTTAAGATTTAAAAAAATTTTAAGATTTGCCAGTGACTTTGTCCCAAATTTATAAACTCTGTGTTGTTGAGTTGACACTCCTGCTGTATAGAATGCCTATGGCATAGGGACGTTTTGGGTATGGCCCCTCGTAGATATTAAAGGATAAGATAATAAATTACCAGATTTAAGGTAAACAGTACATAACATTAAAGCCATTCTATCATATTTAAAATACTATACCTGTTCAGCCATTTTCTCCAACCTATAAACCAGAGCAGTAGAGTTGAGGTCACAGAGTCTGTATAAATTTGTGGGTACCTTAAACTGGAAGTAGCACAACTGAATCAACCCTGGAACAAAGTGTGTGAAAATGTTCTATTTAACAGAGACCAGATTAAATACAGTACCCCGTGCCTTAAGAATAATGACCATGGTGTTTCCCTAGCATAAAGCTCAGTTAATCTGTTATGCTAACTGATGTTCATACATCATTTCAATTTATTTAGAATATAAATCACAAAAAGTGTTTTCCTCTGAGTTGTAATATGTTTAAACAATGTTCAATTATTGTTGGTAATATGTAAAACCAGCTCCAAATGAGTTTAAAACTTACTTGGCTCATCTCATCTGATTCATTATTAAATTTGGATTTAGTGTTTATATAACTTAATCCAGATAATATAGCACTACAATGTACTACATTATACACATCCTTCAGATCCGTCCTGCTTGTTGTCTGAATACAGATGTTTTTCTCCAGCAAGCTCCATTGGAAAATGTGAAATAAAGGAAACCAAATGTAGAAGTCACTTCTGTGTTCTGACAAAGGAAATTGTGCAAATTTATCTTAATCAAAGTTTTAGAAATTGATTTGATGTAAATTCATAATAACTTTTTAGAAATAAAAGAAGAAGTAGTTGGATAACCCACAAATAGAAAATTAAGAGATGGAGTAGAAGTTATGTGCCAACACCACAGTGCTGCTTGGAGCTTGGAACAAAATCTCACTTTAGAGCGGCCATAAACCATTTGAGACCTAATTTGTTTACTTAGGTTAGGTAAGGCTAAGTTTGTTTACTCACTTGTAAATGTTCTGCAAGTTTGTAGCCATGCTAAAAGTTTTGAGTGACTTTATTTAAAAACAAATCAAGGTGTGTGTGTCCACCATTTTGTTTTATGTTCTTTAACATGTAGTATGTTGGTATATTTAATAGCCTAATGTCCCGTTGTTTCTTTCTCCACATTTTTCACATATATGTCCTTAAGCCATGATTAGAAACCAAATAGCCTTTAAACCCCTCTTCCATTCCTACTTATGAACTCTGTATACATTGAGGTTGGAGGTCATTTGAGAAGATATTTTGTTTTGTCTCCATTACAGGAGGTATCATGTAATGGGAACAGTTTCTCACATGGCATATGGTGTTTGCTAAACATAATGTTTATTACATCTACAATATTACACAGATGGATGAGAGTCATCTCTCTGGCCAACAGCGGGTCATAGTAGGTAAGCTGACATAAAGATGCTTTAATTCACCTATCCAGATGGACACACCTGTTCCCAAGGCTTGTTTTTTGTTAGGTAAGAATATTCGGATCTTGCCTTCCGGCATACCACTCATCAGCAGCTTCATTAGGCTTTACTTTAAATCTACCCCCATCCTTCCTTTTATTACTTCCCCTTAGCCCTTTCAAACTAAAAAAGCGCATCCAGCCTATTCTCTATACACAGGAGTGCTTTATAAGTATTAAAGGATTTGTTGCAACAAGGTAACATTTACAATTTGATCATTTGTACATCTGTACATTTAAATGTCACTCAGCTGCATAAATAAATGAATTCCTACAAAAACAGAGTTGTTTGTTCGGTGGATTCAAAAATAGCATTTGCATGGAGGCAATAGATATTAAATGCTTCTTTGACCCGCATGTGAAATAGCTTTACTAAATACAAGTGTTTTCTACTATGTTACATCTGTGCCCCGGTAAATTTTTTGGTGTCATGGAAATTGTGAGAAGGAAATGGTGTGATTGTTCCTTGGCAGGAAACTTTGCGTCTTTTAACAAGAGATCACATCTTTACAGACAAAAAATAATTTGTTTAAACTCCTCTGCAATTTTTTTGATGGTTTTAAAATCACCTCGTGTTTAATCCATTAACTCTATAACGTAGGGAGACTTGTAGAATGCCATCCCTAACAACAGACTCCTTTTGTGTTATACGCAACTGCGGCTTAAAGAGTCTTTTGTTTGTAGCATATGTGAGTGTTCTAGGTATGCTCGGAGATGTAGATCATGGAACTGACAACATATGACCAGAGGTTATTCCCAGAGGAATGCTGGATTTCTTTGCACCTTTCTGTGTTATTGTCTAATTCCAATTTTTAATAGAAGATATTATTTCACTTCCTTCTGTCTGATGTCCATTGCTAAAGTTGGTCCAATTTTTTATTTATTTTTTAATTAGACTAGTTCAATTTTGTGAGTTAATTGCAAAGCCCCTGCACATGGTATCACCAAGCTTGCTGGAGATGTAGAGAAGAGTCCAAGGTATACTATAAGACGAAAAGAAAGTATTGCTCAACAAGTAGTTTTTGCATTACATTCAAAGTCAAGTCGAAATTTCAACTTTGACTTTGAACTGAATTTATGCAAAAAATTTGAAAAATCGTTTTTGCAATACTATTTTTCTAATGTCTATACAACTTTTCTCTATATCTTTAGCAATTGTGTGATGATAGCATGTTTAGGGGCTTAGAAAGTCAGCTAATTGAAAAAATTTTACCATCTTTATCCATTACTTGAACAGGAAAGGAAAGAAGAGCTTGGAACTAAAATGTCTGGAAAAAGGCATTGTTAAAAAAAAATCGTAAAGCCCCCCATACACCTTTAGATCACTTCATACAATTCACTTTAGAACTACCAACAACTATGTAGTGCCCGGTCCTCCCTGATAGAATACATATTGATCGGTAGGTTTAGAAAAGTCTACATATTACATGGTTTTGGTAGAAGAAAAGTTGACTATAATGATTTTGATGAAATTGTATAGTAAAATGTAAGGGGCATTGGGGGCTTTAGGCACAATACACTGTGTTACAGTACAAGAGTACACTGAATGAGTGCAATACTCCATAAAGGAGAAGTTATATGAGGAAGTGTGGTTTAAAGAGTTCCGTTTTTGTTGGAAGGTGACCATTATGCAAAGTTAAGCCTTATCCAATCCAGTTATATCCCCATTAGATAATCCATAATCGCCCCACCAATACCACCTCACATTTGCTGTACAAAATGAAAGGAAGTACAAGCTAGCTTTGGTCATTCTCCTTTTTACAGGTATCAGTGCAGGTAAATTTAAAGCAGACTTAAAGTATCTATGACTTTACCATTCTACAGAACACTATATTCTGAAATGTTAGTAACCACCAGAACTAATTCTGACATGTGACACTCTAGGTACAGTGCTTTGGAAAAGATTTTTTGCAGGAAAGCTCTTTGCCTAGGGCAAATCTCTTAATAATTTATTCAAGCTGGTTACACTGATAAGGAAATACTTGTACTTTGCTGTGTTCCTTTGGGGCAGTAGAAGTGATTGTTTATGTGGAAATATGCCAATACAACACCTGAGATGGGGATGTAGAATGTTGAGTGTTATCTCTGGATCAGCATGTGGAACACTTTTATTGTTTTTGACTGTGAACCCCAATGTCTATATGTTGATGTAAGTCAGTACTAATAGGCAAAAGTATTTTGGTTCAGTTCACTATGACTGTAGGAAATGTTCTTCAAACTTGACATTTAGAACAGACTTTAAAAAGTGGAAGCGTTCAAGTTGACTGTGTAGTTGTTAGGTGTTATATCAACCCTATCAATTACTATTAATGAAAACAGACCCTGTTATGTTGGCAGTCTGCAGGATGGCGGTTTTTAAGGAAAGAGTTTTTTTTATTGCATTTACATTGAGGTGTGTTACCTGTAAGCAAAGTTTGTGAACAGAGAACTTCTGGAGTTTATTGTAAACTGAATTTCCTTAAATTTTTACTTAAGTAGCAGTCACTCCATTAATGCTCTGACCTATGCACCAGTATGCCCTGCTAATACAAATGTATCCAAAAACTTGATTGGATTGATGAATTGGGTTCAGAAAAAGATCTTCTGTATCTCAATGGATGCATTAGTTCAATAGCCCCACCTTTTTTTATCTCTGCAACATCAGGACAGGAAATTTAGGTAACTGGGATCACTGGGACAGAGAGGTATCCCAAAATTCAAATAAATTATAACCATTTCCAGTTAAGCCAGTTTGATTGGACTGAAATTTAGGAAAACATGATTTTAAAGTACTTATAAGGGCTTGTTTACATTAGCTGCCGGTATAGTATCGCAGAACAGTGCAGCTAGGATCAACGTAAGGTACATTGGGTAGACCTGCATTTGTGTTTTTGGTAACACGCATTGTTGCACGTTACCAGAAATGCGCTGCAGGCGCAGTGCAAGCATCTCCTATGCACTTATATGGGAGCTGCAAGTGCTACCTTGTACATTAACAGGAGAAAACACAACTGCAAGTAGATAGTGCAAAAGGGCCCTAAGACAGTAAAAGTAGAAGGTTTACTGGGTCTTTTACATTTTTGTCCTGAAACACATTCTGTCTGACAGTGAAGTAAAATGTGGTAGGTAATCAAAAGTATAACAGCATGTTAATGGTTCTTATAAATGATATGTAAGCTAAGGAGAAGAGATGACATGTGTTTATAAATACAAATACATGGTGTTTTCCTCCTCAATTACAGTGGATACTAGTCATGAAGATTTTATGAGTGGTATCACCTAGTGCAGACAGCAGGTGGTGATTCCAATGAAGCCGTCACATTGCATGGAAACTATGTTGCATCAGAAGGAGTGTATCAGAGCAGAGAGGGGATGGTGTGTGTAATAGTAATGGGTGATTTATTCTCCAGACAAACTCCTATGTGCTTTTTATCTGCTACTGATGGATTTATTATGGAAAGGCAGGTTACAGATCTTTTTATAATGATGAGAAAAAAAATGAAAAGTAAGAAAAAAGCTATGATGGGGTTGGAAGCTCAATACCAGGTAGATCTTTAGACTTGCACTTCAGTGTGATCACAATAAGAGTGTCCTACCAAGAATGCATAGGACAATAAAAAATGTAGTAATAGGCAGCTTTATAAATGACTTGATTCCTCTAAGGATCCTTTTTTTTAATATTATTTAGAAGTATATGATTGGAACCCAAAACCCAGTGTAAGGACATACATGAGCCAACTTTGTGTCTACTGCTTTATTGTGTTTTGTCTTTGCTGCTTGCTTTTGGCATTTATGTTCATTTTTGAAACTATACTGTTCCTATGTGTGCATGTGTTTGCTGTTTGCTTAAATATTGTGATACTGCAGGAAAAAATCTAGATTTAATAATGTAAAATACATTGGGTGATCAATGTCTCATTTATATAGTATAAATATGTACTAACATGTACAATACACACACACACACATATCTGTGTATAACATATATATAACATTTACATGTATATAAAATGAGCATGTGCTTTTGTCATGCCTGCCAAAGCCAAGTGACCTACCAACCTTCTTTTCTAGCTGCTCATACTCTCCTTCTTTTCCTCTGCTGCTTAATTTAGAGTGAAGAAAGAGAGTAAGCCACAGCTTAAAGCAAGCCATACACCTTACAATCTTTCCATACAATTTCTGTACAATAAAATTTTGTTCTACCAAAACCATGTAATATGAGGACTTTTCTTACTCTTCTAATCACTATGTATCGTATCAGGGAGGCCGCTATACTACACAGTTGTTGGTAGATCTAATGGAAATTGTATGGATCCATCTTAAGGTCTATGAGGGGCTTAAGTCAAGACATTCTCTCAGCATCATGTAATTAGCTGATGTTGTGAGTTCATTGCAAAGCTGTTGAATCTGAAATCATCATGGTATTGCTCTAGCACATTTGCATAAATAAAGTTTAAGTCAAGTGGAATTTTTTGAGGTTGGAACTTCATCTTAACTTTGAACTTAATTTATGTTAAAAAAAATTGTGCTTTGTGAGTTTTGTTGTAATGTTCCCACTGGGGCATAATGAAAAAGTGTACTCGTCAATCTCAGAGACACAGGTCCGCAACCCCGGTGAGGAGTTGAGAAGTGCATGGCGCTTGGAGTTCTTTCTTTTATTTTTGGACTTCTCCCTCTGTGTTCTAGTTGAGCAGTGTGCATCCAATCTCTACCATGACTGGCAGTATTGGTGGTGAAGGAAGGGGAGGCAAAACAATTATAAATACTATTTATAATTTTTTTTAACACTCCTCCCTGCCAATACCGCCAGTCAGAGGCAAAGTGGGAAACAATTTGAGAATGTTGGCAGGTCAATAGGCAAAAACAAGTTCAATTAAAGTAGTTACCTCAAAGCTAATATTTCATAAGTGGGTTGATACTAAAGGGATGAGACATCAAATGGTCTCTTGTCTGTACAAGAAACCATTGGATGTCTGTAACTGGGATTGTAGCTCAGCGCATATAACCCTCTTGTTCTTATCCCCTGCCATCATCATTAAAAGATATTCTTAATGTTTAAAACATTGACTTTTGTGTTGTAAATCTACAGGGTTTGAAACCCAGAGGATTGTTCCTGCCATGGGAACTTTGTTAAAAAATAATTCAGCCCTCTAACATCTACCTATAACTTAAATATGAGTTGAGGATGGACTGATCTTTGAGTTCAATAGTTTACAGTTCAAGTTTATTATTTTCTTTTCTACATGTTATCCCCTTAAATCATTTCATTATCCTCTACCCTAATTGGTGTAATTTTCTCAAACCAGGGCCTCCTGGAACAAGGGGCAAGAGAGGACAAAATGGGGAACCAGGTATTGTATATTGTGGCTAAATGTCCACTGTGGTTGCTACAACAGCATGAAGATGTTTACTTAAATCATTTGGTTACAAATGGGTAACATTAGCCTGTGTATACAACATTTCCAAGTGAGAATGTGAATGCTGGTAGAGTAAGATATCTCCATTTTAGCTTACTTTCTTATAAACCAGTTGTACTTTTTGCTTGTGGAACTTTTGAAAAAACTACCATTAACATACAGACTTATTTTACTAAAACATTTTTTCACAAATATTTATCCAAAAAAATCAAAATTTTACTTTATCAAAAGTACATACTATGGGATGGGTGCATCTGCTTTACCTGAACCAATGGCAACAATTGCCCAAATTAAGTGACCCCTTCAGAGTCCCCCTGAAGCCACATAGAGGATAGCAAATCCCTGTTTGAGAACCACTGGTATACAAAGCTGATTCTTTCAATATGGAAATGATTCCTAGACAAGCAAAAAGGTGAATACTGATTTGAAGGGTATTAACAATGATTATGAAGGTTTACTTATTAGTAGATATTCCCTTAGAAGAAGTTGATAATAAATTGTGTCCATCTCCCAAATTTAACATGATTATGAGATTAAGTTTTCTTAACAGGGCTCAAACCTGACAGTCAGAATCATTAAAAGGAAAGTGCAATTAATATTCTCTAACAGAGCGTGTCTTTGGGAAGGCTCTACTTTACAGAAGATTGAGGTGGGGGACGCGATTGTGGGAGGGGGAGGTATTAAATGAATACATGGAGACATCAGAGAACTCTGGCTTCAATTTATAACACAGCTATCACATAGCTGATCTAATCACTTCATTTTCAGCAAGTTGATTTCAAAGTGCTACAGATAAACTAATTGCTAATGCTAGGCATACACATGCCGATAAGCGGACGATTTTTAATCTGACCGACAGGCGTGCGTGCTCGCGCCGTCGGTCAGGTTAAAGATCGGCCGCTAATCGGCATGTGCCCACATGGGGCGACAGATCCCTGTCGCCCCACAGCTCGGCCGGCCAGAGAACAGACATGTCCGATCATCTCTGGCCGGCGCGAGCCGATGGAAGCCGATGCCATAAGCTGCAATGAAGACGGCGTCTTCGTTGCAGCTTATGTCCGGCACACAAAGGGTGCTCGGCCGATTGAAGGGGCCCCAGAATGCAACAGGATGCTAACGTGATGACGTCATCACGTTAGCATCTCGGCACACATTGGAGTAGGTCTGTCTGACCTGCTCGGTATGTGTATGCCCAGCATTACATGATATGAAATCACTCAGTAGCATGCAATTAAAATTGTCCAAGCAGTTTAAACCCAAGTATTATCATCATTCCTATTTTTACTACTCATATATATGATGTTTTTGTAGGTTAAGGTGTTTTGGTTTATGGCACTTTTCTCCATTGTGTCAATGATATCTGTAAAATCATAAGCTAATGATCCAAAAGGGCAAATGTCACTCTTTTACTGCCATTGACATAGCTACAGTAAGTATATGCATAGGAACCTGAAAAACACATATACTTGTCTTGTTTTAAAAGTCTTGAGTCTTGGGTCGTTTTTTGCACAATTGTTTGTTGATTCTATCCTCTTGTGCGATTTAAATGTTGACTGTCATTTGAACATCGAATGATTGTGTACCCCACACTGTGTGATAGATTCACAATTGATTGCTTCCTTTCTGTGCACATGCTCTATAGTATCATCAGATACAAATTTATTGAAATATCTAGTAAACCCGTTAGACCCTCACCTGAACGATCGACTGAAATCGACTGAAATTTACCAGCATGTCTGATCACTTTTAGATTGATGTTCTGTTCAATATTGTTCACAGGTGGGCAGGAACAGAAATATTGAACCGTGTATGGCTAAATTTAAGCATTCATGATAGATTGTGGAGGCAAGAGTTCAAGACAGACCAGATAAGATGCAACAGATCTTGTGTTTATCTAAGATGAGTTTCAGGCATAAAATGGCTCCTAGGCATAGCCATCAGCCATGTCCGTCCGCGAACGAGCGGGCGGATCAGACTTTTAAAGAAGTCCGCCGTCTGCCTGTTCACAGACAGATTCAAATTCCCCGCCTCAAGGTAGGGAATGTGAATCAGAAAACCTGGAAGTGACGTCAGTGACATCACATCCGGTACCTTGAACGCATAGTTCCTGGTTGTGGGAGCCAGATGTGATGTCACCGACGTCACTTCCTGTTCTCGAGCCCGTTTTTCACTAGGAGACTGGCTTCACGCCCGGTCTAGTGAAAAGATTCTTGCTCTGGCAGAATCTTGCTGCTTCTAAACCTGCCGGAGGAAGAATAGAGATCTCCTTCTCGCCAAACAGGACGGGTCGAACACCCGTACTGCTCGCCGGCGAAGGAGAAGGAGGGCGAACATTCATGTTCGCCGCCTAACTGTCCACCTTCGGCAGTTCGGCCATCACTAATGCTGAGTAGAGATGGTCGAATTTTTCAACTAGCTGACTTTGCGAGCCCTTTGCAAAGCCTCTGAAAATTATATAATCACGGAAATTGCTGGAGAAGGGCTGTGGGAACATTGGAAAAAAAGTTGCATGTAGCTTTTGCATAAATGAAGTTCAAAGTCAAAATTTTTACTTTGACTTTGAACTTCATTTATGCAAACCCTATTTGTGTTAGAGCCATACTTTTTTTTGTACTCTACATCTCCAGCAAGTTTGGTGATGATACCATATTCATGGGCTTTGCAATTAACTCAAATGTCAAATAAAAAAAAAAAATGCAACCATCTCTAATGCTGAGTGAATGGGTGACATGACAATGATAAAAAACAAAGGATAATGAGAAAACAAAGATTAGGAGAAATTTAAGGTCACATCAAAAGAAGGAAATATTAAAGAATAAAATAATGACCAGTGATTTCAGTTTTAGATGTTAATAGTAGAAATGACATATGATGATGATTTTCTTTGATGACAAAATGCATCTCAAAATGAAGTCAAATTGTAGGCAGCAGCTGGATTCACTTATCTTGGACCCTTTAATATCTGTCGGTGGTACTATGGGCAGTTTATTTATTCTGTTCTTTAGATAATATAAATATTAATGTAAAATGAAGAGATAAAGGACACCCACAGCGAATATGCTCATTGCGTGCTCATCACATATATGGAATTTTGGGTGAATATTCAAGGTCTTCTTGGGAAAGTGTATCTATGTTGGTTATTGACTTTGATATACATTATTATAAATACTTAATGGAAAGAGTTATTGCTTTATATTTAACTGTTTAAAGTCTAATATTTCTCAAGGAATCTGGCTTTTCTAGGTTATTTCTGTATTTCATTCATTTTATTTTGAACATATACACAATGATAAACCATATATACAGTTTTGTTTAGAAAACACTTATCCTGTGTGTGTGTGTATATATATATATATATATATATATATTAGAACATTTTGAAAAATAATAACTACACACACATTGTATCCAGCACCTGAAAACAATGTGCTACTTAAATGGCTACCACACCAGGAATGGCAGGAAAAGCGAAAGGATTTATGAAGCACTTTCCCTGCTCATTTTAAAGGGGAATTGTGAGATATAATGCACATTACTACTCATGCTTTAACACTACACAGATGTAACTTCACCCTAATGTCCATATAACACACAGGTTCTTTAAGTGCCTTACATTATATAGTGTAGTAGTATATGATCCCCACAACAAAAATAATGAATATGGTATTACAGCCGTTTAATAGAAACCATAGCTGAGGTGGTCAATGGTTGTTCATGGAAGTCCTATATCAACACAATAATATGTTTTTGTGGAGGAATTTTTTAAAGAAACGCAGAATGGAGAAGCTTAGAAACATTATATCAAGTATTGTAATATACATCTTAACATTGTCTATAGAAATAAGTTGTACTATTTGTTGTTTATGATGTCTGTGGGGTTCTCATTGGGTGATATCATTCTTGGATTCATTGGTGATAAAACGAATGAAATTTGATTAAGGGAATCCTGCAGAAAACAAATTTAGTTTGTTGCGTGAAATAAAGCCTCTTTGGTATAAGTTTTTTTTAAATTTTAGATTCCTTAAGACTTATAGGAAATAAACACAGATGATCAGTTAATCTAACATCAAAACAGTGATTCAGCAAAAGCAGAATCTAGTGGGGTGGCTAGCCCCAGGGGATTCTAACGTGGAAAGAAAGTATTGTAGGGACATACTGTATGTATGCGGGTAACAAAGGACAATGGGTAGGGTTAAGAGTTAAACAACCTCACAAAATATTTATACAGTTAACCATTAAAGATGGCCATGTGCCATAGGTGCTAAACACAACTTCAACACAGGTAATATCAGAAGTCATATACAAATAAATATATTGTCCGTCTTAACACATTGGTAGAAGATCATTTAATCTCTGTATTTCCCACCCATTCTGAACCCCGCCACCCCCACAAAGTGGGTGCCTGCTACATTTATGTCTGTAGTTCCATACAGGCAAATGGCGCACTCCTACCACTTCCCCCGCATTACCACTAGCATCAGGGAAAAGAGCTAAGTGGGGCAAATTACCAATTCAAATATCACTAAAGGCCCCCATACACGTTTAGATTTTTCATACAATCAACTTTATTCAATCAATTTTTTTGTTGATTGATTGAAAAGCTTTGGCAGCCCACATGGTTAGATCAACCTAAAACAATTAAAATTGGGAAAATAATTGATTGAAAAATAATTGGACATGCTGGTAAATTTGAATTGATTGTATTGCACCAGGAGATTAAAGTCTATTGGGTCTTTACCCCTCTTCCCCCAAAGCTTTTTCAGTTTTGGGTAGAGTGGGGAAGTATTAAAACTCTAGTTGATTTTACTGCCATTGAAGGCTTAAATGGGAGAGATCAGAAAGGAAACTTTCAATCTACATTACAGATAGGAGCTGTTTTTTTAGTTGTCTGGTAAAGGCTGTATCAAAAACAGGAAGTGAATACATATATGAAGCCACAGAGCAGTTGAACCGTACAGCCCTATTCTATCCAAAATAAATTTTTTTTACAAAACCTACTTGATCTATAAATTGGTTACAATGAAAACTTGTTTACTAACAATTGACTAACAAGGTGTACTTGGATATAAAACTTCCACATTTTGTTTGCAGTTGATTGAAGATGTTGCGTGAGACTTTTACGATATACAATTAGAAAAAATTATTTTACATTGTATTGCATGTTTTATAAAATCAATAGGGTATAAAAGAATCATGTTTTATAAAATATTACTTGTTACATTATGATTATTGTACAACCTTCTTAATTAATATTCCTTTATCTTCTCTGTTCTTTTCCAGGACCACCTGTAAGTAACTGGCGTCTCTTCTTGTAACTCTCTCTCCTGTGTCCCTGCTGGTAATTGATTTATAAGGGTCGAAGGTGGCTGAAAGAAGAAAAGCTCTGCATAATGAATATGTCAATCTTTTCACATAAACCGCTGTGTCTGGGAAACACAGATTGACACCCTGAAATTAAATAAACCCATGAACACTGGTTATAGATGTACATAATTATACATCTTGTCTGACAGTACTGCCAGAAAAAAAGTCTTCAACAAAGTCATTATTTTATTGCTGCTTGGTGTATATTATCATACAGTCTATTTTTCTGTGTAACTTAATGGGGGTATTATATCACAAAGGGACATGGATCACAAATAAGGAAGGTTGCACAGTGACTAAACACTTGTCGAAAATAGCTACAACACTGATTAAAGAAAAACAACACTGATCTACTTCACTGGCAATTCACCCATCTTGCATCTAGAATCTGATCCATGGGGTTCACAGCCACTGATGCTTAATTCAATGTTTTTAGCAGTGGTTCCCAAACTGGGGGGTGCAAATATATCCCAGGGGGGGTGCTGGCCCTCATTCTTAACATGTGTTTGAATAGGGAGCGGGGGCTAAATAATGTTCCTAAATAGAAAAGGGGGGCCCTGCAAGGAAAGTTTGGGAGCCACTGGTTTATATGAAGTTATGAAAAAAATGTTCTACTGAAAAAATAATATATTCAGAACAACAGTTAATTTTACCATAGTGGGTAATGAGAGTGTATAACATCTTGCTGATAGTGATGGCGGACAGTTCGGCGACGAACATGGATGTTCGCCCTCCTTCTCGCCGGCGAGCAGTGCGGGTGTTCGACAAGAAGTAGATCACTATTCTTCCTCCGGCAGGATCAGAACCTGTGTGATCGTGCCGAAGGAAGAATCTTTTCACTAGAAGACGGGCATAAAGCCGGTCTCCTAGTGAAAAAAACGGCTCGGAGCAGGAAGTGACGTCAGTGACGTCACATCCGGTTCCCTTACCCAGGAACTATGCGTTCCAGGGTGCGTTCCAGGGACCGGATGTGACGTCACTGACGTCACTTCCGGTTTTTCTGAGTCGGGGAATTTGAATCTGTCCGCGAACAGGCGGACGCCTTTAGAAGTCCGGCCCGCCCGTTCGCGGACAGTCCTGGCCGATGTTCGGCCATCACTACTTGCTGATATGAGTATGTGTTTTGTGAACACATTGGTGAATATTTATAAGACAGAGCCAATTGCTCTTTGGAAAATATTAGCCCAGTATACCTTCCTCTTCTGAACCAGTGGATATAGTTTATTCCAATGTCCTGTTGAATTACAAGGTCATTTTGATCTCTTTCCCTGATGGACGTTTAAGAAAAAAAGCACACAAGGAAAAGTTACAATTTACATAAATTAAATACCAAGCTTTAAGACTAAAGTAGGGAACACACAGCTCGATATTGGAGCTGTCCGATGTTCCCTGCAGTCATCACGCTGCTGTCAGATATCAGAGGAGCTAGAGAGACAGCTCTGTGTCTCTCCAGCTCAGCCGATGCTTTGCATGGAGACCCATGCAAAGCAACGGTCATCGGTCGTGATTAACGGTCATGTCCGATGTCCCTGTATTCGAGCGGGATTGATTGGTCCCGCTCGAGAACTGGGATGGTCACCTATGATATGGGCCATGATAGAAGCAGTCATCGATCTGGCCCATATCTACATGTGTGTACCCTGCTTAAGGCCTAGTCTCCACTACGTTAAAATCTGCTCTTTAATGGGCGTTTATCAATGGACATGTAACCACATTTCAATGCTGTTAACTGCGTTGGCATGTGTAGTGGCGCATCAATGTAGCCTTGCAGATGCCCTGGTTGACTCCACAGCATGTACAAAAAGCAACGGACACATCTGATGTGTCCGATGCATTTTCAATGGACACCCTATTGCCATAGGACACTATTATCCTTTTCCACCCCTGTTAGTTGCATGTTAAAAAGGTGAGTTCAACGAAAAACATTCAACACAGTAGAGACTCCATGAAGAATTTTTTATTATATTTTGGAAAGAGCATGATAAGATTTTTTTGCCCTCTGTGCCTCTATGGAGTAGATTTATAAACTCTATATAGGTAGATCTGTAAACGAAATAAAATCTGAACAATCCCCACCTTAGAAACTGTATATGCAATTGTATGATAAGTGTTTGTGGTAGTAGTTTCTAACTAATGCTGGCCATACACATGCCGATAAACGGCCGGATTTTAATCTGACCGACGGGCGTGCGCGCTCTCGGCGTCGGTCAGGTTAAAATCGGGCCGTTTATCGGCATGTCCCCACATGGGGCGAGAGATCCCTGTCGCCCCACTTCTCGGCCGGCCAGAGATCCGACATGTCGGAAAATCTCTGGCCGATGGGAGCCGATGCCATAAGCTACAATGAAGACGGCGTCTCCATTGCTGCTTATGGCCGGCACACAAAGGGTGCCTGGCCGATTGTGGGGCCCCAGAATGCAATGGGAGGCTAACGTGATGACGTCATCACGTTAGCCTCCCAGAGCGATATCGGAGGGCTATATCGCTCCAGCTCGCCGTGTGTATGGCCAGCATAAGCCTTGCTTACTACAAACTTCTTAAGATAATGACCATGATTAGGCTTTTTTAATGTAGTTGTATCTTGGTTTCCTGACCGTCAATATAAGTATTTGAATATGCATCTCTCATTGGCTGAGGCAGCAGTTCCGAAAAGACAAATATTAATTACGTTTTATAATATATATGTATATAGCCTACATTTAGACCTATCTAGTAGAGATGGTCGATTGTTTTAAAAAAAATGTGACTGTTTTGAGTTAATTGCAAAGCCCCTGAACATGGTATCATCACCAAACTTGCTGGAGATGTAGAGAGGGGTTGGGGTATACTACAAGAAAGAAAGTATGTACGGAATTTCGACTTTAAATTTAAACTTAATTTATGCAAAAACTACTTGTGCTAGAGCAAAACTTTATTTTTTTCAAAAGATCCTCCAACCCTTCTTTACATCTCCAGCAATTTTGGTGATGAAACCATTTTCAGGGGCTTTGCAATCAGCTCACAAAGTTAGCAAGTTGAAAAATTCAACCATCTCTACTATCTAGATGGTCGGCTGAAGGTGCCACAATGGTGTAAGTAAAAGTGCCAATAAGACCATTGTAACTTAATGCTTTTCAAGAACTTGGCAAAAAGTTATGTAGTACTTAAAAGCCTTCTGGGGGACAAGAGATGGTCCATTATCCTTTATGTAAATTGAGTAATCTATAGTGTCCATTAAAGTCGTCAAGCCCCCTTTGGAACTAACACTTAAACTAAGATAAAACTTATGGAAATTAAAATTTCCTTTGTTCTTTTAATAGTAGTTTTTACTAGACCATTTGATATATATATATTTAGATATATGACTTTGATTAAGTAAGGCGTACAGACTCTGGAGCATTGTCAAAATAGAACAATATTTTTTTCTGACTTACAATCTTATTGCAATATGACTGTAATTTCTTTTTTACAATAGATTCCTG
Organism: Ptychadena robeensis; assembly: GCA_036250615.1. Taxonomy (NCBI): domain Eukaryota; kingdom Metazoa; phylum Chordata; class Amphibia; order Anura; family Ptychadenidae; genus Ptychadena; species Ptychadena robeensis. The sequence continues at coordinate 28,249,496 of CM070037.1, read as the reverse complement.
TAATAAAGCATCTGTTTTTGTTTCAGGGGCCTAGTGGACGACCTGGTATTCCGGTAAGCTCTCTTTTTATCTTTCAAATTGTTTTTTAGTCATTACTTGTGACTTATCCCTGTCTTGTGTTCTAACTAAACACTGTTCAGATCGAATGAAAGTGGGGCCAAAGTGCCTCAAATCCTTTCATTTTATGACCTCTATTTTCATGTAGCCTTGTTAAATAGCTTCTTTTAATATTGAAGTATGTTAGAAAATGTACCGAGACATGGCATTTATGAACACAGAATGGCCTACAGGAATGTTCGTTACCATTTTCAAATATTCCACATTTATTGACGGAATATGGAAATCATTTTATGAAATTCCATAGATAATGTATCTACGGTATTAAAGTAACTAAACTGACCTTTTCAGAACTCTACCAATAAATGTAAAAGATGCCCATAAAAAAACAGAAGTACATTTATTATAAAAAGAGATCCGCATACGTTTTCCATAAAGATGCACATGTTGTATGATTGTGGTGTATTTTAAACATACGCTGTTAAGTATCCTAAGCATGCCTGTGGGCTGGTAAATTGTGGAGACAAATGTCTTGTGCGTATCATCTTTTTTCCTAAAATACTTCCTACCTAACAATTTTGCTTTAGGCGGTTTGTAAAATATGTATTTTTAGCTGGCTTGTTACACTACAGTTTCATTCATCAAATTGAAAAATATGTGCACTGTAGTTTTTTCTCTCATTCTTTTGAATTATTAATTAATATGATTAAGGCAAAATCAACTTTTTTTTTTTTTGGGGAAAAAAAACCCTTAAAATTAAGAACACCAAGACTGCTTTTCAAAAGCTGTGAAGGGATCCCCAATGCAGCTTTTATTTTTGTATGTTTCTGTCCCCGTTATCAGACATACACCCCCCCCCCCCCCCCCCCCCCCCCCCCATGAAGACCACACATGTTGCTTATAGGCCATCAAGGGTCATGATCTTGTTCTTTGCTCTGCCCCATTGACAATTAATGAGTAATGACTATAAAATAGGCAGACCTAAGGAGCTAGCTGTTTCTTTTTTCTCTCAGGAGAGATGCAGACAGGAGGGTATGTTCAGTCAAAATGTTTTAACCATTGAAAACAATTATATAGCTCCCTATAGTGGACATACACTTTGCTGTCTTTTATTAACAACTGGAAGAGGATTAAATATGGCAACTGTCACAGATGAGAGCACAGCAGGTAAGTATAGTTTTTAGGATTATGGATAACCTTTGAGATGGCTCGTAGATAAATTATTTTAGGATTGTATGGCTGAGTTAGGTTAACTTACCTTCAGTGTTGCATAGTTGTACATTCTCCTGTCGTATACTGAAATTGCTTTCTCTTATTTTACTAATAATTTTATATAGTTCGCTTCTCATAATCTCTAGTAGAATCTGTAGCAAGCCAAGTAGTGCCTGAAAGATTTCCTGTCTAATGTCCAGGACCTCCTGTGTTCACTGGATTTTAGATATTTCTGTTATGAAGGTCCAGCATGACTCGTTATTTCATCTGCCATGGTTTCATAAATCTATGTACAGCACCCTGCTGTCTCTTCCCACCAGCTATAATCTTTATGCAAAGACACAAAGTGATGAGGCCACTAGGTCTAAAATAGTGTATGTAGTAAAACTTAGAGATGGTGATTTTTTTTAATCTCAACTAGCTGTCTTTGTGAGATAATGACAAAGCACAAATTCAGTTTAAACTTTAAAGCTGGGTATACACATACCAATTCTTGCACGATCCGATCCCCGATCGGATGCCGTGTGCCCTCCTGCATCCCTTAAGGATCGGGCTAAAATCAGCCGTCCTGTTGGATCATACGGCTATCCGACAGGATAGTAAATTTTAGCTCAATCCCATTAGTTTGGCTGGGGACGGCTGTCCCCAGCCAAAGTAATGAGCTGCACATAAAGAGTGCAGTCCGATTCTCTGCACTAGCGGGTGGGCGTAATGACGTCATCACGCTGCTCCTAGTGCAGAGAATCGGATAAGGAACAGACGGTAAAATGTACCGTCTATTCCCAGCTTAAGGGTTAGTTTTAGAAGAAGGTTTAAGTTTCAGGATTAGCCTTTGGGACTTGAGGTACATGTGTAGGCAACTGATTGGGGAAAGGTATATTAACCCCCCTAGCGCTTCTGACGGCTCAATCTCGTCCTGCACTTTTTTGTCAGTATTGCAGTTGACGAGATGGAGCCATCCAGCTAAGCTCAGATCCCCGGCATCAGCACATACTCACTCCCCTATCCGCCAAATTCCCTCTGTGATTCTGAGCATCGGCATACTAACCGATGCTTCTGTATCTGCCCCGATGATGTCAGGTATGGGCGGGGGGTAGACAGTGCCATTGACCTGCATATTAATGGAGAGGCATTGCTTTTTTAGAGCACACCTCCAGCATCACCGGCTAAACAGGTGATGTGTTAGACACCTCCCGAAGGTCAGGAGATCACAGTGCCGTGGTGCTGTTTTTAAAAAACGCCCCAGAGCTAAAGCAATTTTTTAATGAATTTCGCCATGACAGCATATTTTGTAAAATGAGTTCAACTTTTTGTTGTTGTACATCCATTATCCCAGGATAACCTAATATAATGTATTGTTGAAGGTTAACAGATTCTGTGCTTTTACCATTTTACAGACTTGTAAAATCCCCAGCTAAACATCATTTTATGAGAGAAGGAAGCAGTTTACAGGTCAAAATATCCAAACGCCTGTATAACATGGTACTAGCACTTGGAGCAAGACATGAAAAAAAAAAAAAAAAAAAAATACCCCAGCCTTGTTAATATAAATGAATCAGAGACAATTAATAATATGTTTGTTTAAACTGTTCGTGTCTTGCCTGTATTTCTACATTAAAGAAGAGAGAACAACAGAACAGGAAAACATTAAGTGGCATGAAAGCCTTGCAGAGATGTATACAAAGCTAGCCAGATGTTCTTGTCTAGGAATGGTGGAAAGTATCTCATCGGGGGAACATGCTGCTATCCTACCGCCATTATTTTATGTTTTGTTTTTGTTTCAGAAATTGTCATTCACTCATTGCATGTCTGTGTTTTTACAAGTGTGTAACGCTTTGATGGGCAGCCAATTTCAAGTGTAGGAACAATTAATACAATGTTATCAAAGCAGTGCATGTGTTCGGCTTGAACATCATATTGGAACACTCTAGATAAATTGGGCTCTGACATCAGACACTTATTCTCTTCCTCCACTTTGAAATAATGGATGCTACAAAAAAAAATTATTACACTACCACACGAAAGTCTAAATGTAGAATAAATAATTGTAAATAGTCACTTGCATGACAAAGAGAAATTCAGTAAATGAAGATGAACCAGATATCTAACTAAATCATTATGATGTTGAGTGGGGACCGACTGATGAGCTGTGAAGAGCAATGTGATGATGTCATCATGCTGCTCTCCATCGCTTATAGTATCGGCGGGCACCATTTGCGTGCCAGCCGTTATTTTCAACATGTCCGTCCTCTGGCTGACCAATCTTTGGGGCACCCGCGACAGAAGGCCACGAGCTCGCACGCACATCGGTCGTCAGCAAAATCCTACCCTCAGTAGGAAAGGAAATCCTAAAGTAAACCTGTGTCTAGTTATGGCCATCCCAGTCTGCTTTCATACTCTTAAATAGCAGTACACTAAACCCTCACTGACCTCTGTAACTGAAGTTACTCTGCAGCATATTATCCTCATTGTTCACTAGAGATGGTCACAACATTTCGATTTGGGTTAATGATTTGGGTAAGTGAATATCTGAATAAGGTATGATTACCAATTTTGTTGGAGATATAGAGAAGGGTTGTAACATTACAAAAAGGAAGTATTGCTAGAAGACAGAATGTGTTCTAGCACATGTAGTTTTTGCATTAGTTAAAAGTAAAGCCGGCCATAGACACCTCGATTCCGTAGTTAAGGAGATCAACTGGCGTGCATGCTCACGCCAAAAGCATGTGATCGATCTCCTGCAACTACAGAGGTGCCCACCTTGGCGTATTGACTCGATAAGCCCCGCCAGACGGATTGCATGGCGAACCGCCTGGTGGTAGCTTTTTGGGCCAATCCTGATTCTTCCCGGAGTTTGGAGTTCCCATCCAAAGTATCTGCCTGCAATCTGATGGGAATCCATGTGAGATTCCCACACGATTCCTGGGCAATCGATCACCAGGCGCGTGCACGCCGATCGATCGGTAAGGAATCGAGTCCAGCCCACCTTGACCGATCGACCCCGCCCGATCGACATGGCCCCCAAATCGGATCGGCCAGAGAACACAACCTGTTGGTGTTTTCTGATCGATTGAGCACACATCAAGGGGCGTTGACATTTGTGAATCGATCGACTGGTAACAGAATCGTCCAGGAATCGGTGGCCTAAGGTGGTAGGCACAGACTTGTATGGTCGATCAATCAACGCCTTTGGCTTCACCGGAATCGATCGGATGGTTGATCGATCGCTCGGGAATCGACACGTGTGTGGCTAGCTTTAGAATACAGACTTCAGAGCTTCTTCTGTTCTTTATTCAGACAGTCAGTTTCAGGGTGTCTGACAGTTGGCAGCCGACCTGAAACCACATGCATGCTAGGTGTTTGGGTGCAATTTGTGAAATACTGACAACTGCCCTCATGTAATCCTTATGTGCAACCGATGTTGGGCAGGTCATTAAGCAGTACATGGTTATTAACCTCTCATTTGAGCCTAAAGGTGCCCATACAAATACAGACAAACACAATCGATGACCCGTTCGAGCGCAGCATGGTGATGTCACGATGGTGTCACCACGCCTCGACCGAGCATCCACCGATTGGACGGGAATTAAGATGCACCAATTAAGGGGCTGTATTTCCAGTCAATCCTTCAGATGGGGACACTGGTCTCCATCCAAAGGAATGACATTAGAACAAGATTTACGGACATGTACATTACCTGTTCGACAGACCTGTCTCTGAGTAGGATCGGTGGATCCCACTTGAAGACAGGCGTGGCCGCGTCCAATGGCCGCACAAACAATGACGGAGTGACATCAGTGCTTGAACATGCCATCGATTGTGCGCCCATCTGTATGTTTATGGGCACCTTTAGTCTAGAGGATGAGTTCCATGATGGAGCTTCTATCACAGTGCCGCAAGCTGTTGAGGTAATTTTAAGCTTGCTTTAAAAGTTATTTGGAATGTTGAATAAACCTAAATGTCCACACCCTAGTCCACAACCTTATGGATTCATCACTGATCTTGATGATCTTATTTACTCCAAGGTACTCAGATTTAGGCACAGATATTATTTCAGTATTATACCATGCTGCCCCCTACTTTATCCATTTCAATCTCTATACAGTTCATTATATGCCTACGTGGAATGGTTTCCGGCCTACCCTCTCCAAAATACTGCCAAAGGCATCCTTTCCTTTTTCCATTACATGAATATGTTACTAATAATGGCAGTGTGAATTCTCCCAGAATGCAATGCTCCACTTATTTAAATCTCTATGAAAATCATCCGGCTGCTTTGTTTAGTCTCAGACACTTTGCAGGTCAAAGAGGCATTTTTGCTTGGCCTTAATAAATGATACCATTGGGGAATGGTAAGGTTTTACTCCCATGAACACCTTGTAGCATTCCTAATTGCCATGTCACAGCACTGTATGAAATGTTATACAATAAAGAATGTTGCTGTGTTTTTGGTTACAAGCTTTTACTACAATGGCACATCATGCTTTATAAATAGATAGCCACGGTCACCTTGGATTCTACACGGTGCTTACATGGGACAGACAGGGACGAAAGGAGAGCGGCTTACTTTAACTTTCTTTGGTAAAAAATAAAAGGAGAAAAATTATTAATAAAAATTATTTATAAAACCTTTTTTATCACTCTATTGGGGTTATCAGCTCAAGATGTGAAAGGCACAGGATAACCGTTCACTCCTCCAGCCAAAACAGTTATACAGTTAAAATTTTATTTATAAAGAGCATTACTTAATATTTTAATACTTGATACTCACTCTACATTTGGTAGTCAGGCCTTTATTTATATATTTCCATTTTCTTCCAGCCTGAACACGTATCCTGTTATCTGTGTCTGTCTTTCCATTTCCCTGTATATAGGCCCTCATACACCTTAACCTTCTGAGCGTTCTCCCCGAGTTAACTCGGGCTGAGTTTCATGATGCATGAAACTCAGCCCCAGCTAACGAGAGGCACGCTCGAGGTCTCGCCGTCTTCTGACGGCGGTCGGGAGCATCGGCATATATGCCGATGCTTCCGGGTCCGCCCCCGATCGCGTCACCGGTGACGCAAAGGGGGCGGGGGTAGGCGGCGCCATAGACCTCCGTCAAACTGGAGGGGTGTTGCCTTTCTTCAGCATAAGTCCGGCGTCTCCAGTGACGCCGGGCTTATGTGTAGGTCCTGTAGCTGAGCAGGAAATCACGGCGGAGCATATTGTGGTTTTTTTGAAAAAACCGTGCCACGTGGCAAACGCTCAGGAGGTTAAGATCGATCCATACAATCTCCATTAGATCTACCAACAACTATGTAGTATAGTGTCCTCCCTGATAGAATACATAGTGATTGAAAGGTTTAGAAAGGTCCTCATATTACATGGTTTTGGTAGAACAAAATTTGATTGTATAGAAATTGTATAGTAAGATTGTAAGATGTATGGGGGGCTTTGTCTGGTCCTGTCTGTTTTCAAATGCAAAGTGTTTTCTAATTTTGTAAAGTCTGGACAAAGTTTTAGATTTGGATTTCTTCATAAAACTATCTTTAATATCTCAACCTTTTAAAAAGCTGTTTTTGTGTTCTTTATTGAGAATGACGTTTGAATACCAACCTCAATAAATAAAAATGACATTTATACAGATATGTGTTAGAAATGAAGTAAGGGAAGCTGCCGGTGTTGCGCACACATCCTGGGGAAATATGCCATTAATAAGCCTCTGATATGTCAGCTGTGGGTAACATCTCACTAGACCGCACCAGTTCTCAGAGGTCATTTAATACCGTTTTGTTATATAAATCATGCTGTGTAAGGCACTCCAAAGCTTGATTGCTCTGTCTTTGATGGATGCTGGTGGGCTTATTCAACTTCTCAAAAATCACAAGGGGGACTTATGTTCTTATGAGTAAATCTAGCAATACACATTGGGAAAAATAATGTGCAATTGTCTTTCTTACAGTCTTGACTAAGCATAGCAGGGTAACATTCTGTGTTTTTCTTAACGGTTCTTAAATTTAATAGTTAAAATTTCAGCCTGAAGACAGATTTTGCCATTTATCACCCCAGGTTTTATATTCACAGAAAACTATTGATTATTCATTAAACCCTACACCTCCCGGCTATTTTAAGAGACTTGCGATTCGGTGACATTTCTGGGGACACTATAATTATTGTAGGTTTGGCTGATCTTGTTCTACTTCATACAGAGCCCGTAACTAATCTTTGTATGACTCAACCATAGAAAATAAGACATCCCTGAAGGCACATTCATCTAAAAGAATAAACGTATGTTAGCTGTTATATGTGATTTGTACACTGTTGAGTAGCTACATTGGCAATTAAGGAGAAATTAAGACCATGTGGTGCTGAGATATAGGCATAGACAAGCATGCAATATCCAAAAATAAACAAAACTATTTAAAACAACACATTCTATACATATACATTAGATATGATATTTCTACCATTGCGTAGGTTATAAATTCCACAATAGTTCATATAAGGACATTTCATGATTTCAAAATGTATTCAACGTTTTATTAACCTCCCTTGCGACCCTTATGAACCCAGCCCATCCAGCGCTGACCTGTTAGAATTGCACTGGGTGAGCTGGGTTGGTAAGGCGGAGATCGGAGCCCCAGCAGTGTAAACTTACCGATCCACGCTGCTCTGGTGGCTCCGATCTACTGAACAAGCCAATCCCACCAACCCCCCCCCCCCCCTCAACCACCAGTGGAGTGATGTGATGATGTTACGCCAGTTTTCTACAGAGTAAACTGTTTTCAGTGTGATTCCCCAGATGTGCCCCTTTAAAGCCCAGGCCACAAACCGAGGGGCTGGCTGTAATCGGCATTGGCTGAGGGTTGTGATGTATTGAATAAACATGATTGTGGGCTGAAACATGGTATACATTTCTATATGGTAAATAGTTTTTTTTTTTTAAATGGCAGAAATCTAGTTAGGTCATTGGCAACTACAGCCCAACCACCTGCACAATGTGTACAACCACTGCACACAGTGGAGTGGCTGGCAATCTGAACAGATAAATAGGCAGCTCTACAGGTAAAATAACCTAGATAACAACTTGTGTATCTGTACAAGACTTTACTTTTCCAAAATAAGATATATGATTTACAAGAATAAAGTCAGATTAAAGCTTCACATATTGTTTGCCATGTTGTATTCTATACAGTTTTTCAGCCATTTTCTTGTTTTGTCCGATTTTGTATGTGATTGTTTTGGAACTTACTTGCTAAGAAAGTACTAAGTTTCTGTGTTCTTGTTCCTGTGTTTCCATGGGTAGGGTTTTATCAAAGTTTTTTACGTTTATGTGTATGTATGTGTTAACAAAAACTTTGTTCTCAAACACCACTTTATCTCATACCAAGTATTTGGGCACATACAGTATACACATATCAAATAATTTGAAAATAGAAGTGATGGAGTTGGATAACAGTGCTGGAGTTGGGTGTGAGCCTGAATCATTTTCTGACCCCCTTATTAATAAGGCCCCTTAGTAATATAGATATGCCATAGTTATGATCATTGTTTCATGTTAGTGTTTATGTTTTGCAATACATTCTTTTGACTTTTAACTTGTGTTGTGGTGCTCCTAAAGTTAGAGTTTAATCTATTCACCCTAGTTTATAATTTTTAGACCCCTTGGTTATAGATAACTGGGCCCCTTAATTATACTAAAATAATACAAGTGCACCATACACCAGTTTATCAATGTCACACTTCAGTATGAGCAGGGTACATAATATAGAGAAAAAATGTTCAGCTTCAGAAGCAGCATTGCAATATAGGACAGTGATAACAAAGAAATGGAATTGTATTCTTTGTAGATATGACCATAAAGTACCTGCCTATTCATACATATATCTAGTATTACCATCATGCCCTAGGTTGATGTATATTCACATTTTAATATGATTTATGTCAGGAAGTGTGGAGCAACTTCTCATCTCACATCTCATTGAGCAACAATATCAATATTGAACGCTTATATAATTTCTATTGGTTATCAGGGTGAGAAGGGTGGTCTCGGAATGCCAGGACGAATGGTGAGTTGTAGTCCTTGCATCATTCTGTGTGGTGGCTGTGAAATTGCAATTGTTTAAGGGAGGGCTGGCAATCACTCTTCACAACTTTACAGTACATCCATTCAACCTGTATAGGGGTGATTGGGTAAAATAATATAATTCTGACTGATGCACTGAGATTGTGGTGTATAAACTGGATAGAGGTCAAACTGAACCTTTTCATATAAGTCAGCAAAATATATTCCTGGTCAATAAAATGAATAAGACTTACAATTAAAGCACAGTTCTTCAGAGAGTAGAAAAGCCGAACCCTACAAGAATGCTAAAGGGAAGCATTATTGTTTCCAAAATGGAAGCAATGATATATCTACAGAGGTCTGAGACAACTTCTTACTAAACCAGAGCTAGAATTCTCTAATTTTTAATTGAGCTGACATATTGCACATCACTTTAGAGAGTACACTCACGATCTAAAGACCTTACCATTGTAATATGGCACTAACAAGTTTTTTGGGGGAACCTTTTCACTTACCAGTGATTCTTCGGAGTAGGGGGGAAACCGGAGTAGAAAACAATGAACCCCCATCTTACATATAAGAGAAGATCAACAACAGAGGCCCTTGGGTGCCATTGGCAATAAAACCAGTTTTGCACTACTTCAGGTTTCATATATCTACTTTTATAACTGTAACTTGGAACTCAACCCTTAGAGACATGACTTTAAAATACAATGCCATATCCATAACAAAATACCAATCCATAACCATGGCAAAACCTGCCATAAAAGTGTGAGCCCACAAATCACAATTTGAAGTAACCAAGGCACTTATACAGCTGGTATTCACAAATAAACTTACTGACCTGTTGTGTTACGGACAACTATGTGTGGGCCAAGCTGGAC
>CM070037.1:28214229-28239286 GCA_036250615.1 Ptychadena robeensis | reverse complement strand
CTTGCCAGCCCTCCCCAGTAATACAATGCTTGCAGTTTTGAATGTTAGCTTGTTTTGGTATCCTCTGTGCACTGTGGCTGTTGGAATTTTCCTTTGAGTTATCCTGCTTGCATAACATATAATATGTTCTTTACCATAAAGCATCCAGAAAAAAAAACTGACATTTTTACATGACTGGTAATTGGAAACTTAACGCTCATGTTTCATGTTAGCTGGTGGTAGGGACTTGCTGTTTTCTTTAGCGGCATGTAATATGTGTCTTTGTGGAAGATAACCCGCTGAACCGCATTAGGCTTAATTTGCTGGTCCAAATCCCACCGTCACAATAAGGAAATTGAGACCCATATTGAAATCCTTTTTCTTCCTTGGGAATGAGAGAAACATGTTGACTTTTCCTTAATACTGGTGTCATGAACCTTTATAGTAAGCTGGAGATATAGACAGGCATAGGGGACCCCACTGCTAAAGAAAGCATATTTATTTCCTGATAAACATGAGAAAACACTGGCGAATGTGGAAGAAAATGCACTTTCTCCAGCCAGACTTTTTGATTTATCTGCAGCAGAATCAGAACTAGGTCCGGATTTTCACATCAGATAATTGAATCTGGCTTTTATTGCAACAAAATATTTGAGTGTTATACATATCCCCTATAGTGTGTTCCGTATCCCTGCTGCACTGGAATATTTTATTTCTTAGCTGCATGTTATTTCAAGGTTTTCATTTTAATTAATAGGAACTCTCCCCAGTTAAAACCTAAGTATAACATTATTTTAGCCATTGCAGCTGACATATTACTAACAGTAGCTTTGATTGAAATGATTTAGAGTTTTTTCGCTTCTAGGGGTCATCTGGCTAATACATTTAACATTTTGCTTTCAAGAACACTATGACAGTTGTTCTTGGATGGCGATGAGAGGCAAATGTACCTTTATGACTTTTCTCATTTAGGTATTCATTTTATGGATTCAAAGATATTTAATTTTCAGTAAAAGAAGTATTTGGCTAAGAAAGTCTATCTCAAGAAAAACATAGACTGCTTACTTCTTTCTGAAAATTTTAGCTGCTTGGATATCATGTTGACCCTCAGGCTTGGTCAATGACCCAGAACCACAATGGAGACAAAAACGTCAGGCTTTTCTGTCATTTCCCTGATTTGCATAATTGTTTCTAGTCTGCGACTGAGAAGACACCAACTTATTTTATGGTGTCTAAACAGCCAGGTTAGTCCATTGAGGTCCTAGCTACAGGATAGTAGATTACAGGGCTTCACAGAATCCGAAAGCGATTACTCACCAACAGCAAAAAAACTACTTTACCTTTCTGTAAAAGCATTAGACCATCAGAAACTTTAATTGAAACTTTTATTTATGGTCCCGGTGTCACAAAGTAATAATGTGAGGGGATAAATGTAGTAACAGTTTAACCCCACTGCCATTCCTGACGGCCCCATCTCGTCCAGAGCTATCCTGTCAGTACTGCACTGGACGAGATGTGGCCATCTGGCGAAGATTGGAAGATTGGCATCGCAGATTTACCATTCCACATGCTATGATCTGCGTGCTCAGATCAGGGCGGCTGGAGATTTAAAAGTAAATTACAGTGATAACTGTATCCAATACAATTCAAAGTAAAAAAAAACACAAATCACATTTCCAATTGTAATAAAATGTTATTATAAACAAAACATAAATATGAATACATACTGTTTTGAAATCTTTCATACCAAATAAGTATTTGAGAGATTTTATCATTCAAATAATACCTTTTATTTTTTTACATAATTGTGTGTTTCAAACATTATTATATTCAGGATGTCTATTAGACCCTTGTACGGACATATTTTAGGAAGTTACAAGCCTACAACATAAAAAATTCATTAAAGTGTATGGTGCACTTTTGGCACAGAAATCTGGACCTCAGCAGAGCGATAGCGAGGTTAAACCTTTTTTTTGGCATATTCCTAGAGTTGGATTTTAGTTGACCACACTCAAATGCAAAACACATAAATATCTAAAGACATAAATAAATAAGTACAATAAAACAAAATCAATAAACGCACTTTAATTGTATGCAACATTATGAATGAATATTATGACATTGGTTGCTCTGGAAGCTGAAAATAGCATTAAGTATATGACCATCCAGGATGCACTGTTCTTTCTCCATTGATCACCCATTTTTACTCCTTCTAGGTTACATAGTAGTAAACCCAGAATTCATCTGGTTTATGCTATGTTTGTTGCCTAAGGAGTTTCACGATCTTTAAGGCCTTTAAAAAAAAAAACATACACCATAACATATAAATGCTGTAGGAAATGTGTGGAATGATTTGTTCCAGATTTGGGATACACCCCCTTCCCCTTTTTGGGTCTCCTCTATGTGTAGAGTTTACTAGACATTTATACATTTCATATAGAGTATAGTAGAATCCATAGTTTTATCTGATTGGGCAAGAGTTTTTTCATTGGGTTTACATGTTCCAGAACTAGTACAATCAGATAACACATAATTAGCAAAGCTTGGATGTGTGGCTGACATTACTCAGTTTGATAGAATTCTAGCACAAAACATTTACACATCCACATCAGTTTTTACTTAAATCTTTACTCATTATATGTTCATTTTTGCTATTTCCAATGCTGTATTTCATAGCTAGATGGTTCTGTAGAATAATGTTTTTATTTGGTATTATTACCCCCTATACAGCGTAGAGCTTTTCAGTCCATTCCATACCGGTGGTATGTAAGCATTTGCCATTATGGCGATGCACCCTAATGATGGTGCTTTTCTTACCCTAGTGAGTATTAAAGTATATATGGCAATGTTGTGTTTTAGTGATAAATAGACTTCAATACCCATAAAAAGAAATCTAACATCTATCTAATGTAATCATAACTTCATCATTCCTGGCTTTGGTGTACCATTCATAGTAAGTCATTACTCTTCTGTAAATTAACCAAAGTGACCCGTACAAATGCTTTATTTCCTGTTCTTACATCTTTGCCACCTGTGTTATTGCCTAACACACTAGTACAATGTCAGCATCTTACTGATTTTGGCTGTGTTTGCAGATTAGATTTAATTAGCATTTTTAGTTCAGCTAATCCTGTCACCTGCATTAAATCAGCTTCAATTGATATAAACATCTTTTTTTAAACAAAGAATGAGCCAATCTTTCTCTTTTGCGATGAACAAGTAATGAACACTAGGAACAAGTCACATGATATCATGCCAGAAGGCCTGTGACTAGGTCACATCTGTATCACACATTGTTATGTGGGTGTGCGAGAAACACATGCAAGGTACTGGTCATGGGCCAGGCTTAATGAGCAGTTTGATGCAATTACCCTTTTTTAAATAAAACGGATTGCAATGTGAACCTGCATATGTCATAATTTAATCACTAGGACTAGATAAATGGATAGTCTTAGCACTTTGGATTAAAGCTTATGTAAAACCAAGGTTAATAGAGAAGGGATAGATTCTCTTGTTTTGTCCCCACTTGGGAGATGTATTTCTCCGTTTGTCCAAAACAAGGTGAAGGTGGAGAGAAAGGAATAAATTGTAATACGTATTCTATTTACCATATGAAGTAAAGTTTATTTTTCACAGACCAAATGCCCTCCCTCATTGTAATGCTTTTATCCTGATGAAGTGATCTTGCAGTCATGAAACGCTTTCTCTATAGTGTTGATGTTGTAGTTTGCAATATGCATACCACCAAAGTAAACTACATAAAGTATACCTTAAACATATGGGCCTCTACAAGAGCCTCTTTTTCAGTGGGATTCTACCCCAGTTCATCATATAAAGTAAATATTTTTTAAAGTACATAAAGAGTGGGTAAGCAGGTACAAAGGTAAAAGAGGTACTAATCAAGGCGTGTAAAAGGCCTCATCCCTATATCAATTGTGAAAAAGAAAAGACAAAATTAGGTGTTAAACATAAACCTAATTTGGCTGTAGGGACGGCTACCCCCTGTGGGACTTTAAATAGGCCTAGACATTAAAATAGATATAGAGACATAATATCCAAATTTATTCCCGTAAAATTCAAATCAAATAATACATATATCAAAGTCCAAATATCACTGTAGGCATAAAAATAGATGTCATGAAACTGCTGTAGGTAGCCTCAAGGCTATCCCAGGTGCCACAGAGGCTCATTGTGAGAGTGGGGAGCCTATGATAGCACCCCTCATTTGGTATCCCCCGGCGCATTTCACCCATTTGTGGGCCTCATCAGGGGGGAAAAGAGATGTTTATATGGAGCGTCATGACGGAAATGGGTGGTGACCCGTGTACAGAGATCTACAAAAAAACATACAAAACAAAATAAATAAACATTGGAATTTTTTTTTACAAAACAATGGCATTTTATAACCACATTGCACTATATTATCTCAGCCGTACAGAATCCAATAATAGCCTTATATGTAAATATATAAATTAAACCAACTATCATGTTCCATGTCAAGAGACATGGATTGATGGAAGTTACACAGTTTAATCAATATTTCCCATCAGCAGAACATAAACTCATCAGGGACCTGATGCAATGGGGTTGCAATGGCTGAATCGCATACACTAAGGTCGGGGTGGTCACAGGTCAAGCCACTGGTTACAAACGGCAAAGCCGTATTTTTCAGTGAGAGATCAATTATCCAAAAGGGAATGTAGTGTTATAGTCATATCCATCTGTTTTGAGTGGTGCTTGTCCTCTACAGTTGGCTTTCCTTCCTTGGCTATGCTTTGTTACATCACAAGCTGATACCAGAAAAGGATGGCAGAGATAACTACTTGAGGGCCATTCCCATTCCTTTCTAACACCCATAACTATGTCCGTGTCCCTGGCTGGAAATTTCTTTCTACCAGTATAGCTATAAAAAACTTTTACACTGTTATTTGCCAAACAAAAAGCCACATATGGCCCAGCCTTCCTAACAAAAAGTGAAATCCCATTAGAAACTGGATCCAAATCTCTATTTTGTCATGTGCATCTGGATGTCTCTCTTAGATGGAGGGCAACCTGGAATAAGGAGGCAGTTATTGGTCTGGTCAATCAACATCCTTTTTCTGTATTAGTATATTCCACCCTGGCTGTCAAGCTACACCATGGCACCTTTTACCAGGTAGTATGTAACAATGCAGAAAGGGTAACATCCCACCTGTTGACTCCAATGATATATCCAAATTCTGTTGGAGTTATCACCAAACCAAGAATTTAAGCAAGCCTTCCAGTTGGGAAATTGTTCCAAACACAGGCAGCAAACAATAACCTCACATGGTAACTACTTATCACTCTGTTCAAAACATCTACAAAAAAGATTGGCCTTATACCTGTGCCCAAGCTGTAGACATTTTTACATATTCTTAGCAAGCAGAAAAGGGTTTTAAAACAAGCCAACACTGGCCTCCATAGCTTCTTGTAAGGCAAAAGAAGTGCATTTCCAAAGATCACATCAAAGATGGAAACTCTTAATCAATGGTAAACAGATTCAAAACACCTACTGTATGTTTTATATTAGAGAACTGGCAGACAGCTAGTCCAAAAGTAACTAAAATTTAATAAGAAAAAACATACGGTTTTTAGTGCAGCTGTTGCAAACTTAAACATTCATCAGTGCTTTTACTGTTTATTTAGAATATATAATTATATAGTTTGTACATTGGTTCAGTTAAGGACCACTATGTCTTATCACTTTATGACTATTGCATCCACCACTGGTTGATAGTAGACAGGTAATAAGAATGGGCTACATCAAGAAATGTGCTTAACACAGAAGGTGTTGATGGAGCCCATAAGGCCATGGAAACATACCATTAGTTGGGAACCTAGATGGATTAATTGTTTTGCCTAATATTAACTAATATTTAACACCTGAGATAAGGTTGGCACTATTTTGGTTGTGATTGGAGCATATATGCGTGTCAAATGCATGATAATTTGTGGCTAGCACTCAAATACACAGTTGTAGTGCTTTAATTAAATTATTCAACATTAATGTATATATATATATATATATATATATATATATACCGGTATATTGTCTTATTGTGGTGTTTTGCTTGTTCATGGCAAAGTAATGAATTCTGCTAGCCCATACTGATCAACCTATACTTACGTATTGCAAAATCTCTCACTTGTACATTGAGAGTAGCCACACCTGAACACTGTCATTGACAGGATGGTTGAATCACCAAACAAGTGTAAGCTCCAAACAATAGCTTAAGCCCCCCATACACCTTACAATCTTACCATACTATTTCTGTACAAACAAATTTTTGTTCTACCAAAACCATGTAATATGAGGACCTTTCTAATCCTTCTAATCAATATGTATTCTATCAGGGAGGCCACTATACTACAAAGTTGTTGGTAGATCTAATGGAGATTGTATAGATCTATCTTAAGGTGCATGGGGGGCTTTATACAGATTTTAAAGGTCCCAGCTTCAGTTCCCAAGCCCTACTCCATAGAGCCATGGTTTCCATGAATTTCGCTGATGAAGACCAACAAGCCTGAAACAGCTGTATGCAGTTTGTAATAAATGGATCATTACTTTAAGGCTATATTTGGATTGTACCAGCAGTGTGCATTTGGCTGATTGATTTGCATGGCTACACCCACTGTCTTGAAGTTTCCTATAACTTTTGATATTTGTGATGTAATAGGTCTTTAAATACCTTCTGTTTCAAGAAGGTTTTTTCTGTGCTAAGCTTCCAGCTACAAATAAAAATGAACACCATGGGTAATGGCATAGTTGTATACTTACACCATGGACTGGGCTAACAAAAGTCTAATTTACCCAGAATTGAAAGTCTCTTTAATGCTCATATAAAAAAAAATGCATGTTTGAATAATTTTTAATAACTCCTCTATTCCCTTATTCTTACATTCTCTCATTTTTCCCTTCCTTTTCTTTTTTAATTCTCCCGATCTTGCCTCTTGCCTTGTTATATGTGCCTGCGGATGATGTAAATGATCCAGGGATTAAAGGGTCAGCTCGGAGAGAAGGTGAGTCAACTCCTCCTTTCCCCAAAAATACCCTCTAACCACAAGTTTAGCCATCTGGAAACTGTTTACTTGAAACAAAAACAACAAAATGACTCCTCTTTCCTCCATGCATCTCCACTCCCATTGCTTTGATAAAAGAGCCTGCTTTGGTTAATAACTGCCATCCTGCAAATGTTACTGTTTAGGATTAATTGAAGCACAAACTGTTCGGTGCCACCAGACACCCTCGGACCTAGCAGCCACATGGCCTGGCTATTGCCTGCTGAAATTATTTGCTCGTAAACACCCACACAAGTGATGAAAATTTTATACTAACCAGAAATCCTCAGCACAAGTGCAGTTTGTATAGCCGGTCTTGTAAACCATGAACAATGCAACACAGATTGATGGGTTATAAAGGCAGGCAGCTTAACACTGAAAATAAACTTCTTCTGTGATGCTGCAATGGAAAGCAAGCAAATTCTCTGCTCATATCCCACAGCTGGCAAGAGTAATAATAAAAGAACATATATTATGGGGTACTGAGGATACAGAAATGATCACGGACTGCAAAAAAGTTTTTCGCAACAATACTGCTTTGGACTGACATATGACATGCAGAGTTTTCATCAATAATAAGGCTAGATAAAAAAAAACCTGTATATTAACAATTATCTAATATTGTGGCTATTCCCTCCATGCCAGTCACATCATCTTGCTTCATGAACATAGAATCATATTGCTCAGAATTTAATTGTGCGACTAACTGCTTCCACTGAAACAAAATTGTTGAAAAATACTCGCTCACTAATTTGAATACACAATGTCCCCCAAGTTGTGTCTTCTCTCTCATCTATCCTTTTGGGGGACCACACCTGGCTTATACATCTCAGCCAATTAAGATTGATAAAAGCCAATGTGCAGAAGAGTATCCTCACAACACATTCAATCCTTTACCTTGGCTTGTGTCCTCTCTCTCCTTCTGTTTTTTGAAGATTTTATAACCATACCAGATACCTGGGACAGATGCAGTGACGTGCATCTCATTTCTCAGTCAGATTAGAGTGGAGAAATTCTAGTAGAGCATCCCAACCATGACTTAGTCATGCCTCTTCTGTGGCTTGTGCCCCCCTTCCTTCTCCTACTTATTTTCCACACCAAAAATACACGTTTTGATGTTATTATAGACATTTAAATAGTTTTTCTAGTAATTTGATGTATCAAGCCAAAAAGAAGGGAAACCAGTAAAGGAAAAGAAAGATAAGTTTTTTGGTCTAAAGATGAGTCATAAGAGAAAAAAGGATGAAACAAGTAGTAGTTAAGTAGTAATTATTGTCTGAACTGTTAGACAACCATAGCTGTGTTGTAGACAGGGACTAGGCGTACATTTCCAAATGACATGGACATCTTTAATTTTGGTCCTCAGAATATGTCTCCAGATGCTAAAAAAGTATAAGCTGTACAAAGCCCACTTCTCACAGTTGAAGGCTTTACTTACAGCAATTATTTGCAAGTGCTTTCATTTGTACGTACTGGAATGCCTTTAACCAAACTGTTCAGGCTGTCACATGTTTTCAATTCTTCAGATTTGTTACTTCCTGACCTATAATAAGGAAACCCTGATAACCTGTGTCTGCTTTTGGAGAGGACTTTCTTACACCTCTTACAGCATCCCCTCTTTACTGCTCTTAAGGTTGCTGTTAAGAGGGATTCTGTATTGATAGATCCTCAGGCCCTTTTACAAGCCATTAGGTTTTTGTTTCACCATGAATTACTAAGAAGACTAGATAAAGCTCAAATTGCTTATCTATTAGTCTGTGCTTATTTAAGGTGGACTAAGCACACGTCCTCTAGTATGCCCACACAGATACACAATGGCTGGATTTCTTGTGAAACCTGTGGCAATATGTCAGGTCAATAAAAACCCATAATATCACCAATGTGTGACCTGTTTTGCGGTAATTCTTTAACCCCCGGAAATACCTTGCCCCAGGCTGTATCGGCATTGAAATGTCCACACTAATGCCTTAGTGGATTATCTTGGTATTGTTTCAGAGTTGGCGTCATTTTATCCCTCTAGATATGATGCACAACTCATTCAGACTTCCTGGAAAGAAATGTTGTTATAGAAAAAACCTCAGGAACAAGGCCCATTCCGCCCCTTTACTGGCATTGATGAATGTTGTTGAACACTTACTTGTTTTGACACGTGTAGGAAATGGGAAGCAGCCTACAAACTTATAAATGGTTTTAATTTGATTGAAAGGTTCTGGTTATAGAGAGGTTTCATGCCTGTAACTGACAAATCTTTCATGGTCAGACATACTCAGCCAGGGAGGTATATAGAAAACTCCTTGAGCTGTGTAAAGAGGGATCTCCTGCTGCAAGCTTAAATACATAGCCTGCATTTTATGAATAGTTTGTAAAAAAAAAAGCCTTGGTATCGAGCAATACTTTAGAGTATATCGAACAAAAGTAGAGCACATAAAAGTGCACCTTAACTTGCCTCTTGCATTATGTCCCTCGCTGGCAAACCTCCCATTATTAGGACATTCTTTAAGAAAATTATAAAAAATCCTTACCTGTAATTATATAATCCTGAATGTCCCTTGTCACTCTTACCCTCAGCTCAGCAATTTCCACAGCAGTCAACTTCTCACATAGAGAGTTAGGAGATTGAAATTAGTCATGTCATCACTTTCCTTATACAAGCCTATGGGATTATGTTTTCCCTATTGAAAACAATATATCTAGTGGCCCTAGTAATAACTGCAGTTCATTATCCTCTAGAAGGTTATAGGTAATTTAAGAGAATTAAATATGGCAACGTACACAGATGAGTGCATAGCAGGTAAGTATATATTTTTTTGAAGTTTGGAGAGCTTGTGATAGTTAAGAGAAGTAAGAATGTATCTTTTTTAGTTTTTTTTATTTTATTTTAAATATGCCTAAACTTCCTGGTCATTCTGCCCCTTTCACTCTGGTTTTAAAAAGTGCTATGGGCAATCAAACAATGTAATCTGCTTTGATTCCCACATCCATGATGCTGGGCGTGTGAGGAGGAAATGCTACATTGCCTACATATAATGCAGGAAATGCTACCCCGAGCCTCTTCGGAATCATCAATGACAGCGAAGAGGCAGAACCTGAAAGAAATGTCAGGGACGTCGACACAGAGGGATGCTGTGGGCAGCACAGTCCTTCCGGACAGGTAAGTAACTCGAGTTTATTTCGGAGTGAGAATTGTTAGTAAACAATCTTACCCCGAGCTAAACTCAATTATCCAATCATATCAAAGCAAAAATCCTATTTTGTTTTTGTGCATCATTGGGTATTATTTGCAAGTGACCACGGGCACTAAAGGCCCCCATACACGCCCCGATTTTCCGTCCGATTGATAAAAAAAATGGATTTTTTGCATCGGTCTTCCGAAAATCGGTCAATGTCCACATGGTTCGACCGAGTAACTTCGATCAAACTTTTGGGAATAATCGGTCAGACTGTGATCGGACATGTTGGAAAATGTTTCTTGATCGAATCTAAATTGTATTCAATCGGCTACTATTTCTTATGACCCGACCAATTTAGGTCCGATCTAACTAATTGTCATACTTTTACTTCCTGTTTCAAACATTGTGGTGTGTGTAAAATCATCTGCCAGGTTGTGCTAGGATGTATATATGTTTTAACATTCTCCTGTATTTCTCTTTTTTTTTTATGCATGTGAACTAAACTGAAGTTGAGACCCTGTTTCCCCTCTGATTAGCCATCCCCATCAAAGGCACCCCCAGATTTTTTTCACAAAAATTTTACAAAAGGCCCCCACCCCCAGAACAGACACCCACAGATACCTGGCTCTGGCCAAAAACTCCCATTCGGGTGGTACAATTGTGTGCCTCAAACTGCTGATCCCTGTCATAACGCTTCCACTTCCGATCAAACACAAAATCGGCCGATGTAAAATGTTCGATTGCAGTTGGTAAAATCGGACAATAATTGGTTGCTTTATTTGGGGGTATAATGAAATACAGTCCGATCGATCAAAGATCCTCGTATCGGAAAACAATGATTGTTTTTAATCGATCGGACGGAAAATTGGGGCGTGCATGGGGGCCTTAAAGCTACGTGCAAGATTTCAAGGTGAACATACTCTACCTTTTCAGTAGATCAGTACTTCACAAATAACCCGAATATACCGGTATATAAATATAAAACACTAAAAATTGTACCTCTACATTTTTATAATTTGTATTATTAACAGAATAATAAACTAAAGAACAATGAAATATTACAATTAAGATGTTGATGACCACAATAATTACATTTCTTATAAACATGCCTGATCACATTGGGATTGTCTTCCTAGTGCTACAGTATACAACACATAATTAGGAAGCATACTGTATATGAAGTACATATAATAACAGACATAATAAGATGCTAGGCTATGATAATAGGATATAAAAAGTCAGATGCGTTTGTTTATACAACAAACAAAATCATTTTGTGCCTTGGGCTTGCTTTGGATCCAGTATTGTAATCTCTTTTAGCCACAAGAAAACTGACATGTGGTGTTATTGCCTTCACGTAAATCAAAAGCAGTACGGTTTGTCTTAGACAATAAATCTGTGAAACCACATCCTGATGATGTCTTGTATGTCTCTGTCTGTGGAATGCCTCTCTGTGTATACAGGCAGCTCTGTTTCCAGGTTTGTTAGTGCCAGAATGAAGATCTATGAGAGATTACAGATGTGACCCTTGTCATTGACTGCCATTGAGTGAACATTAGCTTACATCCAATAGAAGTGCAGTCAGATGTTCTGATTGACTGCGATAGTTTGCACTGTGCACATGTTGCCATGAGGCCGGAGAAAGAATCTGTGTTCTGCACTAGTTCAGTATTGTCACTCAGTCACATAGACATTTCAGGAGGTGCACCATAAATGTTCTTTAAGTTGCTGCATTGATATGCAGATAAATACTGTAGCACATGGTGGAATCTATTGTGCTTACAATGGCAGGATGGTAGTAAATTCTTTCTGGACAGAGCTCTGTTAAATGTTCTGCATCCACTGGATGGATGTCTTTGGAAGAGATCAAATCCACCATGGGGGAATGCTAACCAAATTTCTGGCAGTGCCATGGCAGCTGAGACACTTCCTCCATGGTACCCTTTCCCCTAAAGATATTGTCCGCCATTACAATTTTGAGATGTCTTGTAAGAGCCGCATCCCCGTGCGTCATCTATATCACTCATGCATAACAATGCCACACTCTACCGAAGATGCCAGACGCCCACAATTTCAATTAAAGCTGAGGAAAAAAAAAGACTTATCCAGAACATTACCTCTTCTGAAATCGAAGGATTCTCAGAGAGACTCAACAGTCCTTCATAGCATCTAAACTCTCAAGAAAACAAGGCTATAAAATTACCAAACTAAGGATGGTACAGTAACCCCGCGCACTTCTCGAGTCCAATGAGGATATCTCAGATGATTGTTGAGATGCGAGGTGTCGAGGGTACGTGCTGCAACCCTGTTCTGGGATTGCCCCAGGATCGATGCCTATGTGGAGGTGGGCGGTCCGCACCCATATTTAGATCACAAATTACTGGATCCCACGACTTGGATCCTCCCCAGCCCCGTAAGTATTGCACTGTGAACTTTCCTCCACTTTCAACTTACCCAAGATGGTCTCTCATTTTAAAAACACATGGTGAATGCGCTATGGTCAGGGTTTCCCCATTCTCTGGAGGAACAAATCACACCGAACCCCACTATTTCTCTTGGCTAGCTAAACTGAATGACTATACATGCATGAGGATCTGACGTCTTCTATACATAACTCGAGGAAAATTAGAGACACCTGTGGCCCGACTGGGCAGGACTTTGCCTCCTCGGGCGCATATGAAGCTCTGCTGTCCCCTTACCCATCCTCCCCACAGAAACCATAAATCCTGCCCCCCATACTTTTGGATACCCTTCGCCTCCTTCCTCCCTCCATGTTCTTCCCCTCCAGTCACATCCCCTGTCAGCTTCCCCAAGTTTTTATCCGCTTCTCTTTTCTAGGGTCTGTGCCCTTACCATAACTTGGGTTCCTCCTTCTCCCCCCTGTTGTACTGGATCTAAACTCCAGGCTCTTGTAATATGCAAGACTTTAATTGGGGGTAAGCAGCCTGCTTACAGATATCGAGTAGGCTGATTATTTAGTGGAAGTGTAGAATCTCTCAGATTACTTTCTGATATCACAATCCACTTCCACTACGTATATATCTATTTGTGGACACATGGTATCTACTGATCTGCGAACACCCCTATAATTGTTGTTCTTTCTGAAGTTGTTGATTTTTAGGTTCTTCCCTTTTTTTTTTTTCCCTTTTTTTCATTCTTATCCTCTAGTATGACAAATTTTTATATGTGATTGTCAGTATTTTTTATTGCTCTAAGATGCCTTAAAACTTGAATGTTTGTATGTATCACTCTGTACCTGATGATACCAATAAAACTTTAATGATTAAAAAAAAAAAAAAAAAATGTTCTGTATACAGAAGTAGACATAGCACTGGCTGATCAGGCAGTTGCAGTGAAAAACCCTAAAATTAAATTGGTATTAGAAAAAGATGAATGGCAATATCATGGAGTTATACCAACACACAGTATGGCGCTGGTCCATAAAGTCAGACTTTTAGCCCACTTCAGATCTAGGGCTGTGCATGGAAATACTGAAACCCTTTAAAAGGGTTAAACAGGAAGTAAGTAACGTAAAAAACATTAGGTGTAACCCAGGGGTGGGCAAACGTTTTTTTTTAACTTGTGGGCCACAATGGTTTATTAAATTTAATAAAGAGACCTGTAATTGCCGCCTGGCATAGGTGTCCCAAGTTTTAACATGGTGACCTGTGACGGGAAAGAGAAACAGATTACATTTTAATTAGTTTAAAATTCCTGTACAGATACTTTAAAAAAAATGTAATAAAGAAAAACATAAAAAATCATTGCATAAAAATTACTATAAAACATTTATATTTATAATTAATATATTATTAAAACAAAATATTCACAATCACACTTGAATAACAGACAATGGGACAAATAAAAAAAAACTAAATGTTTGGCCCAAACTTTCCCCAATGTAATAAAATATATTTTTGTAATAAAATATATTTTTGTCTTGATCTAACAGAGGCTTTAATATGTCCTCAGTCTACCCAAGATTATATTAAGTGTTGGCCATTCTTAGAGGAGCATATTTGCATGCAACATGAGCTTGGGTACTCTTGGAGTTCAACGTAGTACCATAAGCCAGAGGTATGTTTCCTAGTAAGGCTTCTTAATTTAATTTTGCAAGTGAATAGGTTTATTTTGAACAACAAGGTGATAAGAGCTGATATGTAGATCTAGTTCCTGTTCATGTTGTTTATTTTGGAGGGTTTGGAGGGTATGCAGCTTAAAAGGACTTCAGTTGAGGGCATACTGAAAGAGACTAAAGGAGACTACAATAAAGGGCTATAAGGGAGGACCTCCATATAAGAACGACTACAATGTAGGGCCTGCATATAAGAATGGCTACAGTGGAGGACCTGCATATAAGAATGACTACAATGGAGGACCTGTATACAGGAAGGGCTACAATGGAGGACCTGCATATAGGAAGGGCTCCAATGGAGGACCTGCATATAAGAATGACTGCAATGGAGGACCTGTATATAGGAAGGGCTACAATGGAGGACCTGCATATAGGAAGGGCTCCAATGGAGGACCTGCATATAGGAAGGGCTCCAATGGAAGACCTGCATATAGGAAGGGCTACAATGAAAGGCCCGCATATAGGAAGGGCTTCAATGGTGTACCTGAATATAGGAAGGGCTACAATGGTGGACCTGCATATAGGAAGGGCTACAGTGGAGGACCTGCATATAGGAAGGGCTACAGTGGAGGACCTGCATATAAAAAGGGCTACAATGGAGGACCTGCATATAGGAAGGGCTACCATGAAAGACCTGCATAAAGGAAGGGCTGCAATGGAGGACCTACATATAGAAAGGACCTTCGTATAGGAAGGGCTACAATGGAGGACCAGGATAGAGAATAAGGGCTACAATGGAGGACATGCATATAGGAAGGATTACAATAGTAGGCTTACAAATTGGAAGGGCTACAATGGAGGACCTACATATAGGAAGGGCTACAATGGAGGACCTTTGTATAGGAAGGGCTACAATGGAGGACCTGCAAATAGGAAGGGCTGCAATAGAGGACCTACATATAGGAAGTGCTACAATGGAGGACCTGCATATTGGAATGATTACAATAGTGGGCTTACAAATAGGAAGGGTTACAATGGAGGCTACAATTAAGTGCTACAATGGTGGACCTGCATATAGGAAGGGCTACCATGAAAGACATGCATATAGGAAGGGCTGCAATGGAGGACCTACATATAGGAAGGGCTACAATGGAGGACCTTTGTATAGGAAGGGCTGCAATGGAGGACCTACATATTAGAAGGGCTACAATGAAAGACCTTTTGTATAGGAAGGGCTTCAATGGAGAACCAGGATAGAGGAAGTGCTACAATGGAGGACCTGCATATTGGAAGGATTACAATTACAAATGGGAAGGGCTACATTATAGAACCATGATATAGGAAGGGCTATGATGGAGGACATTGATCTACAAAGGATCATAATAGGGGGCATACAGATGGGAAGGGCTACAAAGGAGGGCTGTCATATAGGAAGGGCTATGATGGAGAAAATTCATCTAGCAAGGACTACAATTTAAGGCACAATAGAAGGAAGTCCAACAATGGAGCTTCTACAGTCTGGGAGGCCTACAATGGAGGCCAAACAACCAGAGCTTTGATGGAGGACATACATCTAGGAAGGACTACAATGTAAGGCATAAAATTTGAAAGGACTAGAAAGCAGGTCATACAGCACAGTAGGCCTACAATGGAGGCCATTCAGCTATGAGGGACTCCAAGGAGGTAATACATCAACTAAGTAATGTGGATAAAATACAGCTATGTTTGCCCAATCTATTGGTTGTGTACTCTATGTAGATAGAATCTGTCAATCTGCCGCTGTGGACATTCAGGTTTATCTTAATTTAAAGGAAAGGTTCTGTCTAAAAGTAGACATAAAATATTTTTATTTGGTTTTCATAACAAAATGTTTGTCATTGTGATTTTACATTGTCACTGGGCCCTAATTGTCACTTCCATTAACAAGCTCCTCCAACCGCCATTCAATTGTACAAAGTGAGCTTGCTTTAGTGACCAGTAAGGGTAAAGTTATTGGAGAACAGACCACAGATGGTGAAACTTAGCTATGATGTCAGGGGCAGTCAGGCTCCAGTTGCAAGATAAAATAAGAGAGAGAAGCAGACAAGAAAGACTTCTAACTAATAATGGTAATGACATACATTTTGTGGATGGCTCCCTTAGATGGAGCTTTTACTTTAAAGTTTACAGCGGAGTCCAGGTGAGTGATGTTGAGATGTTTTAGCAGTTAAAATACAAATACATCATGTGCCTCTATTAATGATCATGTGTAGACATCGAATGATTTTCTTATTAACGTTTTCTTAATGATGTTACTCTGAAGCGCTGACTGATTATCGCATACAGGCAGCTATTAGCCGAAACATTTTTGATCTTATGAGTTTCCTGGCAGACATATGTTACAATTCACCTTTTAAACTTTTGTTCTATGAAGTGCTTCTATATAATTTCTTCACTATAAGCACTCAAATCATTTAGATCCACTTAATGTTTGGTGCATCTGCTGAAAAACTGGCCCATCTATTGCTGCAATTAAATGGGTGATACACGAGGGAGATTTTATATCTTTGAAAAGAAGATGTAGACCGCCACTCATTCAGCATATTAATTCACCATTCACTTTCCAATTTTGCAGATGGCTAGGCTAAGGTGGAAACCAATTGTTCTGAAACTTTTTCACTAAGATGCTACCCTGTAATACTGAAGAATTTTAGCATGGTGTCACACTGGAAGCTTAATTTCCTAGGGATAGTTTATTCAAACACATGAGCTTAATTGCTGAATGGCTGACTAAATATGGAGAAGCTATGTTTACCATGAATGTCCAATGACTTTTGTTTGGATACCAACAAGAAAATTCCCCTAAGGTGGGACTTTCAATTAGTGTTTCAAGGTATTGGTGTTAGTTTGTGTTGGACCAAAAAAAGCAAAGGCATAAATATACAGAGAGAGCATTTGTTGGGCACATAAATATTGACTAAAGATTAAATATATAGTTTCATCCTGGTCATTTAATGAATCATTATTTCTCTGCAAATCCACACGTAAGTAATCGCTGCTGATGTTGTCATTTTGGTCTTACAGATTTCCTACAATTTTGTGTACAGCCTGAGGAAGCCACACTGGCAAAATGTCGCACATTGTAAACATCTATGGATACAACTGTATATTGAATCTTTGATTGTTATTTATGTGCACAACAAATGCTCTCTCTGTACATATTGATGCCTTTGCTTTTTTTCTGTTAAATGTACATGATTATTTGGACCAGATAAAGTATAACACAAACTAATACCTTTGGTACTTTTTATTCAAACAT
Organism: Ptychadena robeensis; assembly: GCA_036250615.1. Taxonomy (NCBI): domain Eukaryota; kingdom Metazoa; phylum Chordata; class Amphibia; order Anura; family Ptychadenidae; genus Ptychadena; species Ptychadena robeensis. Next base: position 28,221,684 of record CM070037.1, on the reverse strand, counting down.
TCCATTGAAAGCCCCCCCCCCCCCCCCCCCCCCCCCCCCCCCCCCCCCCCCGCGGGGAATTTTCTTGTTGGTAATCAATATATTTCTGGGATGGTAATGCTTGATTATATATAGGCTTAGGTCCAATCTACAAAAAACTGGAGACTTTTGTTTGGAAATAACTGGATCATATATAGTTCCAGAACACATTAAAGAAAGTGAGAGTAAAATTACTTTATAGTTCACAAAATTCCCCTCCATGGAACAAATGTCCTTATTGTTATATTTCTTATATGCTTCGAATACCCTATACATGCTTAGATTTTCACCCAAGTGCTGTCCTTAAATTGGGCCATAAATTGATCTAAAACACTACGGACATGTGTGTAATTTTTAGATCGATGCTCAGCCGTGCATGATGACGTCATCGTGTGCGGTTGATCTGCTGGGAGATCAACAAGAATTCTAAACCTGTATGGGGGTGTTTTACTGTGAGGGACTAGTGCTTTCCTTGGTGACACCTGCTGGTCGCACTGTGCTTCTACCCACTATGGGTAGTTTACCTTGTCACCAGCAGAGTGCTTTCTGCAAGCGTGGGCTGGGTCGGGTACAACTTCTGTGTTACAATAAGACCTATATAGGTCTTGCCCTTGCCCTACCACACAGGCCTTAGCATTGAACTTGAAACTCATACCTTGTATCTTAAACCTTGGCTTCTGAACCTGAATCTCCTACCTTGTCCTGTAAGCCTTTCCCTTGCACAATAACTAACATTTCACTGAACACTGCCTCGGATAACTCAATGTATGTTGCGTAACCTGCTTACCCCTACCTGGCACTTCATGTTTTTGGTGCCGACTATAAACATTCCCCTATCACTGACTTTGGTCACTAGAATGACCTTAGCAAATACACAGGCAGAAATGAAAATCTGTCATCCTGAATGAAATCCAAAAGTTTGTGGTCAATTCTTTATAAGCGGTGTTTTTCTCTAGGTAACCGTCTTAAAAATATTTAATTGTTCTATCTTTCTAGATCTTTCTTGTCTTTTGTGACTTCCCTCCTTCTCTGTAGTTTTCTCATTCCTTTCCTTTCTATCCACTGTCTTTCTGCAGGGTGCTCCAGGAGAACCGGGCATGTCTGTCATAGGACCCCGTGGCCCTCCTGTAAGTGTCTCAACTCTTTAAATCAGAATGTGTTAGAGATTGTAGGCCTCTAGGCTGCAAGGGTATCATTTGTTTCTGTATTATGTCTCATTCATGTCTATCTAATTTCCCTTTCCCTTTATATTACAAAATTTAACAATGGATTGGAACAGTCAACCAAATTCTGTCTGTTTCAATTCTGTCATTTTAAGCAAGTAAAGCCAGTAAAGGATAAATTAATTCTTGGTTATTTTCTCCTTTTTTTTCCTTATAAATCTAAACTCTGCAATCTTGCATTATGTGGCTTTGCATATTTTTAAATCTGGGGTTGCATCAGCATGAACATAGAAAATTGGATAATTATAATATGCCAGGTTAGTTGGTAGTTGCTGTTTTTACTGTATAAATATATAGCATTCTTTTATTTTTGCTCAGATTGTCATTATGTTAGTTTATGCAACCTTTTCAGTGAGCATGTTGTACCATATAATCACTGGTGACAAATAAGATGTCTACTTACATAAAACAGCTGAGGTTTCATGATTCCACTTATTTTTAACAAATTGCTAGGAGGATGAGGGTCTCATTAAAAGGAACACCAAGTACAACTTACATGACAACTAACCATATAAAACAGTTCCAATGCAATTTTAAGTAAAAAAAACAAAAACAAATGACTTGCTGTAAATGGTGTCTGCCCATTTTCCCGTCTTCATGGATATTTGGACTAAAAAAAACTTCTATTAGAATGTCACCACTGTAAAACTGAAGTATGGAAAAATCCTAAAAATAATTGTGTAATCTGGAAGACTAGCTGATCTGTATATTAGCAGCCTTTCTGCTTTGCAAATTTAACACATTGTTTTTTTTAGAAATCTCTTCTATTAGAAACAATAGTTTCTGTTTGGACTGTTGTTAGGGCTCATTTACACTGGTTTTCAACAGCCAGGTAAAAGACCCATAAACGTGACCTTTAGCCTGATAGGACCATGGGGTCCAAATCTAGATTACCTGCGAACGCCTGCACTTGCAGCCGCTCACAGGAGTGCACTGTCTGCTGTGGGCTGAAAGCAGCTTGGGAAATGACAGTGTAAATTTAGCCTTAAGTTTGCTTGAGACAATTCAGTCAGATGTATTTGTAAACTTAAAATATAGATTATCTTCCTGAGCCTTTGCCCTAAGTGTAGCTCGGGTATGTTTGCTGACCTTGCATACTTACCACGAGCTACACTTAGGTATACTCATCTATCTATACCCTGAATGAAAGTATTGGTGGACCCGCCATTATTTTCTGGGTCATCATCGATGATGCCAAAGAGGCGCACCCAAAAAAAATTGTGGGGGGGTTGGCGCCATTGAACTCTATTTAAAGTAGGCGTTGTCAGGTTTTTTCATCGATGACTCCAAGGATGTGAGGGGGTGGAGGGAGGGAGAACGTAACATCAACTGCCCTTTTTTGTATTGGTATTTGAGATGGTCCAAAAATTTCAGCTAGTTTACTTTCACAGCCTCTGAACAAGCAACAAAATGTCTGGAGATGTAGAGATATTTGTTGAATATTACATATATAGTATTGTTCTAGTACATGTCAATTTCCATAAATTAGGTTTAAATTTAAGTCGCTTTCATTAAAAAAAAAAAAATAGAGATTGTCCTTGATTTATGGAAAAACGACACGAATGAAATGAGTAGCAGTTATGTTCCAACGGCATTATTTACTGACTATGATATTTCATCTATTTGTCTATCTCAATTACCATTGGATCTTGCACAGCCTCGTTTCTATTTGGGAGTTGTAGGTGAGCTTGATCACCTTTCCATTTTCCAGGGTCTCTTTTTAATGTATATCCCTATAGCGAGACCCCTCTGCCATAATTAGGTGTTGTAATGCCAAAATGCATAAAACTTAAGCTAGCCATACACGTGTCGGATTCCATGTCCAATCGATTCATCATCCGATCGATTCCGGCGATTCTGCCGGGAATCGCAGGTGTGATCAATCGGCCAATTAAGAGTATCCATCGCTGCATACCACCTTGTCCAACGGATTCCGGCACGATTCCGGGACGATTCCGTGTCCGATTCCACCTCCGATTCCACCTCACAAATGGCAACTCCCCCTGATCTGTGCAGAATCGGATCAAAAAGACCAACATGTTGGTTCTCTGACGGATCCGATTCTGGGCCCCCGAACGATCGGACGTGATCGGACGGACAAGGTGGGCTGCACACGATTCCGGCACGATCGATTCACGTGCACGCGCCCGGAATCGATCGGCCCGGAATCCGGCCGGAATCCGACCCGTGTATGGGGGCCTTTAGACTTTTTATCAATTGAAATTGCCATAGCCTGTTAAGACCCAGGAACTCAATGTACAACATTTGTCAAATGATTTGTGGAACTGATCCTACCGTTGCCCTTTTCTTATAGAAATAACATTGTATGTGATTCTTTAAATATCAGGATCTGGTCACATTTGTAACGGCAATATACAGTTAAGCAAATCTCACCTAAACGGGAGTTCTGTAACTGATATCGGTATGTTTTATTGAGTTTGCCATTAAATCGTATTCTATACACACATCCGTTTGTCTAGTTAAAGCATTTATGAGTTTTATTAAGAGAACAAAGAGCAGCAATCATTCTATAGTCTTTATTGCTGAATGATTAAAGGTCTGTGTCTTGTTGGTTGTCATAGGTAGCAGGCTGAAGTCAAGTGGAAGTTAAACAGCAAAGCAACATCTGGTTTTCCAATACGCTGTCTCCTGTACAGTAATAGGCAATGCTAATAAGAAACACTTTATCCCCCCTTTTAAAAAGTACACCTGTCTTTCCACTTAAGACTACGATAAATTATGGAAATACCCAGAAAGCTTTTGTGTTGTCTTAACCTGAAACATACTTTCTAAGTGTTTTCTTTGTGTCCTTGATATCTGAAGGTTGAGGAAGGAAGAACATAGTAAATAGAGTCTGTCTAGTTAATAGTTCTTTTGTTTTTTCCTTATGTGTTCTCAGAGGGTTTTTCCATTAATGTAAATTAAGTTATAAAAGCCATTAAATGAGAATTTGTAGTACAGAAATTTTATTTTATTATGGCGGTTTAAAGGCCCCCACACGTAGCGAGCCGCCTGTCCCGAATCCCTGTCGCCCTAAAGCTTGGTTGGCCAGAAAACGGACATGTCCGTAATCTCTGGCCAATGCCATTAGTTTGAATGGGGACCGGCATCCCTGTTCAAACTAACGTCTGCCCGTCGATACTCATTACGTCATCAAGCTGCACTCCGTCACACGTCTGTCGGTACCCACTCGCTATGTGTGTGGGAGCTTTAATGCTGAGCCAAATGGGTGAGGTGACAAAGGATAATGAGAAGACAAAGATTAGGAGAAATTTAAGGTCACATCAAAATAAGCACATCCAATCGCATAGTGTAGCCCTAGCCTTAAGCAGGGTACAGATGGCTTGATATTTGAGCCGTCCGTTGTACCCTATAGCAGCGTGATGATGTCATCACGCTGCTGTCAGATATCAGCGGAGCCGGGGAGGCACAGCACTGTAGGGGAGGCATTGTAATTGCTGCAGTCCCGTTCAGAAAATGAAGCCCACGGTTGTATTATTTGTAATATTTATTTATTAATATTGTTAATATCTAGAAGGAGACGGCCAAATCTATTTTCTGTGCAATCCTGACAACACAAAAGCTCCCAGTATGAGAATTTCTTTAACAGAGACAGTGTTGTCCAAAATCATCGGGCAGTACTTATTATGGCCACTGACAATGGTTCTTCAACTTGAAACATTTTTGTTTATACCCATGTAATGCACGCCAGTACAGCTTACAAGGTTGTACAGCATTGTTACCCTGCCCTATCCGTGGAAGCTGTATTGAGTGTCTTACCTGGCAGTATTTGTGGGATTTAGAGAAAGCTGTAAGTGCAGATGCACTTTTAGTAAGTGTTGCGGCATATATTTTTTATGGCAGACCATAGTTCTACTTTAAATGGAGACATTTTCTGACATTTACGGCTCATGTGGAAAACCATTTTGGCAGCCAGTGGAGTAAAGACATATTTTCAGAAATTCTTTAACCCTCACTTTAGATCCCTTGGATGGGCTTATCGTTTAAGTATACAAACTATTTGTATACCTCAACATTTCTCAGGTTATGAAAGAGATCTTTAAACCACCCATAAAATAGCACAAATTGTTGTGGCCTCACTAATGTAACATGCCTGGGAGAGAATTTAAGCATCTAAAGAAAACCATTGAGAGCTTTTAAAAGTGAAACTGTACACAATGGAGATTGTGGTCCATCTTGAATCCACTAGAAATGGTTTGTGTAATTGCTTGAGTTGTGTTGTTTGGAAATGTGACAAAGACTACAATTGCCTTGAGGGCGCGCCATGAGACCATTAGGTGTCCCTAAGTGAATAATGCCTGTATTGTGAACAGTAGACGCTGAACTTTGTGTATGTCCCCAAGGAGGTTCGAAGCTACTTCCAGGTCTCTTTCCCAGTTGTACCAACAGACAAGTATCTGTAGAATGATGGATTTCACAAAATGCTTTCTATAACTGCATATAAGAAAATATAAATATTTTTACAATCCTCCTCTTTAGTAGTTCCTGTTCTTTAAGATAATTTAGCGTCTTGGTATAGGAACTGAAAATACGTGTCTGCAATACAAATTAAGCAGTTAATAAAGCGACTGGTTTGTTGATTTTGGCTCTAGGCCAGGCATGGCCAGCCGCTATTAATTAATTTAAATATCACGCTGGACAGCTCCATAATAAATATTACAGATACTGTTTATATACTAGATTGGCAATAAAGCGTGGCTGTGGAATTTAAAGTAAACCTTATGACATAAACTGCCTATAATAGGCAAATCAGCACTAAAATAAACAGCAATTTCTCAAGAGTAAAACAACTCATTTCAAATTAAATTGTTTGGGGTTTTCTTTCTTAATGTAAAAAAATTATAGCTCATTGTACTATTCAAGTAAAAGTGTTTAAAAATTTTTTATTTAGGTAAATGTAACTAAAAACTGTATTTATCTTTTCTTTCCTCCTGCTGGTGGAGAGGAGGCTATAGTTTTATAATAAAACAATCTTTTTGGAGATAGCGCTATGTCAAGTTGTAAATGTCAGTTGGTGTTTACCCTGGGTGTAACATTTTAGTTGCATGCACAGTCTACTATTAGCATTCATGTCCTGATTACTGTGAGCTCTGGTCCTCCTTCCATGATTGCGCACCCTTTCATATTACTGAATACATGTTTGCGTCTTGAATGTTTTGAATACTGGAGTAGATCTAAACAATATAGTTAAACTTATGTGCACACCCCTTTAAATTCAGCTGGCGTATTGTCCCTCAATCACAATTTCCACCCAACATCTAGCAAACCAGTTCTGGTGCTGAAGCCAAAATTTAAAATCCACTATACTTTGTCGAAACGTGGAAAAATTGCAGTGGTTGCGTTCTTTGTACACGTGCCATTCACTTTCAGTGGGCACATACCCGTGTCGTAATTTTTGGAATGCGGACCCCCAATGGGTCGTGCACAACTTAGACACACACCCACTGAAATGAATGGGGCAAATACCAAGAAGGCGACCACTACAATTTTTCCTTGCTTCTGCAAAACATAGTGGAGTTTAAGCCTTATACACCTTCTTCTTTCCTAATTGTGTAACAATGGGCAGAGACTGCCAGAGAAAGCCAGGAGATTAAGGCTGAAAAATCATTATACTCTTTACTATGTCTGTAAGAATCAAATCCAGCGTTTTTTCTAACCTAAAGCAATGGAGCTGATAGTAACCATAATAACTTCTTGTTTTGGTAAGATGTTAAATATTGAGTCAAAGTTATAAATATTAAAGCTGACAGTTTCCTGCATTTGCTCCAAGTTGAGTGTTTAATCCTTAATGTACATGTTCTAAAAAGGGATAATTAGGGTTGTTTTTCCCCTCGTGACTTGGCAAAGAAACTTCCAGCATGTGCGAGGGAAAAAGTCAAAGCAGGATACAGCTCGCTACTAACTACTGAGGAGGTATAGGAGATTTTATTATATCATTATGACTTCTTTGTATATTTTTGTGAAGGATACATTTACTAAAAATGAAATTTGATAAGTAGTCTATACATATTTCTAAGTGGTTGCACAACATTCCAGAGTAAAGTAAAAAAATATGCTTGTGTTACTCCAGGAATGAATAAGGACATATTGCTTATCTAATCCCTTGCTCCCCTTGTGCCTTTGGCAGCCCACATGGTTATGCTGGCCATACACATACCGATAAACGGCCGGATTTTAATCTGACCGACGGGCG
>CM070037.1:28192671-28214129 GCA_036250615.1 Ptychadena robeensis | reverse complement strand
GCAGTCTTGAGGTGGATAGTGGATAACAAGGGAGAAAGGTAAGTACCAGGCCTCTTACCACTAGCTCTATTGAACACAAACATTTTCATAAGCTTCCTAAAAGTATTTATATATGTTATAATTATAAATATTTGAACCCCTTTGCTCAGCACATCAAACATAAGGACTATCATTGTGCCCTTTTGTTCTGAGAGAGGGCATAGGCGTCAATGCTGCATGTATTTGAAAAAAAAACATCTACAGGGGTATATAGAGTATTGTACCAAGGTCCCACCAGTAAAGCTGGATATAACAGAGAAAAGACCAAGCCTACATAATGGTCTAATGTTGGGGAGTGGCTGTCATCTCAAGGACTTTAATGGTACAAATATTATACTGAACAATTAAGCTTTGTGTATTAAAAGGTATAGTTTGATTTTTGTACTGTTAAAATCCTTGGGATGACCAGCCACCAACCCAGATCAAGGTACCCTGTTTCCCTTATGATAAGCAATCCCCAACAAATAAGCCACCCCCTGATTTTTGCCCAAAACTGTAAAATAAGCCACCCCCCACAAATAAGACACCCACTGATACCTGCCCCTGCCCGAATCTCCCATTCGGACAGTACAATGGGTAACTGTGTGACTCCGTCAGGGCTGGCTGAAGTGCATAGCGGAGCAGAAAGTGACTACAAAGGGCAGCACCTCCGCGCCAGGAAGGACAAGCAAGCTCCCTGCCATAACGGAGTCTGTTACCTGACTGTAGGAGTAGAACCCCAAAAAAGTCAGTGAAGGGGACAATGATTGGCACAGAGTGATCAGAAGGGGACAATGATTGGCACAGAGTAATCAGAAGGGGACAATGATTGGCACAGAGTGATCAAAGGGGACAATGAATGGCACAGAATGATCAAGGGGGACAAAGTTTGGCACAGAGTGATCAAAGGGGACAATGAATGGCACAGAGTGATCAAGGGGACAATGTTTGGCACAGAGTGATCAAAGGGGACAATGAATGGCACAGAGTGATCAGAATATGGCATCCCCCTGAAAATATGACCAAGGGCATATTTTGGTGATTCATAAAATATAAGACAGTACCTTATCATCTGGGGGAAACAGGGTATCATCACAAAATTCTCAGGGCTGTGGAAACTTATGAAGTTTTTCCATAAATTACGTTTAAAGTTAAATCTAACCTTTGAGGTTTTGCAAATAGCCAAAAAGTCAGCTAATCAAAATTTCAGGAAATGCTTTCGACCAGCTCTAGTAACTACATCAGCTGACTGCATCAGAAAGTAATTAAGGTCACCAGCAGGGCCCCCCACATGCGATAGCGAATCACACGCATAATGGTGATCATAGCACAACAACTTTTCTGGGTAGCACGACTCCCCACCCTGGTAGACAGGGGGCCCCAGGCAACTATTTTGCATACAGCATCCAAAATGCTAAGAATAGCCTTGGTCACCAGTCGTACAGAGCTCACAGCCAAAGCTGAGTGAATCAGAAATACAAAGCCTTGTAGGTAGGTAATCCAGATCCCTTATATATACTTCAACTCAAAATGTTGCTGTGTGCTTTGTGATTAACTTTAGGGAAATGCGTGGGCACCTAGATATTCCCACAATAACATGCCCCTGGAACACACAATCTTCCCTTCTCTTGTGTAGTTATGTAAATCAGGCCTCCTGTCTTTGGTTTATATGTTTAGTCCATTAGTAAAATGTGTTCCATGGTAACACTTACAAGGGAACGTTCAGCAGTTAATGTTGGCAATGTCTAAAAGCTTCAACCTCCATTATAAATGGGCCCCTTCATTTTAGAAGTTCAACTAAGAAAGTAGTTCATGTATCACAAATGGTTTCAATGAGGATAACTAATAGAACATGTAAACATATTGCTTCCAAATGACTCCATTTAACTAAATCTTTTCTTCAGTCTTCATTGTGGGAATGACATAATGTTTATAGCAATATATACAAGAACAGTAAACATCACTTAAAGAAAAGAAAATCCATTTGTGTACAAATAAAAATCCTTTTTTTATTTTCTTGCTCATAAATGGATGTTCTCTGTAAAAGAAATGTTCATCACATCCATTAAATGATTATTACTTTGAAAACTAAACATGCTATTTGTCTTCAGTAAATGACCCCATTGGGTATCTAGCTGTTTACTAAAAATCAGATCTGTTTTATTGCTGAATTAGTAAACATTTAATGTAATTAGGAAAGCAGATTCAATGTTTTATTTTTTACATTTTAAATAAAAAATGATTCCTACATATTAGGTTATAACATAAACATAATGAGTATCTAAAACTAAAAAAAAAACTAAATGGGACATATTGCAGCTTACTGGTACCTGTACGGTGGTTGTATTTGTTTTATTTTTCCCCACTGTGAACCTGCCAGCAACACACCTCCAGTTCTAGGTGGAGATTAACTGACAAAAGCTGGCCATACACCTTTAGATCTCTCAGTCAGATATCCTTTAGATCTACTTTGTAGTATAGGGGCCTCTGCGATTGAACACAGGGAGACTTGATGGTTTAGAAAGTCCCTCATATTACATGGTTTTGGTAAAACAAAAGGAGATCTAAGGGAAATCTGACAGAGAAATCTAAAGGCGTATGGGGGCCCAAAGTCAGCTAGTTGAATTTCACAAAATCTCTAGTCCTTGGAAAATAGCATTCACTTACACACTTCATTATATCTATAGGGGTGCTGAGATGTAACCCTGGGCTGTTCTCCTGATTTGAACTACAAATACATACTCTACTCTCAGCTCTATTACATAAATAGAGATATGTTGTAGTGACAGGAATTAATAAGAAAACATGATTTTTTCTAAAGATCAGCAGATGATGTTTTTGTATGTTATGCAGCTTTAAAATATGAGAATAGCAATACCGTATATTAATATGTTGTTTGAGGCTATAGATATACTTTACAGTGCCGATAATAGAGCAGAGAGGGGGTTAAAATATATACTTACCGTGAAGTTAAAAAGGCTCAAAATCCAGTAATGCTCGGCCCCTCCAGTGACGCAGTGATTTGACACACTCTGGGCGCAAGGGGGCTTGAGAAAGTAGTCGTCACTCTTCCCAAGTCCTCTTGTACCTGACAGTCCACTGAAGAGGCAGAGTGGGGTGGAGAGAAGATGAAAATCAAAATCCACTTTGCTCTGCCCCTCTGCCACAACCACTGAAGGATATGAAGCTCCGATGGCCATCTTAGAAGATCGTAAATCGGAAAGACAAGGATGGTGACCCAGGGAGTAAGTAGGAGGGGTGATTATGCGGTTTTTAGGTTCAGGTATTAGTCTGTCCGGATTAAGACAACAGACAGGTAAGTTATGTGTAATTGTTTTTTGTATATGATTTTTTGTTTATTTAAGTCCAGAACCACTTTAAGCACAATGTGTTAAGTCATGTTATTTTTTCTGTGAATTATATGTTTTAGAATAGAAATAAAGAAAACATCATTTATATTTAACAGACCTGATCATGATTACAAAGACATTTTCTGAAGTAATAATTGAATATTGATTCTCTTTATGAAATCAGTGTGTTTTAATACCATTTGTCTTTTTCTTTAGGGGCAGCCCGGAACACGGGGATTTCCTGGATTTCCCGTAAGTCAAGTGACTAAATACTTTTTGATTTGAATAGGAAATTTGCAGAGATCTCTTGATGAAAAGATCACCTATTTCATACAATATTCTTGAGAAATAAATTTTTAATTAACAATTTTAGGAAAAGTGTGGGGACCAATGGTATTTTGTAACTATTTGGAATGATTTTCTTAAGATTGAGGAGTAAACTTATGATGATCTGATAATAATGATGATTATGATGATGGTCTGAAGCCCTCTAGTGTTCACTGACTTCTATAACATAACTTTTCATTCTTGTGGGATCGAAGTTCCAAAAAGTGCAGTAAATATTTAGCAAAGTTTTTGGGTATTTGCAAAGGGTATGTCTACAGAGAATGCATATGATTAGGTATTCAAAGTGAACACTGGTTCTCCTTATTTATCAACATTAATTTACAATAGCTAATTTGGAATTTACAATCTGCTGATTCCTAAATGTGATTCTTTATTGTTTTGCCTAAACAAATATTCCATCCTATTTAATAAATGTTTTTTAAGGCAGCATATACATGGTTGTGATAAGTTTTTTAAATAAAATGTTTTAATGTTTTAATGTTTTAAAAGATTTATTTGGAAGTACAATTAACTTATAACTCCCATGTGGTGGTAGTAATTATAGAAAGATATCCAACCTTGCAAAATTTTTACTTTTTCAATGCCTAAAAATAAAGTAAACTTGCCATGCATGAATATAATAACCACAGTTCTGTTTTAAGTTATTTAAACCTAAAGCCAGCCATAGATGTTTCGATCCATGGCCGGCTTGTAGATGACTAATTACAGCGTGGTGATGTCACCACGCTGTGATGAGTCGGCTATGGAATTGACAGAAATTCTGTGTGCTCCACTAACACAGGGATTCCGGGCAGATTGTAGCCAATGAACTTGGAGGGGGAGGAGACTCCCCCTCCACATTAACTGACTACAACAGGATCAGCCACAAAAAGTACCGGCAGGTGCGATCCGACCTGTAGGCTTTTTGGGTCGAAAGTAAAAGATGAGCACCCCTGTAGTTGTGGGCAGGTGTGAGCGTGCACACTGGTCGATCACCTGCAACTATTTCCGGGGATCGGCACGCCTATGGCCGGCTTAAGAATTAAAAGTTGAGGACTAGTGATGGCCGAACTTTGGCCATGCCCGTCCGCGAACGGGCGGATCGGACTTTTAAAAAAATTCCGCCGTCCGCCCATTTGTGGGCAGATTCAAATTCCTTGCCTCTAGTCGGGGAATTTGAATCTGAAAACCCGGATGTGACGTCAGTCACTTACGTCACTTACGAGCCGGCTTTTTACTGAAAGAGTGGGTTCTCTACCCGGTCTTCAGTGAAAAGATTCTTCCTGCGGCAGGATCTCGCTGGTCCTGATCCCACCAGAGGAAGAATACAGGGAGTGCAGAATTATTAGGCAAGTGGTATTTTTGAGGAATAATTTTTTTATTGAAACAACAACCATGTTTCAAGAACCAAAAACTCATTCATATCAAAGCTGAATATTTTGGAAGTAGTTTTTAGGTGTTTTTAGTTTAGCTATTTTAGGGGATATCTGCTGGCAGGTGACTATTACGTGCCTAATTATTGCACGCTTAACAAAAAACAAATTTATACCCATTTCCAATTATTATTTTTACCCGTGAACCAATATAACTCCACATTCACAAATATACATTTCTCTCCAACAAAACAAACCAACAACCAATCAGTGACCAAATAGCCACCTTCTTTGCAAGACACTCAAAAGCCTGCCATCCATGGATTCTGTCAGTGTTTTGATCTGCTCACCACTCACATTGCGTGCAGCGCCGCCACCCACGCCTCCCAGACACGTTCAGAGGGTGACTGTTTTCCCTCCTTGTAAAAATCACACATTTGATGAGGAGCACGGTCTCACTGGCGGTTCAGACAGGTGAACAGGAGGCTATTCATTATTTTTCTTCTTTTATACCCTTTCTGCCAGCCACGCTGTGGAGTACTTGGACTTGTGATGAGCATTGTCCGCATGAAAATCAGTTTTCTTGAAGATGCGACTCTTCCTGTACCACTGCTGAAGAAGGTGTCTTCCAGAAACTGGCCGTAGACTGGGAGTTGAGCTTGACTCCATTCTCAACCCGAAAAGGCCCCACAAGCCTCATCTTGTGATACCAGCCCAAACCAGTACCTCCCCTCCACCTTGCTGGCGTCTGAGTCAGACGGAGCTCTCTGCCCTACCAATCCCGCCACGTGCCCATCCATTTGGCCTTCAAGACCTCACTCTCATCCATCAGTCCATAAAACCCTTAGAAAAATCAGTCCTTGAGATATTTCCTTGGCCCAGTCTTGACTTTCAGCTTGGTTCTGCTTCAGTGGTGGCGTCTTCACCTTCTGTCCTCCTGCGTATTGCACACCTTATCTTTTGGGCCTCCATGATGTTCGCAGCTCTGAAATATGGCCAAAACTGGTGGCCAAGTGGCATCTGGCAGCTCACCTTGCTTTCCTCATCATGGGCAGTTATTTGCGGCCTTGTGTTCCACCACCCTTCTTGTGACCCTGTTGACATTTTGAATGAACGCTGATTGTTCGATGATCACGCTTCAGAAGCTTGCAATTTTAAGAGTGCCTGCCCTCACCCTCTGCCCAGATATCTCCCCTATTTTTGCACTTTCTACACGCCTGTCTCAAGTCCTTCTCTTCTGACCCCATTTTTCCAAGAAGGAAGTCTGCTTATATACCTGCCCACACCCTAATATAGCGGGTTAATGTCATTAGACCACACCCTTCACTCCCCACAAGAGATGCACACACCTAATTGCTTTAATTAGGTATAGGCGGTTCGAGCCTATACAGCTTGAAGTAAGACAATAAAGAGGATGATGTGGTCAAAATACTCATTTGCCAAATAATTCTGCACTCCCTGTAGAAAGCTCCTTCTGTCCGCCTTGCGGGCAGTTCGGCCATCACTATTGAGGACACTATATGTGATGGTTAAAACCTGCTTCCTATAGTTAATGCAGGCACTCATGTTTCTTCTCTTAATAAGTCCAATTTACATGTAATTCAATAGCTATATTAAGTATAATATATATATATATATATATATATATATATATATATATATATATATATATAATATTATTGTGAATAAGAATAATGAATGTGCTAGTACATTTTAATCTACTAAAACAGTCACTAAACTGTGCCTTACCTAGCTTTTTTTATATATACTGTATTGTGTATAATAACAGTCCTTTTATCAAATGTATATGTAAAACTTAATGAATAAGTTATGTTGGTTTACAGAATGCTCATGGATGAAGAGCATGTACAGTTGGTTTGAGCTGTGTTTTATGTTCATAATTTAACATGTTCGTGTTGTTTGCTAGATGTGCAATTTTTTTTATTGGTGTCTTCTTCCAATTTATTGTTATAGTTAAGTTCATAAGTTTGCATGAAACTATAAATGGTTAGAACATACAAGTAATTGTTCATTGGAATCCTCCTCCTGTTGAGCAAAGTGTGACTTTTATAACGTAATACCATAACCAGTGCTTGGGCTTACATTCCTTTGTACTAAGCCCAATATATTTACATTTTGCTGAAGAAGGAGGAGGTTATGAATGTAGAATGTGTGTCTGTGCTTTATGTACTATGTGATAATTATTATGTGACATCTTCTGGGTACACAACAGAACCAAACCACCATGCATATGGTGGCCTCTGATGACATCTATAACCTTTCACACCAAATATCTTCTATTTGTATTCCAGGGCCCAATAGGATTAGACGGCAAGCCAGTAAGTGTCTCATTACTTAGCCAGTCTTTCAGTCTGTAGGATATAAAAATTTGTCATTTGTGGCAGCAATAGCTTCTACTGTGGGAATGATTTTTTTTAAAGTTCCCACCTTTTCACGATACCTTTATGATGGAAACTAATGCCACCAAAGTTATTGCTGCTAGTATTGAGTATCCAAAAAATGTCACCTGTAGCGTGGGGTCACTAAGCAAGTATGACATTCCTCTCCAGAATTAGCACCATAACTGTGGCATGTTATCCACTGAAGTTAGTTTGTTGCGAGAAATTCTAACCATGTTCCTGCTGAACTGTTTGCATGGCTGTTTTTAGGCTAATTATCACATTTCTAGTATTTACTTGAAGTACTTAAATCATCTTAACACTTTTCCTATGCATGAAACATACAGTGGTACGTAACTGTGCAAAGGCTACAATTTAAAGCTATTGAATGGCAATTGGGTGTACAGCCGGTCTAGTCCTCATCACTAAGTCCTGCCTAGCAATAAATCTTCTGATTTTAACAAACCATTTTATTCCTTTCTGCAGCTTTCAACTGTAATTTGTTACGGCATAAGTATGCCTCATAACTCACTCAATAACTCAAGTGACAAGGTCACAAAGAAGTCTCGGACTGCCGGGTGTTCAGTAGTACTGAGCCAGGCTAAAAAAAAAAAAAATGTTTATTCAGAGTTAGGTGACCTTGAGATCTGTAGAACCTGATTCTTTACTCTGATTTGGAGATTGAGGTTATTGATTAGAGTGCAACTATATCAAAATGGCCTTAGGGAGAACTGCCGTATAAGGCTTTTTGCACATTCCTTCTCTCTATTTTAGCTGTTTAAATTAAACAATGTTTGCACACATAATTGACCAAAAGGTGTACCTAATGTGTAGTTTTATGTGGTAAATAATACATGTACACTGAACTCTTTTGTGAGTATAGTCACCTGTCAAAATAGTCACATATTAAAATATTTCATATATATAATAATTAACTACATTAGGCCTCCTAATTATGTAACTTTCTGATATTGAAGGGCAATCCGGGGCAAAAAGGTGAAAAAGGACACATCGTAAGTTTCCTTTTTCACCTTTTTCCAACTATATCTAAATGGCCTTAGGGAGAACTACCGTATAAGGCTTTTTGCACATTTCAAGCCCACTTCTCTCTATTTGAGCTTTTGACTCTTCAAATTAAACAATGTTTGAGCACATAATTGACCAGAAGGTGTACCTAATGTGTAGGAATGTTTTATGTGGTAAATAATACATGTACACCAAACTCCTTTGTGAGTATAGTCACCTGTCAAAATAGTCACATATTAAAATATTTCATATATATAATAAATAATTACATAAGGCCGCCTAATTATGTTACTTTCTGATATTGAAGGGCAATCCGGGGCAAAAAGGTGAAAAAGGAGACATGGTAAGTAGAATGATGACTTTAGTATAATGTAGAGTGAACTGAAATATTTGTACTTATAGTATTATTTTTTAGAAGGTAATGTATTATCTAAAAGTCGCGGATACTGATAAAAATCAGATCCAGGAAACTTTACTGAATTGTGAATATGCTAAAAAAAACATAGTTAATGGTCTTTCTTTTTTTTTTTTTTTTTATTTTAAATCGTCCCTTCCATCTGAAATATGTATACCCTCAAGGGGCCCCACTTATTTTCTGCAGATCATAAGACTAACCCAAGTTTGGGCAAGAGATTGAACACGTGGCATTCAAACTGTCACAGTCCAACCAGCTACCATGTTTTTAAACATTGGTTCATATACCTATACTATAAAACCATAAATGTTTTACTCAAAAGGAATTAGTTTATATCTCATATCTCATAGAATCCCTTTAGTCAAGACCTTTACAGTAGTGGTCAGACTATCTGGTAAAATATCTGGTCATTTATGTCATGTGGCTTTTCCCAATGATCACATCCCCCAAACGATGCAGACAACATTAGATAGGTGGCCAATCAGCCAGCAAACTCTGGAGGAACCTTAGCATTCCTAAGAACCCTGCTGAAGAGTAGAGGATTGCCAATGGCACAAATCATAATATAGACTGGAAAGACACTATTGTCACAAATTACCAAAAGGACAGAGGAGGTGTCACTGCTATAAGTAACAACATATGCTTGAGAAACCTCATACATAAGATTACCACACAATTTGAAGAGCTACTATGGCCCCAAATGATCATAGCATAGATAGTTTTTGTATAAAATACACTATTCTAATGGTCCAGACCTATTGCCTATATTTTAACCCAAATTAAATAATAGATGTTCTATGTCTTTGTCAATACCCTGGTAAGTCTCTATTCAGTTTTCTGTAGGAATGTATTGTATATAAATAATTCAATAAACTCCCCACACCCCACTGTATACAATATCCTAAAAGTGGTAAATGACCTACAATTAGCAGTTTCAAACCACAGGTCTGTTTAATATTTAATGTCCTTTATATTGAAATAGGAGTCCCACTGCAGTGATGAAGTCAGGGTTCTGGTCTGGCAATAAATAATTTTTCGCTGTTGCATTCTAGTTATTGCCCCTATAACAAACCAAAGTTTTATCCATAAAAATCCCATTATGAATACATATTTGGTGTGCTGTAATTTCCGTGCAATGTGTTGTATTTGGAATACTCTAGTAACCATTTGAGCGTCCCACATTTTGCCATTTACGAGAAGTGTAAGCGTTGGTTACCTAGGTTCACGCAACAGCTGTGAATGAAATCATTCTGTTCCTAGACACCTCTGTAAGTCTGTCCATCCGGCTTCAAACAAAGCCATTAACACACAGAGGGCTCTGTATTAGAAAAATAACAAAATTTTACAGGGTCTGCTGAGGTGTTTTATGAGGACATCCACCTTCACAATCAGCTTTGTGTAGATTTCGGAAATCATTAATTGCCAGAGCAGAACCCGTTTCCAGAAGTAGAGTCTAATTTTCAGTTTTGCGCAGAAAAGAATATATCTGACTTGAGATTTGTTAAAAGCATTAAGGTCTTGTGCTCATTCACATGATGATTGGGCACTCAACCAGGGACGCCACCTGCTGTCTACTGGGAGCGGAAGGAGCTGTCAGTTGAGGGAGATTTAAAGCAGAACTCTAAGTAAATTAAGGAAAACTCATGAATGTAGTTATAGGTTGTTTCAAAAACCACTTAATGTGTTTTTAAATACTGCTTGTATAATTCCCCAAAATTCTGTTCTGAACTCTCCACGGCCTACAGACTGAGGATTATGAGGATGAAGCGTCTTGCTGCCATCCCAAAACTTCTCAGGATTTGGCAAGGGGAAGAGAAACCAATCAAAAACTGGAGACTTTTGAAATCACCATAGTCTACATTTTATTTAAAAAACAAAGAATGTAATATTCACATATATGAATAGTTATATCTATTAATGAAGGTACAAAGATGTTTGCAGCAGTGGTACATTGACGAAGCCCTTATTTAACTGAGCAGTTGAATTTACTGGTAGTATGTGAACTATATATAAATAGTTACCGTATTTTTCGGACTATAAGACGCACCGGACCATAAGACGCACACAGTTTTTAGGGCAGGAAATCCAGAAAAAAAATATTTATTAAGTTTTCACATCAATTGGGTTAATGCAATGAATTTAAGGAAGGCAATATTCAATTCAGCCAGCAGGGGTCACTAGCAGCAGTGACTCAGCAAACGTCTTCACACTGATCACTCGGGAGGAGGAGGAGGAGGGAGGGGGGCAGAAATCTGCAGCCTTCTCCCTCTCCTCTCCTCTGCTCTAAACAGCTGCTCTGATCAGCTGTGATTGTGCCCGTGTGTCCGTGGGAAGTGCCGAGTTATTGCGGTTCCCACTGACACTGAGAGAGGGAAAGATGGCAATCCATCTCTCCCTCTCTCCATAGCTTTTCTGACAAGCAATTTTACAGAACATTTCCTCCAGCTCCCCCGTCTAATCTCCATGCCGGGGGAGTTGGCGGGCAGCCAAGGTGCGACCACCAGCAGCCGAGTGGCCGCGGGGGTCGCACATTCGGACCATAAGATGCAGGCACTTTTTGCCCCCAATTTTGGGGGTGAAAAGGTGCGTCTTATGGTCAGAAAAATACTGTACATTCCCACAAACACGCAGATGAGTTTTCCTTGTTCCAGCTAGTGAAGTCACAAGCCCAGCGGATCCCATGGATTGCAAATGACACGTGGTGTTACAATTTCACTCCCAGAAGAGGGGTGACACCAAACTTTCCAACCAGACTTTTTGTACACAAGGGCTGAAGAACTTGCATCTATCAGCAAGAGTTCTTCAACCTTCACCAAGAATAACATCTGCAATGCCTGTCACAGCTGCAGCTCAGTCTTTGGTTTGACCCGTGAATGGTACACTCCCTCCATCAGCTTCCATTAAGACATGCATGGTGTATACTGCTGGGGGTCTGGCTCAGTAAAGCAGTGCTTCTCACCACCTGATAAAGATGTTAGTAGCAGTCCTGCTTGGGTCATCCAAACACATTCCATGACACTTTTCTCTCTCTTGGTCATATTCTCTGCCCGTTCTCTATCTACATATACATCCTGGGCATCATATATCTGTACAACATTGCTACACAATTTGACAGCAATATATCTTACAGCACGCTAAATATGCCACCATGGATTTCCAGCAACCAGTGACACCAATCCTAATGGCACCACTGGTTCCAGTGATTATAGTGGTATACGGTCCCTATGTTTTTCACAGGTGTTGCTATTTTTTAAATTGTTCTTGCTCTATTTTCTGCCATAGGCCATTAAGTTTGTATTTCATATGTTATGGTTTAGAAGGGAGCTGCCCATATCAACAGGCTTAATCAAGAAGCTAGGTATAGGATGGACCTTTTGTTTTCCTTGTTACATTTATTATTTTCTCTATAATGGGTTGGGGGGGGGATATCGTCCAGTCTTGAGTCATAGAATTCTGTCAAAACGTATAATATATGGGGCACCTTGTCGTGGGAAAGCTGGTATGGACTCTCTCCATTCTGAAGGTGGTGAACACACCTGGAAGCTGTTCATTGTTTTGCCAGCAGCAGCTGTAATATCGGTAAAGTTACAGAGATTTAATGCTAGTACCGAGATCTCCAAGACTGATAGCCAGCAGGAAATAGAAATTCTTAGACAGTGTCTTGGAACATGACCTGCCCTTTATAAAGGTAAAACAAAACATTGTATGTGACCTCTCCCACTTCCCCAACAGAATATATCAACTATGACAGCACTGAGATGTATTACACCCATGTTTGGCTGGACTTCATGTTTTCAAAACATTCCATTTACACTTTTCTTTGTAATTATTGTCTGAGAGTTCTATTTATGACATTGTCTTCATTGTCATAGCTGGGCTGACCCTTCAGGACAGGAGATTATAATTCTAATAAAATATCAGGACAAGGAAGTGATGATAACAAGGGTCCCACTAATATATACTACAGAAACAAAGCATTGCTTTTTATAGTGCTTCCAGTTGTCACCTTGAGATCGTCAATGTGGTCATGGCGAGGCGAGTAGACAAACGGAAGGAAAGGCTGGGATTCTAGTAAAGTTTTTAGACGGAGATGGGAAAATAAAGAATAAGAACACTTAAAGTTTTTACTTTTGTGTTCCCACTATGGAAAATTCTGTTCATTTACTCTACCAGAGACGTAGCTGTGTAAATTACAACTTTGGAAAAAACGGGAAATCCGCCCTCACTCCTCCTGTTTCTGTGAAGACTGTAAAATTTTATTTATTGTCCTGACCTAACCATGACTTATAACCGTGGTTATAAGAAAAAAGTGAAGAGAAGTTAATCAATGCAGCAGTCTGACTGCTGACATCACTTATTATTTCTGATCTATTTATATACCACCAACATATTACACTGTGTTGTACATAAAATAAGGATTGAAAAACTTTACATGTTAATATACAAGCACAAATTATTATATAGAAGAAGAGGACCCAGCTGAGGTTGGGGAAGAGGTTGGAGTGTAGGTAGAAGAGATGGCAATGCTTAGGAAAGAGAGAAAGATGGGTAAGAAAACTGAAGAGGTGGCTTTTTGACTGCATTGAAAGTGGCTTTTTGACTGTATTGAAAGCCCACTTTCAAGATGAGGAAGAACATTGCAGAGAATTAGGGTGGCCCTAGAGAAGTCCTGAAGCTGTGCATGTGAAAATGTTATGAGTTAAAATTTTACTAGTGTTCATCACTAGTTGGTGAAAGAGCAAGGCCCCCAAGGGGTATATTTGAGGGCATTAAGTCTTCTATTGTAGCAGATTCCTGCCCACAGCCTTGAGCATCCAAGAGGACAGGAGTGTGACCATCATTTAACCATTGTAGTGCTCAGATACCCCAAATGCAATTGTATTTTAAGTTTTTTCCTTGGTGTTCAGCCTTAAGGTACCCATACACGTTGCGATTTTTTGCTTTACTGCTACTTTTAAAAGTCGGTAGGATGCCCATTTTTTTGGCCCCCTATTATTCGCCGACCGATAGGCCGGTTGGATCGGGATAGGCCGACCGACCAAAAATTACGGGCATCATCATTCCGACTGACTTTTCGGCCGATTTTTCTAAAGACAGCATCGGTCGGACTACATTGCATGTTAGGAATCCCAAACGATCGACCTACCCGACCGACTGAATCGGTCGGGGGGCTAAAATCGCACAAAAATTGGAGATAAACTTTCATGGCAGCATTTTTTTCTAGATGGATGTCACATTTTTGTTTTTTCAATATCGTTTTTATTGAAGGTTTTCAGTTACATACTTTTTGGCCATGTTGTGCAAACAGGAAGTGTAGCTATATATTTTGGAGGTTTCCAGTAGCAAGAAATCAAATGTGTTTGTAATAAAGGTTAAATAATGAATTTGGTATCTACCAGCAACATCACCCTGAATTCTTGAACATCGTTCACTTTTCATTAAAAGTTTTGCCATGTGTTTTCTGGGTCCAAGCAGTCAATTGTTACACACTTGAATTCACACATGTCTCCTATTAACTGGCATTTACAGAATCTGTCATGCAAACTAGTAAGTGACCAGCAAGAGCTAAATAGAGCCAGATGAACGTTATAATCTCCATCATAATATGGTTTGGAATGAAAACAAAAATAGAGTTAATTATCTTTTGCTATAGCGTATTATAGTGCCTCAAATCTGTTATTGGTTTGTGTAGTCATGTGTCGGGCAGCATATGGTCTTTCCTTGATTTTTGGAGTTACATGCTAGATTCAAGTTCTGCAAGGCAACATATATACCTATCCAATAAACCCAACTTCACTACTTAGTTATTTGTATTTATTTATTGACTACTTTTCTCCTACTGACACAACACTCATCATTACTGAATAAGAATGTAAGTTGAAGGGCATTTCTTTAGAATGAATCCTTCTGCATTATGATTAGTATAAGTAGAGTGAGGGTATAACCCTTGTTAGGTTTTTTTTTATGTGCACCAATTAGTTACATTTCCAACCATTTCCTGGCTTGAACAATTAATTCTGCCAGAGAATCAGGTTTCCTTCTCATGCGCCTGTGACAACTGAATATTAAATTACCCAGAATGGACACTAACCCCAACAGATCCTTGACAGAACAATATGACTATATTGCTATACATGTTATTTAATTCATTTAGAAGATGACAACCCCTTTGCCAGACATACTTTATGAATGGCCATTTGCAGTGCAAATCACACCTGTACAATATACATTAGATGGTCTTACTCCCCATGAATTAAAAGACCAGGTGGCTGTTATGTAATGTCTGTGGGGACCTTAAGTGGTCTTTTCTCCCTCCGCCTATGTCTTCATAGTGAGAAGAGAAGCAGCAGACTAATTATTATTTTCATTAAAGTGTATATATTATTTTATATCATGCAGCACTTTACACTACATAGTCATATGACCAGTGGTGGATTTTAAATCTGTTGGAAGTCATCTTTTTTAGCCTTCTTGTCTATTAGATACCTATTTAGTGTCAAAATTATAGATGGACGAACATCACATGTTCACTTTTCTTAGCGCTGGCGCCCCCTTCGCTGGCGAGAAGAAGCTTATTGTTCTTCTGTCGACCGGATCAGGTGTGGAAAGATCAATCTGGAGGAACAGGGCTGTGCATTCCATGTACCAGAAGTGATATCACTTCCGGATTATGGACCACAGCAGTGTACCTTCCATGTACCAGAAGTGGCGTCAGTGACGATTTTACCTGATTCAAATTCCCAGCGAACAGGCAGGGAATTTGAATTTCCCGCAAATAGGCGGACCTGACTTTTAGAAAAGCACGGACAAGGCTGATGTTTGCCCATCACTAGTCAGAATAGCAGGATCATGTGTTGACCACCCTTGGCCTGAGACTATTCTAGAAGAAACTAGTATTTTTTCCTTACCCATTGCTGTAACCTCTTAGTAAGAATAAAATGTATATTACATTTTCATGATTTGTTTTCTGTATAAATGTTGAGTTTTGGATTTCTCATAAGCCGGCATGACTTGTTTTTATTATAGTAGGGTCCATTCAAACATCCCCTGGTTTGTAGATTGGCATCTTGGAGACAGTTCAACATATGCACTCTGGGACACAAGGGCATGATTGTTATGTCTGCAGAGTTAAGGAAGGTTAAATCAACCAATTATCGATAATAAGTGCTCCCATATCCCTCTTTTAAATCAAATTGAGACATGTATATTTTTATAGCTGCCGAACAGAAGCAGGTAATTTCTCAACAAGCTTCCAAAAGAGTATAATTTGTACTGATTCACATGAAATGATTTTGTTCTTTGAAATATCCCATATGTATGTAAAATCTGCTTTGTGATGTAGGATACTTAATAAATTATGTGGAAGTATTTCTGCAAATAGGAGCAAAGGAGTAAAGGAAAGTTCTAATTTATAAAATGTTAAGACTTGAGCAATGTGTCAATCTATTGGGTCCGATCTGTGGCTTTATGTTAAGTGACCCCTATTAGCACACTAAACATAATTACATGACAAAATGTGCTGGCTTGTGGCTTGTGCAAATTAATGACCATTATTGCCTTTTTCCTGTGACCCCCGTCCATACATGATTGATTTGTTTTAGAGTGTAAATATTTTCCATACTGATCAGCCAGACCTTTTGGCACATAATTAAGCGATGAAGAGTAAAAACAAATAAAAAAGGAAGCTTTCCTCTTTTCTGGATAAAACTTTTGTCATTTATGCTTAGAACAACTGGGGTGAAATACATCTGTAAACCTCATTTTAAAAGCACAATTAGCATATTATAATTTATTATAAGAAAATCTATTGGTTCCATTAAGTTTTATGGATCGCATGTCAGTGACTAATAAAGAACATTTGTTCTATATGATTATAACTACAGTACATAATGTGAATCATACTGTATATATTACTGATGAATGCTGCTTAATTTTTTTAAGGGTCCTCCTGGTCCAAAGGGAAATTCAGTGAGTATTTATATTTCTGTTTTCTACTAATGAAAGTGTTGTCTGTTGTGTGTGAAATGTAGAGAACCTGTGAAATGTAACCAATTTTCTTTTATTAGGGAATAGCCGGTGCCAAAGGAGAAAAGGTATGAAGTGCTGAATTCCGGCCTGTTTTGCTATGTTGTTATGTATTTTTTATAGATAGTCATAAGTTTCAACCTAAACACAAAAAATGCACACTTGGGCTACTTGTCAATAGAGTCGGTCGGAATCCTTTAATTTGACTAGCTGACTTGAAGTTAATTGCAAAGCCAGTGAATCGTGGAATCATCACCAAAAATGTTGAGAGATGTAGAAAATTGTTGTGGTAACATTCCGAAAAAGTATTGGCCTAGCACATCAATAAGGCTCAAAGTTGAGTTAAAATTATGAATGAACTTAATTGTTGCAAAAACAACAAATGCTAGAGCAATACTTTTTTTTGTATGGTTTCTGCAACCCTTCTCTTCATCTCAGCAATTTTGTTCATGAGACCATATTCAGGGGCTTTGCAATTAACAATGAAATAAACTATTGTATTTTTCTGACCATAAGACGCACCCCCGCCCCAGAAATCGGGGAAAAATGGCTACGTCTTATGGTCCGAATGAGAGACCCCTGCAGCCAGTTGGCCGTGGCTGGTCGCGTAATGACTCCCTGCCAGCTCACCCGGCAAGGAGATTAGCCGAGGAACTCGAGGAGTTGTCAGATGAGAGATCCGCCCACATCTGAACTGTTTTAATGTTTATACCAGCGCCCTGCTGGTAAAAGCAATAAAGAGAGAAATAGATGAACTGCCATCTATCTCTCTCTCCATTTCAGTGGGAGCTGCAATCATTCTGTAGCTTCCACTGACACAGCCAGAGAGGGAGAGAAGACTCTTCAGCCACCCCCCGCGGCCCCTCTTCTGTTCATTAATGAAGATGACGTGTGTGCAGTGATAGTACTGCTGCTAGCGACATCTAGTGGCAGAAAGTTGGCGTTGCATTAATTTTATTCATAGCATTAATCAAATTCACTTGAACACTTCAAATATTTTTTTTCTGGTTTCCCCTAAAAATTGGGTGCGTCTTATGTTCCAGTGCGTCTTATAGTCCGAAAAATATGGTAGTTTAAATTTCATGACAATCTCTACTTGTCAATGACAAATTAATGTGTCCACAATGTATCTAACCAGAGAAGCATATGCAGCATTCTCCAATATAGGTAACATTGACAAATAAAAGAATCAGTTCTCTGAGACAGCTTAAAAAATTTTTTTTTTCAAAAAGGACTTAAGATTTTATCTTTCAATTACATTATTTCATACTTGGTGATACAATGACAGTTCATGGCTTTCGTAGCTGTTATTCACTGTAACATTTTAAGGTTAGTGGGAAATTATAGTAGTGGAAGTGTGCTGAAGGACATATGGACAAATGATACAGGATAATTGTAGACTTCCATACACATCCATAGGACAGGTTTCGGGTCAGGTTGTCTTAGAAAAGAGGTGTATACCCTAATTGAAGGTCTATGACTGACCTATTTTTAAGAATTTAAGAATTCCATGTAAACATGAATTGCCTTGCCAAGTCCCTGTGTGTTTTGAAAAAAAAAATCTACCATCTCTACTTTACAATAATCAAATTAATGAATTACTCAGACTAGATCTTTGTATAATAACTTCAAATAGTAGTTGGTACTAGGTGACCGTGACCCTGTGCCTGTTTTTCTTTAGATGTAATTGTGTCTAGTCTAAAACCAATCCAGTTTTACTGGAACATAAAATAGGGTGTATTTCAACTTTGGAAAAGACAAAGGATAACCTCATTACCCTCAAAGAGGTGAAAGTAAACTAGGACACTACACAATACAGACAACATCCTTCCTGGCTTCAATAAACATACACATATCAGATTCCTCTGAGACTGCAGGTCACAAAAACTAGAAATAATCATTTTTTGTCAGACTTCCTTTTGACTAATAACCTTTACAGGTTCTAAGATATCTAAGTCAATCCTTTGCAATGCTATGTGGATTGAGGGCATCTATTAGGACATAGTGTGGGGTCTATATGTGGAACCCCAATCCATCCTATGGATGAAAAGGTGATTTTTCCTTTCGCCTTTCAGGTGTATATTTTTTTCATTTCGTTCCTAATGGGGAATTTGTTGCTCATATGCTGTTTTTGCAATGGAAACACAGACAACCATAAAAACCAGCCATGGTATCTAATCATATAGCAGATTAGAGATGGTGGAATTTATCAACTGAGCTGATTGCAAAGCCTCTAAAAAAGGTATCATCACCAAAATTGCTGGAGATGTAGAGAAGAGTTGTGAGAACATTCTAGAACGTGTAGTTTTTGCATGAATTAGGTTCCAAAACAAAGTCGAAATTGAACTTAATTTGAGCAAAAACTATTTGTGTTAGAGACATACTTTTTTTGTAGTATACCCCCAACCCTTCTCTACATCTCCAGCAAGTCTGGTGATGATACCATGTTCAGGGGCTTTGCAATTAACTCAAAATCATCAAAATGGTCGAATTTTTTAAAATAATCAAATCTATTTCCCGTATATCAGCAGTCTGGGTATTATTTAGAAAATAAACTTTAAAGTGTAAACATTATTACATAATTGATGTTTGGTGTTCTAAAATGTAACTCATTCAGAAAGGTGGCTCTGTGCATTGAACATCCTTAAGAAATGGCCTTCAACCTCCATTACAGCGTATTTGTAGAGTTTTATGTAGAGTAGGCATAGGTTCTATTACTATTATTACTATTACTATTATTATTGGGGGGGTTCTGTTATTTGGGGCTTTGTTAGTATGTTTTTTACTCACTTCTTGGCAAAACTGACCTTGTTTTCCAGGGATCCACTCTCTCTATTTGTTCTAGCTCTTGTTTTTTCCTTAAGTTTTTGACACTTCAATTAAGATAGAAGGCCATTTCTAGTAGAATTTCAAAGCATGGAATAGACGTTTGCTGAAAATATAGTCAAAAGTGCCAACTAAGAGGCATTTGAGAGCCACAAGCATTATCCAATCATACACTCCTTTCACACTAACCGTGTTTGCGTAGCAGTACAGCAAAGTAACAGCATTAATGTAAGGTAGATAGATTTCCATAGGAAACCTGTTGTCCCTTTCACACTGGCCTTGCGTTGTGTTAAGTGTTACCACAAAACACAATGTGGGGCCAGTTGTGCAAGCGCCCTGCAGCAATGCCCAGCATTTATGTGCCACAACGCTTTATGGTTACCATACACATATCAAGTGCAGTGCATGGTTTTTTACCATCAACAGACGTGTTTCCGGGTAAAGTTGCCGGTAGCGGCCATGGCTAGTGTATATATTTATATCACTTTTTTTATCGCAGGCCAGGCATGTTGGGTTCTATTACATTAATCAGAACATAGCCATGTCCTCCTGCTGTTGTCCCATTGTTCATATGTGTTAACATAATGGGAATGTCTATATTTACAAAGTAGAAATGTGACACATTTGACATTTGTGAGTTAGGCATCATTCACACGGGTGTCTGGAAATGCCAATCCCAGCATCAGGACCCCTGAAAAGTGCTCAAGTCGATTTTAAGCACTGGGGGTATATATGTATGCATACTCAATTGCCAAGCCCCTGAACATAGTATCATCACCAAAAGTGATGTAGAGAAAGGTTGTGGTAACATAACAAAAAATCTAGACATATGCTAGGGCAATACTTTTTTCTTTGTGATGGTCTCACAACCCTAACATCTCCAGCAATGTTGGTGGTGTTCCAGGGCTTTGTAAATTACACAGTTAATTAACTCACTCAATAGTCAGCTATTTAAAAAAACAACCATCTCTAATTTACAGCTCAGATTCCATTGGTAATTGAACATGTTAATTTGTAACCTGATTAATTTATAAATATACTAGATCTAAGGATCCTTACTTAGTGATAAAACATTGATTGTTAATAATAAATAAATATTGTGTAAAATACCTGACAAAGCTCCCCCTCCCCTTTTTTTTCGTTGCAGGGTCTCTGCGGGGATTACTCTCACAGGGTAAACATTGCTTGCTATTTACTTACATACTGTTCCCTAAGCATTGTAGTCATTGCACGCTCCAACAGCACTTAATTGAAGTGTTTATTTTTCTTATAACTGTAGTTTACATCTTGTTACATTCAATCCACAGGGGTGAAAAGCAGACTTAACATGACTAATTATTATGGGTTTGGATGTGTTATAATGAAAGAAAATTTAGGGTGAAGTTGTGCACTAATAGATGTGATTATTCTTTTGCATTGGTATGTAGGCTTGCGGAACAATCATTGTTGAGAGAGGAAAGCCATTCCTTCATTGTATTACAGTCTAGAAACGAAACAGTGCCGCGTTGTGTGGGGATGTAGCGACACCAGGAGATTAAGAAATAAATGTAATACAAAGTCAAATCACAATGCAACACATATGGGGGCTGATTTACTAAAGGAGTGGAGAATTTTGAAACAATTACCTTCAATTGACCCAACTGTAATGCTAGCCATACACAGCCCGATAAATAGCCCGATCAACCAAGCCCGATCGAAG
>CM070037.1:28121048-28188912 GCA_036250615.1 Ptychadena robeensis | reverse complement strand
GCATAAAGAGGATGATGTGGTCAAAATACTCATTTGTCTAATAATTCTGCATTCCCTGTATAACTAGACCCAATGCACATATAAAGCAGTACAAAAAAGTACAAAAAAGACAGCCAGAACCTGCAGATCACATTGTGGTCAGGGGGGCAAGCTATGGCTTGCTTTTGCAATGACTTCAGTTAGCCAATGAAGGGAAAGACTTGAACTCCAAATCCTCAAAAAATTATATATAGTAAAGAAAGCAAGTGGTCCAACATAAATGGGTATGGTATAATATTGAGGCATAATTATGTACTTTATGGTGAACTAACCTATTTAAAGGCAAATGATAAAATGTTCAGCTAAATCTAGTCCAGTTTTACAATGATATACTTTGCATTGGACATTCACGGAGATGAAGAGGTCTGTATTGCCATTGGGTCCATGTCTTCTACCTTCTTTGTTTTCAATCCAAAAAGTGGATGGCGAGATCATGAAATAACTTTGCTTTGCATTTCAGAAAGATGTGTTATTGTGTGTTGTTATATTGATTTGTCCCTAATCTCTTTGTTACATCATTGTACGTGAGTTACATAATGACTTGCAAAGGTCGTCACAAACATAGGTAGAAAATTTGAGTAAGACTGAACTGCGTATAAATTTGCTATTTGTTTAGGGTCTAGCTTTTATAGACTCCTGACATTATATGTCCCTGTGTTTCTACTGTCCAATAGGAATATTTAAGTACCACTTTTGCAGCTCTCCGCTCCAATCAGATTCTTACTTTGAAGGTTTGTGGATGTCTGTTGCTTAGCAACGTCTGAAGCAAAGTCAGGCCTAGGGCAGTTATATTGCATTTTTTCAGCTTTAAAATTCTAAACGGATTTTATGTATATATACATATATTACAGAACTTCAATGAGTTCATCTACTTTAGTTAAAAACATTATATTCCAAGAAGGCCTGTGATTTATCAGAGGAGCTGTATAACAAGAAGCATATTTGGAAAAAATGCAATATGAGGCCGCCAGACATTGTATGACAGACGGACTTAAACTATACTTCCATTCCGATCACATGGCAGAAAAATCATTTTTCCATTTCCCTTTTACTTGGAAACATAAGGTACGTCTCTTAAAATGAGGTGGAACACAGAAGTCTTTAACTGTAATCTTTAAATAGAAAGAGGAAAGAACATGTTCTGACCCCAAAGAACCAGTCAGATTCCAGGTTGCGATTGTAGTCATGTACAGCATCTCCATTTCTCTGCTACATCTGCTACATTGTGTTATAAACCATTTATGAGTGTTTCCTATGAGTTGTTGAAAATCTGTGCTTTCTTGTCCATCTTCCCATAGGGCAAATTGTTCAGGATCTAGTCCAGGATGTGTTTCCATAGGAAAAATGGAGGTTTAGGATATAGTCCAGCAAGTGTTCTCAAAGGGGAAATGGAGGCTCAGGATCGAGTCCAGGACAAGTTCTCATATGGGAAATGGTGGCTCAGGATCTAGTCTGGGACATGTTCCATAGGGGAAATGAAGGATCACAATCTAGTTCAGGATGTATACACATACGGGATATGGTGGTTTAGAATCTAGCCCAGGACGTGTTTCCATAGGGAAAATGGTGGCTCTGGTACATGTTCCACAGTGGAAATGGTGGCTCAGGATCTAGTCCAGGAAATGTTGCCATAGGGGAAATGGTGATGCAGGATCTAGTCAAGGATGAATACACATAGGGGAAATGGTGGTTTAGGATATATTGCTGGACATGTTTCCATAGGGCAGTAGTTCCCAAACTGGGGGGCGGGGGGGGGGGGGGGGGGTTTGAAGGTGTTCCAGGGGGGTGCTGGCCCTCCTTCTTCACCTCAACATATATAGTTCTTACCTGGCAACCTGATTTTTTGTGTAGGTAAAAAAAAATGGAAATAGTAATTACTGGTGACAAAGACATGGAAATCTGCTCTATATGTACAACAGTTTTGACAGATTGAGCTCTTTGAAGTGCTATATAACCATTTACATTGAAACACCTGCACACTGTTCATATGAAATCAGTCTAGAATGATGCACAGAACACATTTTATATTCTCATGTATATTTCATTGCTGTATATATGAACAATATAGCTAGCACAGCATACGCCATCCTATTTTCTATTTCCCTGGTGGATTTCTGCTATGACTTCCAGGCAGGAACACTTCAGTGGATGCTCCTCATGAGACAACTATTTCGTAAAACAAATTGGATTTTTTTTATATCACATCAGGGACTGTAGAATTGTACTGGATGCTGGCAAAGATCTCCTGAACTGAGTGTGTTAAATAGCAGAAACTGGAACAATTATGTTTTATATCTTTAGAAAATTTTGAACATAAACATTTTCAAATATCTCAAATGTTAATGATTACGTTACCTATTTATCTAATGGGTTCTAACACAATGTACAGTACAGATATATGTAGCATCTATTGATCTTAACATCTAGAGATGGTCGATTTGTGGGGGGGGAATTTTGACTAGCTCACTTTGTCGGTTAATTGTAAAGCCTCTGAACATAGTGTCAGCATCAAACCGCTAGAGATGTAGAGAAGTTGGACCATTACAAAAAAGTATTGATCTAGCACATGTAGGTTTTTGCAGAAATTAAGTCAAAACTTTTTGAGTAAAAATTTTTTAAATTGGTTTATGGAAAAACTGCATGAGGTAGGTCAATTCTTCTTGAAAAGTTCCCACAACCATTCCCTACATCTCCAGCAATTATGGTGATGATACCATGTTCAGGGCTTTGCAATTAAGTCCCAAATAAACCCAATTTCGAGACCATCTCTAATGGTAAACATCAGCTCTTCATGGAATAGGCTAAAATCTCAACTCCAATTGGTTGTGTTGGTAAAGAGGTAAATAGGCCTCATAAGTGCAACTGTTTCACTATATTGGAAAACTATGCCTGGAATCTTAATGGTGGCTATGGGCAACACAGACAGTTTTCTATTTGAACAATCCTGACACATATGGGGGATTAAAAAAAAAGTTTTATGAAAAATTTCTGTTTTTCACCCTAAAAATAGAACCATGGCTTCCTTGCAGCTAATACATATTGTGATTGGACTATACATTCTGCTTTGCTAATTGTATCCACCAGTTGAAGTACATAAGGATGTTTTCCAGCTAGCTGCATGGTAGCCGTGGTGTTAAAGGGCAGTACCTGAATGTTTCCTTGTGGATCATTGTTCAGAATCCTCCTCTGTATGCTATTTCACGGTAAATCTTTCTATTACCCTCTCTCTGTTCTTTCCTCTCTTGTCTTGTCCGACCTTCTGACTTGTCACACTTTGCTGGCCTACCTTGCACTGTATCATCACACCTTTGCACTGGGGATTTCCTGATCTGTGTCACCCTTCAGCTGTTGCCTGCTATGATAAATACAGTGCGGGCGGTTCAGCCAGCGATCGTAAGAAAGCGAATCTTCCAGGTACACTACCCTTTTATGCTTGGCATTCTGCACCATGTCTTACCCTCCAAAGGCTTTCTTGTTTGCCTTGAGCTTCTCTTGCATTTGGTGCGCCTGCTGTTTCATTTAATTTTGATTAAACAATGATCTTAAATAAGCTGCATGGTGATAAAGTGCAAATACTACAACTTGTATTCTAATAACTTGCTATTAACCGTCGAAAGTTATCTGTCCAAAGTTTTATTTTACAATTAACAATCTTACTAGAAAGAGGTGTAATAATACACACTATCATTCTCAAAGGTTAACCTAAGAACAGCTCAATCTCTAAATCTGTTATTGCTTTGTAAAAGGAATTTTAGTGTTACTAAAACTAGACATTTATAGATGACATTTGAATATAAACATATTTACACATATCTGTGTGTTGCTTATAGCAGCCAATCAGATTTCAACTGTCATTTTATTTTACAAAAATGAAAGCTGTTATCTGGTTAGCCTGGTTGATATGAGCAACCAAAATCTTTCTTTCCCTTCTTTTTTGTATTTAAAGGGCCATGGACAGTCAATACATGTAATATCACAGTTCAAATATCAAAGGAAGCTGCTAAATTCAAAAGAAAAGGTCCACTTTAATTTTTGACAATGCCCTCACCAGCTTCCTAATTGTAAAGAGCCTAAAGCCCCCCATACAACTTTAGATCACTCCATAAAATTTCCTTTAGACCTACCAACAACTACGTAGTGCCAAGTACTCCGTGATAGAATACATAGTGATTGCAAGGATTAAAAAGGTCCTAGTATTACATGTTGGTAGAAGAAAAGTTGATTTTACAGAAATTGTATGGTAAGATGTATGGGGTGCTTAAATCTTGTGTCCAAGCCAAGGGAGAATAAGTCCATTGGCCTTAAAGTATGAATCCTGTGGAATATAGAGCAGAGACTGGCAATATTTTGTCTGCTCTGTCTTCTAAAGGACATAGAAGAAGGATAATGTTGCATACCTCACTTTTCTTCACGTATATATAGAAGATGATCTAGGTTGGAATCACTGTAAAGGTCCACTTTAACTTATCTAAACTCAATTTCCTGTAGCAGTAAAATATGAATTTATCTTATTCCTATCAGTTACTGCACCTTGTATTTAATTCTTGGGCTTTACACTGCCAACAGTAGGCCACACAAATGTTAGTGAAGCCCTCTGGCAATATATATACTGAGAATCATTTTTCTCGACATGTTGTTCCCCAGTGATTCCCTTCTGTGAGTTGTATAACATTCCTGTAGTGATGTCATTGAATGACTGAAAATATCCAGGGATTAGTACAGTCACAAGATGGTGCATAACTCCTTTGTTGCTGATTAGACCATGTGTTAGCGAGTCCTGCGGCCCAACAGTCCACCAGATTACCTTGTCACCTAGGAAATATATTGGTGTACCACAACCTCAGCTGAGAATATTCCACACAGTATGTTAGTAATGGGTTTCTATAAATACCATGCCATTGCTGAAATGCCTTTATACCTCCTGCAGTTCTGTAGAAAACAGAGTATATAGCTTGGGAAACATTTAGTAGTAATGGTCAAAATATTTTAGAACACAAAGAAGTTTTGACGAGATAAATATTATCATCACCCAAAATACTGAAGATGTAAAAAAAGGGTTGTGCATACAGTGTCCAAATTTGTTTGCTTAACTTTTAACTTCATTTATGCAAAAACTACTTGTGCGAGGGCAATAGGGACTTTAACTGTTGACTAGGGTCCCCATCCATGTGTGAGTGGCACACAAAGCGATTCCCGAAAGTTAGGCAAATGACTAAAAGCGGCGTGGTGACCTCAGCACGCTGTGATCAGTAACTGGTGGAATGTCCATGTATGGTTAGTTGAAGAAATATCCTTAATTTAGGCTAAATTTGGCCTATATGGGGCTTGAGAAGTAAAGTTGGACAACCATAATAGAAATAGTTTAAAAGTGTGGACTGATCTTCTTTCATTGAGTGAATAAAACAAAATGTTCTATTTGTATAATGGAAGCCCTACTAAATAATTGAAATCCCAATTAAAGTTATTTGCCAAGCCTCTTAATATCATCACCAAAATGAAATGTCAAGAAGGGATGGGGGGACATTTCAAAAAAGTATTGTTCTAGTGATTGATTGAATTAAGGTGAAATTTCGATTGTAAAAATATTGACTTGGCATTTAATTTTTTTTAATTGAAAAAACTACATGTTCTAGAACAAAACTTACCATATTCAGGCACTTTTGTAATTAATTTACAAAAATCACCTAGTCAAATTTTTTTATTGTCCAACTCTTATCTAAACCCATTGAGATAATAAGGCATCTCAAAAACTGTTTCCCAATAAAACCTATAAAGGTTAACTGCAAGAGCCCATAGTATTACAGAATGCAGGGAATTACCACCAATTTGGTGTAGAAGATATTGCTGGGCCCACAGCTCACCAGAAATCACACTAAGGTAGAGATGGAAGAAGGTGAGGTGGGTGACTCTTAGGGCTTGTTTCCATTATACGTCGGGACCCCTCTGCTAAGCATATACGCTAAGCAGGGGTCCACAGACTTTGCCTGCCGGTGGATGGTCTGTTTACACATCCGCCGGTGTAATGGCTGAACGTACTTGACTACTATCTGTAAGTCTATCTGTTACGTTGAGACCTCCCGCTAAGCGTGTATGCTTAGCGGAGGGGTCCCAACGCAATGGAAACAAAGCCTCAGAGGAGTCTTTATTTGCTCCATTTATGTAGAGTTCACAAGTTGTAAGCAGCACCAGTTTAACTCAATACAATACAATATAATAGTAACAGGCTTAGGCTCCACTATGCACTAAGGATACGCTGCGGTAACGGATCCAATAAACGCAACCCATGCGTGAACGCATTGCATTTCAACAGACTCAATTCATTTTTTATGGGTGCGTCAACGCACCCAAACTTCGTTGGCTTACGTCGCGTTAATGTCAACGCAGTTCTCTGCGTTGATTTTAAAGCAACGCAAGCTGACGGATCACACCAACGAAACATACCTCAAACGCAGGGTTTTAAGGCATAGTGGAGTCAAGGCCATATACTATGATTGTCTGTAAATGGTGGTCACGTTAAATATACCATTAAAGTGCCCAGGGTCTAAACCTAACGATTTTTCTAGTATAAATGGTAGAGAAGCATAAGAAGATAACCAATGGGTCAGCATGATTTAGATTTACTAGATTTCTAGGATCATAATCTAAACTTGACCACCTTCATGAGAAGACACATAATAATAAATATAGAACACAAATGGATATACATGATGTTTTCCTAGGGAAAATAACATTTGCATTCCTCTTCCAGCACTAAGCTCTTTCTATAAACAATGGCAATTGTAAGTTGCAGACTATGCTATATGACTGTCCAAGCAGCAGTCCTCATAATCCTGGCTCTAAGGCAGCACATCACTTAGGCTCATTGAGTGTCAGAGTAGAATATTTATAGAAAGCATGTCATCCTTCTAAGAAGCCGTCATTACAGCGGCATGGATGAGGCGGAGCTTCTGTCATGATAAAGAAGACCGCAAAACATAAAGTAGGACAAAGAGGATTATGCAATTATAACAGATTTAATGATAGACATTAGAGGCAACTTTAAGAATTCCTTAGATCACTTTCAGAGGGGTGTCTGAAATAGATGTGACCTTTCCCTATGTTTATATATAAGAACATCTAGAAAGAAGTCACACTGAGTACTGATATGACAGAGTGATCTTATGTACAGTACTCCGTTTGATTAGAACCTCATTGATTTCAGGTTATTATAAGGAAGGTGACTGGTCAGATATTGATCAACAGGCACCAACATACCCTGTAGACATTTGAAATTTAAATATTACATTTAAAGTGCGTTATAGGAAACCCCTTGATATTTAAAGCATACTAACCTGAATGAAGGCTTCATGGTTCTGTATTTGTGTCTGTTGCCTGCTGCTGAATGATGTGTGCTCTACCGCCTAAGAAAAAAAAATAAATTAACTATGCATAAGTTAACTTATATTTTTATTTTTCCAATTAGGGCGAACAGGGTCAGGCAGGAATTCAAGGTCTACCAGGTCCACCTGGACCACCAGGACCAGTAGGACCTCCAGGAGATCCAGGAATTCCAGGGGTTACAGGGTCACCCGTAAGTTTTAAACTCATTTCTCTGGTATCATTGATCTGTGGACTGGCAGAAACAAAATTATTATTTTAAATTACAAGCAGGTAAAGGTATACACAATGGAAGTCTGCACCGTGAATGAATATATCAAAATACCTTTTATTATAATCCAGCAGACATACAAGCTAATAAAAGCTTGATGAATGGTATAAATATACTGGGCCTTTGAAATTGCATTGCTTGAAATGTTCTGATTTATTAGGCTTTCTGGCAGCAAAAGCGTCAGCTGAATGATTTATAGGAAAAAAAGTATTTTACCTTATTTGCATTTTGCTTTAAATATTTAAATAGAAGCAGTATAGTTCTAGTCCTTTAAGACCAGGATTTACTCACAGTGTTTAATATTTTTCTAACAGATAACAGTACAAATGCAGTCAGAATTGTACTTTCCAGTATGTAGTTCTTGAGGATTGAAGATGGACAAGCAGGGTCAAAGGGAGGGTGGCTTTTTCATGAGCATGTCATATTAACATGCTGTATTTTTTGCACTTTTTTGGAAGCATGTGAGTCCTATAGTTCAAATATACAGTGGACCCTTGAGATACAGTACAACCAACTAAAAATACGACCCAAATTTTCATTTTGCCATACAACCAATTTTTATTTACTACCAGAATTTTTTATATGCTTTCCAGGCACCTTCCTGTGGCAGAAAGCATTAATGACACTTTAAAGCATAGATTTATGTATTATTATTAGCATACATAGGCATGTGTGCAGGGACCCCATAGGTTTCTAGAAATTTCCCTCTATGCTTAGAATAATCAGTGCATTTTCAGGTTATCATAGCCCCAAAAAAGGTAAGACAGATAGAAAAAAAAGAAGAGAGATAAGAGGGTGCTTACAATTGAGCAGAAGAAAGACTCTTAAATTGTTGTTTCTGGTAGTCTATAACTTTCTTTGCTCTAAACGTGTTTCTTGTATATCACACATATTTTACATCTCTTTTATTATGAAAAGATAATGTAAGTGGTAATTTAGGAGGTTTAGAACTGATTAATGCCATTTCCATTATTTCCTATAGGAAATACTTACAAACACTTACAACCAACCCTTTAAAAGTGAATTAAGTTTGTAAGGGGTTAAGTCAGGGGTTCACTGTACCAGTATCCAGCATGTTCAAGCAGAGATGAGCCACTGCTCTCTGGAGCATGCTGTGTACTGGTATTTAGTCTGAAAGAAGGGCAGAACCAAAGACTTACGGAGCCTTTGCTCAAGCTTTCAACACTGCCCCTCTTCTGGAGTAAATACTGGGATATAGCATGTTCAAGCATAAAGGATCATTTACTCGGGAGGAGGGGCAGTGCTGAGATCAGGAGCAAGTCTCTATATCACTCCTTCTCTAAGTTCTGCTCCTAATAAAATCCTCCTCCTCCGATATACAGCATGTTCGAGCAGACAGCCTGTAACGATGTACCATGGTTTTTAGAGGCAAATCCAGAAAAAAAATCACTTGCAGAAAGATTCATTCCAGGCTCTCAGCAGAGGC
The DNA here is from genome assembly GCA_036250615.1 of Ptychadena robeensis. NCBI lineage: Eukaryota > Metazoa > Chordata > Amphibia > Anura > Ptychadenidae > Ptychadena > Ptychadena robeensis. Next base: position 28,179,778 of record CM070037.1, on the reverse strand, counting down.
ATTTTTTTATTTACCTCTCAAAAACCTTAAAGCATATTATGGTCTAGTGTTTCTAATTGTTAGCAAAATACGTTACTTTATAGTAATGTATACAAAAGCTAGGGCAACCCATTCTAATTCGATTGTTAAAAGAAAACGGCCCCTTCAACATTTTTGACATTGCAGCACACCACAAAACATAGCAATTTCACATGGGTGAGGCCAGCCTATATGGAATAAGGAAAATGGCTTATCAGACAGAACGAGTATTAAATCCCTGAACCTTAGAGATGTTATCAGTTCTTTTCCTTGCATTGTTGATTTAGCCTGTTCTAGAAATGGGGTCAAGAGTAAAGTCGACAAATGCATCTTATATAGTGTTTTCATTGCTTCTTTCTTTATCAAGGGCTATCATTATCCAAACACATGTGCCAGTGGCTGACACCAATGTTATTTCCTCCACTTCAGACTCCTGTTAAATACCAGGCAGAGGAAGTAACACTCTGACTTGTAATGATCATAGTCTCAGCAGATATTCAAACTAAAAAAAGATTTCCTGAGACTTTGATGTCCCGACCGACCATGTGCTATTCTCAGGCTGGAGGAGAGCATTTTCATATCAGTGGCTCGAGACATATCTGTTGTAATAATGTTTTATTTCTGCCCCAGGGGAAAACGGGAGAGCCTGGTAAGCCTGGGAAAGATGGAAAAGTAAGTTTAGTTTTTTACATTATGTTTTTTGTATTTAAATATATTTTATCATTTACAACAGTAGTGTTCTGTACTTAAAATTTTTACATCTGTGTTGTTCTAAGCCAAGCCAAGTTGAGCAATACCTGCTGATCAATTGCTCATTTAGGAATATGGATCACACATGGTTTTTGTTATTATTATTTTTATTTTTTTTAATACCAATTAAAAAAAATTTGAATGTGCTTTCTCTTGCATTTATTGCTGTTTTAAAGAACATATTTTCAAAGCCTACAAAATTATTATTAACTCCCATTTATATAGCACCGATATTGTAAGCAGAGTTTTACAGAGTACGTAGTCATATTACTAAAGCTGGGCAGATCGACTGTGAGTCATGATGTCATCAAAACGGACGGACATGTCCGAAATTTGTCACATCGATTTCTGGCCAGAGTTAATGTGGGCGTGTTAGATTTTGCACCTGATTTCGCTGTAGATTGATCCGCACAGTGGTCAATCTGTGGCAAAATCGGCTGCAATGTATGGGTCCCCATACACCTTTAGATATCTCTGTCAGATTTCTTTTAGATCTCCTTTACCAAAACCATGTAATATGAGGGAATTTCTAAACCATCAAGTCTACCTGTGTTCAATCGCAGAGGACCATATACTACATAGTTGTTGGTAGATCTAATGGATATCTGACAGAGAGATCTAAAGGTGTATGGCCAGCTTAACTGTCTAATGCCAGCGTAACTGTCTCTCGGGGGAGCTCACAATCTAATGTCCTTAACAAGGTCATACGTAACTAATACAGTCAGGGGTGCTCATATGGTAAATCATGGAGGCAGTGGGAGTAGATCAGTTTTTTATTTATTTTTTATTTTCTTTTTCTTGTTGTTATTATAAAAAGGAACTGAACACATTACTTTTTTTCTTCTTTGTTTGGAGCATCTTTATTAACACTGTCGCTTTGTTTATGCGAAAGTGAACACTGTCCCATTTACGTGAAAGTTGTTAGCTAAGTAAATATTACATTGGCACATAAGTTCATGACAATGGAGACTGGTGGACACCTTTTGTTTCAACCTCACCCAAATGGCCCCAAGCATTAAAATGTAAAAACAAAAATATTAAACCGGAAGATTGAGAGATTTAAGTATGAAGTCATTAGAAATAATAAAACATGTATTCATAAGAGAGCATTCAGTGCATTAAATGTGAATGCTGATTTGTACAAATGTATCCCAATTTAAGCAATTTCTATGCAAAATGGGAAACTTATTTATCTCTTTTAAATCTTGTTCTATTCATTAGGGTCAGAACTTATGAACTGAGCAGTGAAGATGAATGTTTTATTTATGAGCGTTTATATACATAATAATGAGCGAGTTTTCTTCTGTTACTTATGTGAGATTGTTTTTTCATCCTCAGGGCATGCCTGGACCTCAGGGACCCAAGGTAAGGAAAATGTTTATGTACGCTGAATTTATTCCAGAACAAATGTAGGTCAAATGCCCTTTTATAGTAATACAATACTAAATATTGTGCAAAGAGGTGCCTTTAATATGGTAAGTTTATCTCCTGAACGTCTGATCCACAGGGACAGCAACTGGCCTAATTTATTATGCCCATAGAGACGAACTGACAGAAGAGTGATCTGCGCAAGACTAGAGATGGTCTAATTTTTCAACTTGCTGACTTTGTGAGCTGATTGCAAAGCCTCTGAAAATGATCACCAAAATTACCGGAGATGTAGAAAAGGGCTGTGGGAACATTTAACAAAACGTTTTTTGCTCTAGCACATGTAGTTTTTGCATAAATTTAGTTCAAAATCAAAGTCGAAATGTCTTGCTTTTGAACTTAATTTATGCAAAAATGATTTGTGTTAGAGCAATACTTTTTTGTAGTGTACCCCCAACCCTTCTCTACATCTTCAGCAAATTTGGTGATGAGCCCCATGCTCTGGGCCTTTGCAATTAAGTAGAAATTGCACATAATGAATAACTACACACAATAAATTCCAGAACTGCTACCCAACATACAGACTGAATATAAACCTGCTCCTTATAGTAAATCAAATACAATCCAAATGTTCCATGGAAAGTTTGGGTAGTCATGTTAGAAGGAAATGCCAACTGTGGAGCAGATATAGAAATGAACTGGAGGTATACTGTATACGGGGTCCTCATTAGAGCCCATTCACATCTATTTGTTTGCCTGGTACCAGATGCATTGACTCTTCCTTTCCATTTCTTGTGAGCCCTTAAAAAGCTTCAATGTGCCATCAACCTTTTCCAATTCATTGGCCAGTGCAATAAAGAGTATGGGTATCTATTGTGTTGCGTGAGGTTTATAATATACTGGTATAGTATATATACACAATATGTATAATATACTCATATATACAAACACACACACAACCCTGGGGACCCCTGGGGACTGAAGCCCAACAGCCCTATATAAATGATATAGACCAGTGTGCCCAAACTATAACCTGAACCCAACTTATTTATCTCAAAGTGCCGACTTGGCAATTAACCTGAATTCCACACACACAAATCTTCTAAATTATAACTCGGGGTTCAGTTGTCATTCATAGGGGATCAGTGCAGTAACAAGCTTCCTATAAATCCTAGGCTGCTGATGACAAAAGGCAAAAAACCCAACTTGCTGTTTAAAAAAACTACAACTGCAAGCATTACATTCTGCCTGATGCCTTTTCTAGCTGTTTTAGAACTACAACTTCTAACCTGTGAGAATTCTTATGCCTTTTCTTATCATTTTGTCTTCTTCTCACACACATTACACACACACCATTTTTTCAGCTAACTGCTTGCCCCTCCCTGGGCTTCTTATTGGCTATCAGTGCTAGTGGAGGGTATGGGGTGCTGAGTGCAATCAGAAGTGAGGGGAAGAAAGCTGACAGTATTGAGAGCCAATTGGCTGCATTTTTCTTTATCAGCCTCTGTGTTGGCTGCCAGGTTGGGTGCCCTCAGAGAGGGCTCCGAGTACCACCTCTGGCACCCGTGCCATAGGTTCGCCATCACTGATACAGACTATATATATTATATAGTAGCTTGAATTGATTTTACTCTTATAATAGCATTTTTAACCGGTCTAACATCTGCTGCTCTGGTCATGTCTTATGTTTATTTCCGCCTCTTTTGCTTAAGAAACAAAATTCTTAGAAGTTTATTTGTCTTACAGGGAGAGCCAGGGAGTGCAGGAATCCCAGGAAGGAAGGTAAAAAAAAGACAAAGTATGATCCGCTCTGCTGCTATAGAGGAATGTAATGTCAAATATCAAAACACTAAAGGATAAACAGTGTGATATAGTCTGGTCATGTGAATTATTTCTGGCGCATATATTGTAATAATAACTGGATATGAAGTGTGTTTTCCTAGCTATCATGTATTCAGAGAATTATTGTAAATGTATTGCATACTAGGGGTAAGTGGCAAATTTCCCGTAGAATGGACTGGTGGAAATTACCGTGAAATTTCTGTAAGAAGTACCTTTCATTTTCGTTATGTGAATATCAAGTAAATATCCCCAGGCTTTGCATAGTTATCATTGAGGATGGATTACAAATATTAGACAATGGATTTACTACATAGATTTACTTCATTTTGAAAAAATGCTAATGGATTCTAATGTATACCTGTACTCATTGTCCTGGCAGTAGACATATATATGGCCATCCTTTACTAAAAGGTGGTTTCTAGAATCTTACATAAGCGATCTCCTACAACAAATTCCGACATTCTTTTTGTGGAACCAAGTGTGGTTATAAGGCCATGTCCTTCAACACTGGGGTAAGGGTACAAAGATGCAGACATTCCTTTTTCTGGTTAACCAAGATTTCATGCCTGTACTAAAAATAAGCAGAAAAAAAGTCTTAGTATCATTCTCATAACAGGTTTATTTTCGCTGTCTATACTTTCCAGTTGCAGACAGAGGCAGCCTGTCTGACAGAATATATTATGAGATAAGCCAGAAGGAGCTTGGTGGATTACTTTACAGTAAGGGACTGTATACACAGGCTTTTGTTTGCATTAGAACCATTTTCTTCTCTGTACAAGCCAATGGTAATGTAAAACATCACGTTCCTGCCAGGAACCTCGAACAGCTCCTATCGAGCCGTGTGTTCCCGGCTTTACTCTTTGCATGTTCTTAAGTAAGTCTGAAAGGTCATCGTTATATCTAATAAGACAGAAAAAAATCCACATTTATAGACATTTATTCAATACATATCAAGGTTGGCCCGTGACTTTGTCAAAGGTTTTTATTTTGGCCTACACTGTGTTTACGTTTGACACCCTCTCTTTAGAGTTCTCTGGTGGGTGTGTATAGAGAGTTTTGTCCAGGTCAGCCTCTGGTACTTTTTTCATTAGTAGACTAGTCTAGGCTAAAACAAAATAGTGCTGGTTCTGGAAAGGGGGTCTGCTACCCTTCAATTTTTCAGTAGAGGTCCTTTGAGAGAGATCCTACAAATGGAGGAAAACAATTTAAACCTCCAAGGCAGTCACCCCAAGACCCAGCTCAGGCTGAAAAAGGAGTTGTCAGAAGTGTTCAGGTGGAGCTTTACTTGGGGCAGCCAAAGAGAACAGAATATCCGATGTCTCTGGCTTCTTCCTGCTCTCCCCGATCTATGGAGGGTCATGTCAACGGGAAGGAGCAGGAAACTTTAAAAGACAGTTCCTACCATGTTTCCCCAAAAATAAAACAGTGTCTTTTATTCATTTTTGCTACCAAAGATGCCCTACGTCATATTTTTGGGGATGTCTTATTTTTCCATGAAGAAGAATACGGCACTGGGGTATCAGGGTGGGGGAATAATTAAAATGACACAGGGGGGATCAGAGGGGGGGGGGAGTCAAAATGGCACAGCAGACTCAGAGGGGAAGATTAACATTTTAGTAACCCTTTCTGATCCTCCTGTGTCATTTTGATTGCCCCCTCTGATCCCCCCTGTCCAGAGTTACAGTACTGTTTCTTCGGGGTGCCTTATTTTAATAGGGTATGTATTAGTACAGGAACTATCCTGTCATATCACTGTAATACCAGAAAGGTTAATAGGCTACCAGCCACAGCATTGTCACAGTCCCAAATACCAACTTTGGGTCACTGCAACTTGACCTTACTGGAAAATTACTTGAAAAGGAATATCATGAGTGAGAGAGGTCTATTCCCAATCTGTCCCCAACCAAGGTTTACCCTGTCAAGCATCAATGGGCAAAAGCTTTATATCACAACATTACCAAAAAAACAAAGAAGATTGGGCTTGGACCTGGAAATATATTCCCTAGCTCATGAAATCTCTCCCAATTACTTAAACCCCAGTCATCAGTGGTTTCAATATAATTCATATTATCATCACACAACTCCTATGAATAATAATCTCTGCTCCCATAAAAAATCCAAATACAGTTTTGTGGGCCTTATGCCCATGGCTGAGCTTTTTCCCTCAAGCTTGCTTGCTCTATTCAATGTGCACCATCTACCCATTTCCTTCTAGACTTGCCTCTGGTAGTTCTCACTAAATGATCATGTCCTCTAAGCAGTCAGCATGTTAATCATAAAACATAACCTACAGTTAGGATTGGTTTCACCATTCTACACTTTTGAAAAGTTCCTTGTAGATGAACGATGGCAGAGAGTTTAAAAAAAGGTAGAAATTGTCTGGAATAACATATTGTCCATTAGGAGAGGGAGAAGTCGTTTATAAAAGAAATGGTTATTTGTCTGTAATGAGCTCTGTCATTAAATGACTAAATTTGCAGAACCTGATTACTGACAATTTAATATACTATAACAGTTAAGGCATAAGGTACATTGTATTATCTGCTGAGTTTTATGGCCGCCTATAATGGCAGATTGAAAAGCTATTCTAATTAGTACTGTTAGACACTTGTTTATATCATGGAAACATGAAATCCGGTGAGCACAAACTTCAGTTCATACTTGTACTCAGCTCAATATGTACGAATCTAATCTTCCACAGTCTACACTTTATACTGACTCGGGTAAACAGGTTTCCGGATGAGATTGATGGGTAAGCATTTTATCTAACTGCTAAGAAAATGTAAAACTATTGCTGCTAATTATAGTGGCAATTAGAAGAGGTTTCTGCCTATTGTGCTGATTAAAACACTAATGTGAGCTCATATGGCCCATTAGGTAGCCAGTTGACTCTCTGCCTGCGGATGGGAAATCTTACATAGCTCAATCTTTTCTTGATGATTGGCATATAATGCATGTCATGTGGTATCTGTGATATCATGCCATGCCAATGATGATGGATAAATCTGAGCAGTCCTGTTGCTGTTTTTTTTAGACTATAGCATTTTCAGTTACATTGTAAACTATTAAAGTATATAACTTAATATTTGTGAATGCTAGGTAAGGTGCCTTGTTTATTTCCTAAGGTAAATACATACATAATGAGAAATATATAGCTACTATGGTACTATTTATCACAGAGACACCAAAATGCTGGTAGACCAATAAGTGAAGCTTAACTTAAGGAAAAACATTTACTAACCTTTGCAGTGGGTCCCACCCTTCTGTAAGGCTCAAATGCTTGTAAATGTCTAGGGCAGTGGTTCTCAACCTGTGGGTCTGGACCCCCTTGGGGGTCACACGACCATTTTACAAAAGTTGCCAAGTTCTCAGGAAGCATCAGAGATGCTCCTGGCATGCAGCAGCGCTGATGCCCACATGGAATGGATGGAAGTTAAGAGGGTGAGTAATGCCCCCTACTTCCTAACTTAGGAGGGATGGGGCATTGTGCTCCCTCCTAACTTCCAACCACGCACATCATTTGTAAAAGCATGGGAGGGGACATAACACTTACCTGTTTGTGATATAATTGACATAATGGAATTCCATTATTTCAAACATGGAAGTGACAATCTGCACCTGCACCATCCAAATACTGAAAGTGACACTTTATAACGTCAATTCTGGGGTCGTGAATCTGAAAAAGGTTGAGAACCACTGGTCCAGGGGGTTGGGCAAAGACATATACTTACCCGATTCTTTACTCTAAGCCCTCTCTCAGGTGTTTGGTATCCACCAATAGTGATGGCCAACCTTTGGCCAGGTCCGTCAGCGAAAAGGCAGATTAGACTTTTAAAATAGTCTGCCGTCCGTCTGTTCGCCGGCAGATTCAAATTCCCCGCCTATTGGCGGGGTATTTGAATCGGGGAAACCGGAAGTGACATCACTGACTGCACATCTGGTACCTGGAATGCATAGTTCCTGGTTACAACCGGAGACGGTTTTTCACTAGAAGACCGGGTTCTCTACCTGGTCTTCAGTGAAAAGAATCTTCCTCCGGTGGGATCTTACTGCTCCTGCTGGAGGAAGAAAAGTAAGCTCCTTCCTGAGGGCGAACGGGACGGGTCAAACACCCGTACTGCTCGCCGGCTAGAAGGAGTGCGAACGTCCATGCATCCGCCTTGCAGACAGTTCGACTATCACTATCCACCAACCCACTTTCTTTAATGTATATATATATATACATCAGCCTGATGCACATTCAAGAAATTTCAGCTCACATTACACAAGCCTAATTGGCTGATAACAAGCTCGGTTGTCATTTTAGATTAACATGACATATCATACAAACCAATACAAAGCTGGAGCAGACTTTTCCTATGTGGCAGAAATTGTTTCATTACTAAAGTTGTAGTACTTATAATGAGTTCCTGTTTTAATTCCTACATCTGAAGTATATATCCTTGCTGTCACTCATATTTCTTGTTAGGGAGAACTAGGTGAAGCTGGCTTGCCAGGTGCTCCTGGGCTTCCTGGACCAGTTGGTGTAAAGGTATCAGTACAAAATACCCTTGTTGATGGACTATTGGTTCAGTGGTGTGTGCATTGAAGGAATGTTGCATGCAGCTTGAAAAAAAGGAGCTAACGTACAACATATAATGGATACACAATAACTAGGGTATAACTAGGAGGTCTTTATATCTCTCAGTTTACCATGATAATCCCTCTGATCATTACTGCATTATTAGTGTAGATGTCAAAAGGAAACACTTTAAAGTACAAATAAAGGAGTTTGTTGGTCTAAAATGCTCATATTATATCAGCACATTGAAGAAAGGAGACATTAGCACATGATATGTGGGTTCTCCAAATGTCCTGTACTATACATGTCTTGTACTTTTGAATGTTTATTATAAGTGTTGAGCTTGAATATTTGAATAGAATTTGCAAATATGGCGGCAGATATTCACAATTTTGAATATTCACGATAATATGCAATGGCAAGTTGATGACATTGGGATAACATAATCGCAGTGTGGAAATAAATATCACATGCCATACCTACCATACGTGCCATATGTGCTTCATTTTGAAGATAATCACAATGCGAATATTATTATGATTATATTAGTGAAATGCATGGCCATACACGCAAATTCCGTATTTACGAATCGAATATTAATTTACCCTATGCCACTCATCGCTATTTGTTATACAATGTCCCCTTTTTGCCTTCTTCAGCCATTGTTCCTCCCTATTATCTATTGCCGTCACTCCAATCCACAAACTCTACCTATCAAGCATACCTCAAATCATTACACAAATAACTCATTACCTATTCTGAACTAACATGAAAGCAATGAACATTGTGTTTTGCACCTGATTTTTTAGACTGAACAAAGTTTAAATAAAGCATGTGGAATATTGTTCTCTACTAAACCACGAAAGAGCACTTTCTCTATATGCTGCATAAGGGAAAAGACTGGAAAATAAATAACCTGCAATTTACAGCATTGCACTTTTTCTGCAGCCTCTGCTTTTTGCCATATGGCAGCTGAGTTTTAGTTGCTGCTAAATTAAGATACTGTAAACTAATATGTTCAGATACAAAAATTGGCTAATTACATCTTATTTTTGAAGGTTCAGGATTTAGTTTACATATTTTAAAAGGGTCAATAATGGCAGCACTCATATTCCTTATTTATAGGGAAGGTTTAAGTAGATTTAGATAAGTACATATGAATAATTGACCTTATGACCAGTGTATAGAAGTGCAATACATAACTCCCCTATACCTCCCGCATTTTCCCCAACACTACCCAATGTATTAGCTTACAGTAGCAAAGAATAGAAGTCTTGTTCCAACTCCCAACTTAGGGGAAATATTTTGTACGAGCTATCATTCTATCCCTAGGGGTCACAGAGAGTGAGAATTGTATAAGTGTGGAAAGTATGTGTTAAGTCCCCCATACATGCCACCAGACATGTCCGTAAACCTCTGGCCGATGTCATTAGCTTGAATGGGGACCGTTGATACTCTGAGCGATGGAGAGCAGCGTGATGACGTCATCAAGTTGCTCTCCACAGCTCATCTGTCGGTCCCCACTTGCTACATGTGTGGATACCTTAAGAATTACGGACATGTCCGTAATGGCTTAGATCAATTTGGCAGCCGATTTCTGCCCGAATTACAACTTTAAGCTTTAGATTTCTGCTTACAGCTGACGATCGGCCGCAAAAACGTTTAAAAAAAAATTAATGGGGGTCTTTATAGATTTCCAGGACAATTGTAACTTATGCCTGTTATACACCCACAGACTGGTGCCAACAGACGAGCTCCGATGAGCTCTGGAATGCAGAGTGATGACGTCATCACGGTGCATTCTGGGGCTGCTTTAATCGGCCGGGCACGCTGTGTGTGTCGGCCATTACCTTCAATAAAGACGCCGATCTTCATTGAAGTTAATGGCATCGGCCGGCATCGGCCAGAGAACATCGGACATGTCCGTTCTCTGGTTGGCCGAGCTGTGGGGCGACAGGGATCTGTCACCACATGTGGGAACACACCGATTGCTGCTGACCGACGGCGCAAGCGCGCAGTGGCAAAATCGGCCGCTAATCGGCGTGTGTATGCCAGGCTTAAAGCTTTAAAAAATTATCATTTCAAGATCTTCACTCTCTGAGGTATTCTTCTTTGTATGCAATAGTGAACCCTCATACATAGATAAGAGACCTATATATAGAACATACTTCAACTTGTGATATAATTACCATCTAATTCATTCATTACTGACAATTAGCAATTTAAAACAGGATACTCTGGGCATGCTTGGTACATCATTGATCTCATTAGCCAAGAGTTAGCATTTGGTCTTCTGTGGCTTGAAACCTTCACAACACGACTGCTCACAATTACGAATAAATTATTCACTTTGCAATCTCATTTGGCTATCTACAAATGTGCAATGTGTAAAAATAAAACTGAATTTTAGAATCTAAAAATGGGGTCTGTGGCTTATAACAACCGTTGATACTCCAACTGCCATTTTTTAAGTGATTTTAGAATCCAATAACTATGATAGATTCAAATTTTGCTGCAGGCAATAGCCTAACTTTACCTTCATCATTTTTTTTAACATAAGCACATTTGCTAAATTACTTAAAAGCATATGAAGGTTACACTGATCTAAATTTAATTTTGTTGAAGTGCTTTGTAATAATAATTGCATGTCTTTGTTTCCAGACTTGGGTTTTAAAAGGCTCTCTGGCGCTAACCCAACACATTGCTGGCACGACATACACCTGCATTCCCACACGCATGTTTTGCTTTCAGAGTTTGTATACTAAGCACTCATTCCAAACATTGTTCAAATACAGAGAATCGCATGCCGCTGAGTGTTTTATTCTATGTGGAGTCTTTTCTATAGTTCAAAAACTGAAGCTGAACTCTAGAACTCTGCTCAACCTTTCATGATCTTGTTGCTTAGACTTCCTGGCTTGTCCTTCATGTCTTGTGCTTTGTGTTTCTTTTTTTCTCCTTTTTCTTCTTTCTTCTCCGTAACATAACAGGGCGATCAGGGCGAGGTGGGACAGAAGGTAGGTCTAGTTCTGATCTTATTATTTTGTGATGAATTGCATTTGTGTGTAACTTTCAGGAAACAAGGAAGCTCTCAGAGATGCTACACCAGCTAAGACCTTGTGAGGGTTATTTACCGATGTGAACTTTGGAGATAACGTTGGTAAATGACCCCTATTGTCTGTATCCTGTTAACCAAGGGTGAAGTGAGGGGAAATATGTATCTATCATGACAGCTGGGATTTTATATAGGTCTTTGAAAACAGGATCAGTTTTCAGCATGGCGTTTCACATGGATTTTGTTTGTTTAAACACAATTATGTTTAGACTTACATGCAAAGAAATATGTGGTCACTTCTGTTGATCTGCTTGCAAATATATTCACAAGGTAAATGTGCTCATCACGCAAACTGTAAATACAGCTCACATCTAGGAGTAGCCAACCTGGGGTAAAGAGCTGGCACTTTAACTTACACTTAATAGTGCAAATTGTTGAGGTGGTTCATATGTTTGCCCATGTCTCTTTTCATTTACACATCCAAAAATAGCAACACATTGTACATTTATTGTTGGCGACCTCTATCTGTCACAATACTCATCTTTTTCATGACTTAAGCTGGCCATACAAGGGGTGATTCCTGTGCGATCAATGAATGATCGTAGTGTGGTGACACAACTAATTGATCCTTCTGTGAACAGATGGGTACCACCTTTGTCAATTGCTCCCTGGCCGATTCTTTGAATGGGGATTGAGCAGGCATTTACCAGCATGTCAGATCCCTGTGCGATTGACTTTCCTTAGAGCAGGATTGATTGCTCCAGATGGGCAGCGTTTGATTCCCGAACAATCGTTCACCAAAGAATCGCCACTAACGTGCCCATCGATTGTTTAGGAATTGAAGGCTAAATCGCCCCCTTTATGGCCAGCTTCAGTGTGAAGTCATTGGACAAAGTAGTCCACAGCAAGATCACCTTTATTTAGATATTGTTTATGGTGTTGGGGTGTCACTGATAGGGAGGGTTTTGCTTGTGGGGCACTCTGACAACAATGGGTTCATCCATTTACCATGTATCACATAATATTTTCAAAGACCATCTTTTGGTTGTCAAACTTTATGTTGGACATGATGTTGACTTTTTGAGAATGTGCAAGAAGCTGTATTTGCAAAAAAATTGTTACTGAAAAATTGACAAAACCCTGCTTAGGGATATGATTAGTAAAAGCTTTACAGCAAGAATTAAGGATACTTTGTGATTTGCCATGTCAACATTTTGACATCTATTAGCACCACATTACACAGTGTCCTCAAGGTGCGAAATCTGCTTGTGCTGGCATGGAAATTATATCTTTGCACATTCCAGCATCGCTTTATCAAAGTCAAAATGAAATCTATTTTTTACCTTTATAATCCATATATTATTCTTGCAACATGTTAAGTTTGTCTTTTATCATTAATTACCTACTGAAGATTTGCTATATAACTTAACCAGAGGATGACTTCATTTTTACAAATCATAAAGATTAGGCAGCATTTCAGTATCTGAAATTTGATGAGGAAGGTTTTATCAAAGATTTAGAGGTTTAAGATAATAGCTATCTCCGTTAGAAGATGCCGACTTTAAAAAAACACTTTAATCCAGTCAGCTCACTTTGACAGCATCCAGCCCCAACAATCACACGATGTGACGATACACAAATGTACTTCTTCTCCTTGGCCTCAATTCAAACGTCACAAAAAGATGACAAGTTAATGCTTTACATGTCACAGTCCTAGAACTCATAAACTTAAAGTAAAAATTGAATTGTCTGTAAACGAATTCAGAGTTTGTTAAGATGCTACTGCTGCGCGCTCGCTCCATAATAAATGACAGGTCACTGAAGATAAATGAAGCTGTCCAAACCCAGTGCACGTGAGCGCAACCAGGGACAATAGCATTCAGAGGCACACATTGCTGTAGACCTGCTAACAATCCAAGTATTTTACTGCTCTGAACTAGTGATAGGCAATGTTCACATTCACAAAATATGGCAAAATAGTTTTGCCTAATATTTGCAATAAATTTGTAAATTTAAGACATTTGCAATCTCCAGTCATTATTACCTTCATTGCGTAAATGGGCACTTGTACATGCATATCCAACATCCATCCTCTGCGACACAGGCGCCCTCCCTCCTGTGCAGATCTGCAGGGAAAGGAGAAGAAGAGGAGTGTATGGGCAGCATTAACTCCCCCCCCCATCTGCTGGTCCACTAATAGCACCCCAACATGCCCCCCCACCCCTGGTTAACAGGGGGCATTTGCATCGGCTAAAAACTGCACCAAAATGAAGAATGTAAAATGGCAATATGTCCTGACCTTTTTTTACCATATTTGTTGGACTATAAGACGCACCTGACCATAAGACGCATCCAGTTTTTAGAGCAGGAAATCAGAAAAAAAACATTTCATTTATTTAAATGAATGTGAAAAAATCTCATGCAGTACCCCTTTTCAGCCACTAAAATTGTGTCACTAGAGAGCACACTTCAGCGTCTCTTCCCCCCCACAGGGGAATCAGCACTCTGGTCTCCATGTCCCTTCTCTGCTACGGCTGTGTGAGGAAGCTGCCTGCCAGTGCAGCTTTTCCCACACATCTCTGCATAGGCTATATTTGCGGGACTCTGAAAATATAGTCAATACAGTTCAGCTCCCCACAGCTCTCCCAGCAGATGGAGATAACACAGCTGACACAGGCTCCTGTCTGCCGATGGAGATCACACAGCTGATCTCTCCTAACTGCCAGCTGATCTCCTCTCCTATATGCCGGGAGAGCTGTCGGGGAGCCAAGTTGCGATCACCGGCGGCCGAATGGCCGCAGGTGGTCGCACATACAGACCATAAGATGCAGACACTTCCCCCCCCCCCCAATTTTGGGGGTGGAAAGTGCGTCTTATGGTCCGAAAAATATGGTAAATAATGAGGAATAATAAGGATTACTTATTATGGTGGAATATTTTTTGCACATACTATGCTTTTAGCTCAACTGACAGAATTAACAAGCACACTACCGTTCTGGATCAGTTGGCATTTTCTATAAAATTTTTAAAAAGGTCAAAACTAATGCCGCCATCCTATATAAGCAATTGTAAGCCACATTATGTTATATTTTTTGTGTTAAAACATTATTTTAATGCTGACAAATGCTTAAGTGCCTCAGTGACCACCTGTAAACAAAAAAACTGCACACTATTTCTGACGAATTCTTAGATTTGACATGTGTCAAGTGATATGAGGCTTCGGGCTATGCGGTGTCTGCATTCACTTATGTACTCTGTCACATTGTTTAGACTAACCTCAGGTTTTCTGCTACTGCCGCATGGGGATGATATGCTTTATGAACACGATCTTACCCGGAAATGCTAGAGTTATGGCCTTTGGTTGTTACAGACATCGGGCTGACCTCAAAAATTAAACTACTTAATCTGAATTGAATATAAAATATGTCTGACTCAGCCACCGTTAAATAGAAAACACCTGAATATGGTGGGGGAGGCAATATTTCTTACATTCTGGTAATATTACAAATTAATTCTGTATGCCTGATGGATGCCTGATTGTAAGTGTGTGTCGGGTTTCAGATTTAAAAAGCCTGGAAGCAAAACTTTGACTCTGCAAGTCTATTGTGAGCCACAGGAGTGTAGAAAACTCTAAATGCTTGAGTCTTACTGCCCTCTGGTGGAAAAATAATATTTTGCATTACTTGGAACTTAAACACGTACTAAGAGGAATATATAGGCTGCCATTGTTTGGCTCTTTCCATGAAGGCTAGTATGCTGAATGGCATTGTTATCTATTGGATCCAAAACTTACATTCATTGACATAAACAAGTATCCAGTAATCCAGTAAGGATCTAGTAAAAATAATTAATATTTGTTTTAAGAGTGGTGTGTCTTAAAGTATTGGACCCAGTTAGACCCAATTGGACAGTTATGGTAGCCCATATGCTTCCATAATGGTGTTTTGTAGAGATTGTCCAACATGGAAGCTCAAGTCAAATGCATACATTGAGTACAGTGATTGGCTGTAAAATAAACTACCTGATAGATATCGGATGAAGCTCTGTTTTTATTATTATTATTATTATTATTATTAACATTTATTTTTCTCGCCATATGACAATCTTAATCTTATAGACTTAAAATATTAACTACTGTAGTATTTCTATCTAAACACAGTCTTGCAGGACACTCATTTAAGTATTATGGTTGTACAAAATCTTTCATCATTTGGTATGATTTAAATACTGCATCTCTAATTGAGTTTAATAGATTATGTGACCAATTTAATTAGACCCTGACCTGCACAATCATGATTTGGAGCTAGTGAAAATTATGCCATGAATGTAATTACTGTATTAGTCTCTATAAATAGTAAACTTATATAAGAATGTATTATATTAATTTGTTTGTTTTTTTGTGTTCGTTCCCCTGAGATGTAGGCTTATATATCCCATTAAATAAATTACAGAGCATATAGTCAATGTTCATATTAATTTAGGTAGACTGAATCAACCTAGCCGTTCATTGTAAATAATATAGGTAGAAGTACAAGAATAACATAAAACATTTCAATTTTACTATTATCTGTAAATGCATTTAGAATTCTACATTACTACAACAGTTGTGTGCAGTTACTTATGCCAACCAATCAAAAAGCTTTACTATAAGTTTAACCTATGGATTTCTGATTGGTTTGTATGGTGTAGTCTAGGAGTGCCCATGCAATCAATCAAGCAGGCATCTGGAGTAGATCTGGAAACTCTTTTTACTCAGCTTTATTAACAGAAGTCTGTATTAACAGTGATCAGTAAACACCGAACTGAAGCCTGTATTAACACTAAATAAACTGAAAAGACCTATAATAACTCTAGGGATCCTTTTATTGCTTCTCTGGTTTAACTAAAGGGGCCTTTTACTGTAGATCATTTTGACCTCATTTTAAAGTAGCTCACAAGTCAAAAAAGTTGTCATTTCACAATGGTAATAGATATCCCATTACACGTGTCTTCTTTTAACTTTTTTATTCACCCTTAGACACTTAACACACACTAACTTAGTCTTCTTGGACTTATTGGTTCCCCTTTTCTTTCTTTTCTTATTTCCAACCCCAGGGAGAGAGAGGCATGCCCGGGATGCCAGGGAAACATGGAGCAAAGGTATCTTTTGTTAGCAAAATTATAGCTGTTACCCCATGAATCCCTGTGTACCTCTTAGCCCACCCTGTTTTGTCTCTTTGCATCCACAGTTTCCCAGTTATCTCCATTACTCACACCTCCCAACTCTGGTCCTCCAGACATCATCTTCTAGTTATACTATTCACATGACCACTTTCCACTCCCTGTGTGGCTCAGTAACCCTAATTTTCATCTTGTGTCCTCTTTTTCTTTAGCTTTTCCCTGATTTCTGTTTCTGAGAGTTAAGAGGTATGACCCATCCCTTGCTTTAACTTTACATTCCTTCATATTCACCTTTTTTAACCTTACATCACTTCTACCTCTATATCTGGCCTCTGCCTCTTTTCCCCACCCCTAATCATTCCTTGTAACTCTCCAATTCCATGGGAAACGCAATGTTACTTTTTTATATATATTTGTTGTTCTTGTTGACAAGATTTACAAATGGGGATGAATCTTGCAATACTATGTTAATTTGAGTTTCCTGTGACAATGTCAGGAATAAGGTGAACCAGATGCAGTAGACCCACCAGTGACAATGGAATAATGAGAATGTTGGCCCATGCTTTTCAATATAGTGACCAAAGAGCAGTACTTTTGTGGTAAAAAGAAATGAGCAGACATAAATGATACACTTAATAGATAACTGAAATGAAAATCTAGCCAAAAATGAGGGGACCTCTGATCTGGTATTGACAGATTACCAAATAGCTTTAATATTCCTTCTGACGTATTTGTGACCACAATATTTCTGGTAGAAAATTACCCTCACTTCTTGGGTTATAAATATGTGATTTATAAAATGAGAAACCAAATTTATTATTGTTACCAGGGGTAAAATATGATGTTGTCTAGATATCAGCTAGAATCAATTTTATCTTTCACATAAAAAAGTATTGTGACCTATTCTGTGGCTGTACAAGCATTCCCATTGATGGCCATTGGTAAATCAGACTACAAATAACTCGAAATACATAAAGGTCATATTTCATCTTACTCTTTCAGTGACCTATGGTGGGTCTCTGTGTCTTAGAAAGGTCCTCATATTACATGGTTACATGGTTATGGTAGAAGAAAAGTTGGTTGTACAGAAATTGTATGGTAAGATTGTAAGGTGTATAGGGCCCTTTAAAAACCTTTGTGACATATCAGTTTAGTAGTTTTTCAAATGTTGCCTTAAATTTAGACCCATGTAGACGGGCAGTTAGACCCAGCCTAAAGGAAGCCATACACAAGGCGATTCTGCCTCAATAGATGATGTCATCCCGCTGAAGCTGGCCTCTCAGCTGATTGGCGGGCACCCTTTGTCTGCCATCCCCATTCAAAGTAATGGGATCGGCCGGGAATTTACCGGCATTTCGGATCACCATGCGATCCGACATGTGGTCTGGTCTATCTCATCAGGTGGGGCCACCCGATTGTTGGCCAAGCAAACGCCCGGGCGATTGACAGGAGTGCGCATAGTGGCCGATTAGCCGAAAAATCTGGGGGCTAATCGGGCAGTGTATGGCTAGCTTTACAGCCCTCTACTCAAACTATTTACACATGGTAAACCCTTCAGGTTCTGTTTTAATTGCTGTATGGTGGGCTTCAAACACCTTAGTGTTCAAATAGTGCTTGGCATTTTGAGAATGTCACTGCATGATATTTCCCCATATTGTAAATCTCGTCTCTGTCCTAATTACAGTTCATTTTAAGGTTGTTTTATTGATTTTCTTACATAGTAACTATCTAAATGGTATGTTATAAAATAAATCACAATGGTTTGGATATTAGAAATGTTATGCAGGTGCTAATAAAACATAGAAAGCAATGTGCAAAACCTGATGATATGTATTTTCATATACTATACAAACAATTAAAAACACATTTTATATGTACATTTCCATCATATGCATCCTTTGCAGCATATATTTTGCATTTAGTACTTAAAGTGTTGTAATGGGAATTCATTTGTTGGAGATTGATGGTTATTAGGTGTGAGCATTTACCTTAATTAGAAAAATATGCATACATGTACAATAATAAATTTACTTCTTTCCCCATAATGAAAGTAGTGGGTAGGGCCAGGCACCCCTGACTATGGAATTTTTTTCATATTCTCATCATTACAAGGAACTGGAATGAGCTCCTCATCTGTATTCCAGAGGAATATGTTTTCACCTTCCAGTCTTGTTATTTAAAAAGCAATATTTTATTATTGAATGGACTCTAGTGGTAGTTATTTGGTTTGATGGATAGGGTGAGACCAGGCCACCAAAATCCTAGGCCAACCTTATTCATCTAAAGAGAGGAGAGCTTTTTCTTTCATTGGTGACTGATAACAAGAGTAGACCATGCCTATGCACACTATTGCTTTACAATTCTTTAGTTCATTCCAACAGATGGTTGCGAAAGTTCAACTAGTATTTGTGAGTTCATTGCAAGGTCTCAAATCAATGTATCATCACCAAAATGGCTGGAGATGTAAAGAATGCTTTTTGTTGACTACATGTGTTAGAACAATACTTACATTTTTCTACATCTCCATCAATTTTAGTCATGACACTGTGTTCAGGGCCTTTGCAATTAATTCATGTAAGCATCTCTAATATGGACAACATGATTTTTGAATGAAAAGACCCCATAAGGATTCTTTCACCATTACGTGGTTTTTACCCTCGTTGTAGACATGTATGTGGAGCCAGTGTGTAAGGTACAACAGGTTTCCTCTGGAAAGCTGCTGCGTTGAATTACTGCGTCCCAAACTAATGTGAGAGGGCCCTTAAGTTTCTGGGTGACATCAACCCATCAATTCAATTGAACCCACACCCTTTTCGGTGTTCAAGAAGAAAACAATGTCACTGTACCAGTAAAACATTATTGCAAACATCTGCAGAATCATATCTAAAGGGACTTCGACGGAGGAATACTGGTTTTACAGACAACTAAGGCTGGAGTCATTTTCTGGTCTGCTGTTAGTCTGCAACAGCCCAGAAAACGTCCAGGTGCTCCTGGGGGCTCTGTTTAGGCATTTGGGGGTTGTTTATAAACAACCCAATTTTTACCCTATGAAGCAAAAGACATAAAACAAACTGGCAAACACCTCTTGTCGCTTTTGCCATGCTGTTGGGCAAGTCGTTTGTTTACCTGGTATTCAAAAACTGCCCATGTAAATAACCCCATGGTGAAGATTCCCTTGGCTAAATCAGGGAGAAATATGCAAACAGCAAAAACATAACTCATAGGGGATTAAACCCTTCTCTACCCCATCCTCCAAAAAGTTTGTCCATAAAGATGTGAATGTTTTCATTCGACATTCAACTCTAAAGCCCCCCATACACCTTTAGATTACTCCATACAATTTTATTAAGATCTACCAACAACTATGCATTGCCAGGTCCTCTTTGATAGAATACATAGTGATTGGAAGGTTTAGAAAGGTTTTGGTAGAAGAAAAGTTGACTGTACGGAAATTGTATGGTAAGATTGTACGGTCTATGGGGGCATAAAGCAGCCCATACACAGGTCAGATTTTCAATCAATCAACTTAAAACAATCAATTTTTAAGTCTGTATAAAATTGTATGTCGATTGTATCATGCCCCATATGTAGTACAAGATTTTTGATCGATTTTTGATCGATTTTTTTTTCACTCGACATAATAATCGATCCAAAATAGTCCGATTGAAATTTCAATCAGAAGTGAGGTAGAATAGGTAGAAAAAAAATCGATCAAAAATTGGTTGACCACACTTTTCAATCCAATTTTCAATCGACCGATCAAAATTTACCATCCAGTCCGATCAAAAAACGACTGAATTTTCACTCAATTTTGATCGGATTAAGTCAATTTAACCAGGTGGGCAAAACTCAATTCTCAATCAATCGATTAAAAAATTGATCGTTTTAAGTCGATTGATTGACTGTGTATGGGCTGCTTAAGAGCCGTAATGATCATTATAACTCACTTTTTATCTTTATACAAACAAAATAATCAAGATTACACATTTTATTGATTAAGCATTCAAGCTTACATTTCTTGTTTTTAAGCTCTGAAGCACACATAGTTTATGTAAATGTTAAAGATGTTGTCTGCAATATAAACACTTATTATTTGAGATAAAATATGTTCCTGGTTTTCTTGGGTTGGATTATAGAGGAACAGCTGTAGTTTGGATTAAAGTAATTTGCTTCTTCTAGTGCTAATAGTTATTAAAGAGAAAACAATTTATCTTTGAAATAACTGTATGCTGGTTCCAAATTGTCATTTCATACGTTAACCGCTCTACAGATTGATTTGAGATGTGGTAGCTGCAAGTGTGTTACAGTACTTATCAGAAGACGTCTGCATCCATCATGGGCTCAGATAAATCCATTCTGTGCACATTAGTTCCCCTATAACAATCAATCAAGAGTATTTTTGGAAATCCACAGATGCCTTTGCATTATTTCCCTTTTGGACCATCATGTGATGATGATGATATTTTACCATGGTAATAGAGATTGACCTTTGTGTCAGCACTGATTCGTCTTATGGGAGAAATCTGTAGGCTCTTATTACACTGTATATTCATCATTACTACAGGAATAAGCATCAATGACGTTTAAACTGCTCTAAAAAAAACAGGCGCCCAATGTAATATTGGATATATTTCAATAAAGAGAAAGAACTATCTGAAGTCATGTATTGCAATTGATTACCTCTGACTGGAAATATATACTGTTGAGTCTTTCTCTCTGTTCGCACAGTAAGAACATACATTTAAGCCTGCTGTCAGCACAACGGGAGTAAATTATAAAAACCAGAGGAAAGAAAAGTGTCTATGTTGCCATGGAAACCAATCTAACCAATCACAGCAATAATTTTCGGGATTCGAGTTCATAAATGAGTAATAGGGTACTATGGCACATGTTCTTATAAAACAGCAGCAAATCAATTGTTTTTCTTTGAAAATGGAAATCTTTTGGGGCCAGCGTTCCCAGATTCCTTTGTTCCAATTTCAAACATCTATTAGATGTATTACTTTTGTTTTGTATTTTATAACCTTTACTTCATATTTTATCATCAGGTGTGTAGTATTACACAACAGTATGGTTGTTTCAGATTTAATGTTTAAGCAAAACATATGTTTGTTTCCATATGTAAAGTCTCATCATTATATATGTTGAGAAGGAAAAAACTAACTTTCTCAATGAATATCAAGATTGGCCCATGACTTTAGTTTTTAATGTTGGGCCACTGTGTGTTTTAGTTTGACAACCCTGATCTAGACTTAGGACACTGACATTATATGGGAAGAGCTCCTTTTGTATATTCTGAGCAGCGTAAACTAGAGAAATGTACAATTTATCTTTAGTATTTAGTCAAAGCAACTGGACTTGCTGAAGGTTTCTTTGAAGCCGTTTCATTAGTCATCCAATTGACTTCAAAAAGTTCAATTTAAAATACTGAATTAAGAAACTCAGTAAGATGACTTGCAAAAGCAGTTGCTTGGACTTATTTCTGGTCTACCATGATGTGGATGAATGTGAACCATCACAGACATACGCAAGAGTATTGGGTGGCAACTAATAATAGTAGGGTCTTCAGTCTTAGGTGAGCCTCAACTAAATATGGAACCTCGTATTCCCATAGTTTATATTTTTATGTTTTAAAGAGTTTGTGAAAGTTTATAAATTTACCATTTATGGGAGCTTATCTCCAGATGTCTATAAAAGGCAAAACCTTAATTGTTGTATTTAAATGTTTACTTGCCATGAGCAACCACTCCAGTTTCTTTTTCCCTATATCTTACTTAAGCTTGTGGGTTCAACAAGTGTTTATGAAAAAATTATACATTATTAGAGCCTCAAAAAATATGACTTTCTGTTTTCATGGTAGTGAAGTTGTAAATTTCATAGCTGATATTACTGTCGAGTTTTATATTTTAATCATAATGCCTTCTTATTGCATTTTTAGGGTGAACCAGGAGTTTCAGGAGCAAAGGTATTGTTCATTGTATATTTCCCTGAACACCGTTTATATATTTAACTAACAGGGATTACAGATATTGTACATTCCCTACAGCAACATGAACTCTTCTCTTCATACTTGTGTTTGTAAGAATGTACAGGGTCTATAATCAATATATATCTGGACTTAAAGACTTACTAAAGCTAGGAACACACGGCTCGATTTAAGCATACAATTGATGTAAGATTAGATAAAGAACCTCGATTTTGGTATTTTATCGATTGTACCGTGTGCGCTATAGTGTCATACAATCGTAGTACAATATCGATGTAGAGAACATCGATTATTGACTAAAATCGTCGATGCCATTGATGCCCTACAAACAGTAAACTATCACTTCATCGAATACAATTGTACGATGAAAATGAAAAAGTAGTACAATCATGGTACAATTCAACGATAATTTTCCAACAAGTCCGATCACTTTTCAATCGATGTAAAGCTCTTCATCGAACTAGAATCGTCGATTGTATCATGTGTCCGTGCTACGATTTTGGTACAATCGATGTAAATTTTCATTGATTTACATCGATTGTACGCTTAAGTGTTAAATTAAATGCAGCAAGAGGGTAAATTCTTGCTGTGCGTAGGTGAGATGGTGGATGACCGCTAAGATATTTTTAGATACGGATTATGTCGTTTGCTCGGTGTGATTTATCTCTTTGTTCTTAGATTTCAAGGATAACTTTTCATGTGTAAAATAAAGTGAAAGACATCAAAATGCCTTTCCAAGGTTCTAAGAAGCTCATTGAAAGTTCATCCTTTATAATACACGGCAGCATACTCGTGATACAGATGGTCATCACTGAGTTTATTTAATTAAAAATCACAGTTAAAAATTTATAATTCACACTTGTAAAATAGCTCTAGAGCTAAAGGACATGTGTTATTTTCTTAATAACACTAATTAAAATAATGTTATACCATGCAATATGTTTACTTTGATGTTCTACAACAATGGGTCAAAAAATGCGTCCGTTGCATTTTTATGTGTTTTGTCAAAGGACTGTATGGTCCTTTTTCCATAATGTTAAAGACACATAAAGTCAAGTTTTTTGGCGCTTTAGACCCTAGGTGCCCAACCTGCGGCCCTTTGGGCATTGTTTGGCGGCCCCCCTTGGTCCTCAACATGCAGCCCCCAAAAACTGTTAATGCATAGGGCATAGCAACTCACCTGTGAAGTGGTCACACGCTGACCCAGATTTCCTAATCAAGGGGGGAGGGTCTGCATCCATGTTATGTGCAGCCCTTTAGTGATGCCGAGGGCCGCACTTGTGGCCCTCCATATCAACTCAGTTGCCCACCACTGCTTTAGACCTTGGCACTCAACTGAAGCCAGCGGAGATTTGGCCTTATCCATATTCCATTTCCCAAACATTCACTAAAGATTAATCAATCACTGTAATTTAAAGTATACTGTTTGCACCTAAAGTTTATCTCTGGTAAATGTCACATTCACTGCTCTATACATATACCACAAAGGGAGTCGTTTTTTAACCTTCAACCAGAATAAATTAGTTGATCAAGAGATGAAGCTTTGTTGACTTCAGTGAATTATGAGAGGTAGTTATGTTGACTTCAGTGGATCATGAGAAGAAGCTCCGTTGACTCCGGTGAATCATAAAATTAGGCTCCAGTGAATATACCATCAGGGGTACATATACCCCCAAGGGTGTAATTTCTTTTTCCTTCAGTCAAAATTAAGGTCATGATATGTAGCTCCATTGATTTCAGTCATTCAAAAATCATACAAGCAAAACTTATATTTTTCTGCTAAGTTATACTTTGCAGAGTGATAATTACCTTTGTGAACAGCTTAAACTATGTTAGTAAAGCAACCTATTCGTCTGTGTGACTGAAAATATATATTCTGCTTACATACAGGGTGAAAAGGGTGACACTGGCAATGCACTTGGTGGAGTTAAAGGAGAACCTGGTACTCCAGGCCTACCAGGACCTTCAGGACCAAAGGTATGTTTGTTGTTACTTCAGTTTAACCAACTTAAAATCTGAACTTGGAGTTAATACCTGAAATGTCATGCAAACTATCATGGTCCTCTATATATACTCTTACACACTTATTGCCACCATACTGGGAGACACCTAACCCTAACCAGCTATAAGTTGCATTCAATGTATGTACACATTTGTACTTGATATAGGTACAGTGTACAAATTTAGCAGTACCATGGTAGTGCCCATGTGATCCCTCTGATAAAAGAGGCTTCAGAGCTGTCATTTCATAATTTGATATACCATTTACATTTTACTTAAGATCACAGAAAAAACTATTCACTTGATTAAAATTCAGTCCATAGTGTTAACTGATAAAATGTCTTTGATATCAGTTGGGATGATCTTGTTAGAGTTAACACAAAGCACAAGGATGTTGTAAGACGTTTGTGATAGACAGGTTGAAAATTTTTGCCTTTTCTTTGAAGGCCAAAGTATGACAAACTGAGCTTTTGTAAAACGTAAAGGCAACTCTTTTTCATATCATCATTATTTCTTTTATAACTCCAACGATAAGAAAAGGTCGAAGAACAAAGGCAGCTGAAAGTACATACACCTCTTTATCAAGATATATTCTCCTAAACATTTGAAATGATTCTGTGCCTAGAAGAAATAAGCATTGTGCTCATTGCTTTGCCACCATGGTGTGAATATCCAAGCTTTAGACAGTATCTTAGTACATTTGTAGTGCATTTGTTAATAAATATCAGTAAATACTGATTGAAATTCAACAGCCCTTTAATTTTGTTTAAAATGTATATCATGGAATGATTAGTGTAAAACAAGGCTATATTTACTGCACATGGTGACACCTCAAAATCAGCCTTGCAACCCAATATGGGTCCTGACTCATAGATTGAAACACTCAGTCACATAGCTTAGAAAGGGGGCAGCACTTGATAAGGGTTTTCCATGGAAAATGGTGGCTGGGCACTAAGGCATCTTTGACAACTAAGGTTCACTTGGTAAGTCTTTAAAATATGAGGGGGGAACATCTGCATTTTGGTTCTAAAAGGTCAAAACAGGACTTCACTTTCAGCCATCTTACAGGGCTATATTGGTTGGACACTAGGACATACTGTATCTCCTTGACATCAGACGTTCAATGGGTATGCAAATGTGGACTTAAAATGATTGACTGTTAGTTGATCAAATGGAAATCAATTCCTGCCCACCAATTTCAACCAAAATGTTTTCTAAGTATTTTGAGCGATTTACGATCACCCTACGATTGTTTTACCATTGCAATAGGCATGCGCTTTATGGTACAATTGTAACTAGATCGTAAAGAAATCGATTACACTGTGTGGTAGTACGATCGATTGATGTTCAGCAATTGATCAGCGCTCGAATCACACAAAGCAAAGTTCCAGCAAAAGCCTACCTGTGTATAGCTAGCTTTACTATTAATACTACAAGGCAGTCCAATGCTCGTATGTGATGGATTTCACATTAAGCCATTATTTTTATGGTTTTTTGAGCCTGTGCAGTATTCCAATCTGTTGGCTTAAAAGCCTGATGCCTGATAATTGGCTGTTCTTGTTGGGTTATCAAACATCCACACCACAGAATGTATAATCTCTGGGATACCTTGCATATATTAGAAGAAACTAAAAGGTACATTCTGTACATAGAAGATAAATTACATGTCCTTGAATGTCAAAAACAAGTAGAAAAATTCTACACCGCTGCACATTTTAATAGTATGTATTGCTTTTGCAGTTTGCAACCATCTCATCGACCAAAGTAAACAGATATAATTGGAATGGGATCAGATCCATATTTACAAACTCTGTATTTGTGCTTGAATGAGTGTTGTGTAATTGTGTAATGTGTAATGCTTTCCTCAACCATCTCTGTTCTATTTTTGCCTAGGGAGAAACCGGTGCTGTTGGCCATCCTGGAATTCCAGGTCAACAGGGAGAAAAGGTAAGTTAATGTGATGTCCAGTAGGTTAATTGCTTAAGATCATATATTCAAATTTCAAAAAAAAAACATGTCCCTCACTTCTTCTCTTCCACTAATTCTTGGTATCTTCACAGGGTGCTGTGGGAACTAAAGGAGATCAAGGCCCCTCTGGACCAAGAGTAAGTTTTACAGTTCAATCTTTTAAATAAGTTAAAAAATTTAATTTTATATATATATATATATATATATATATCATTGTATATATATATATTTATATATATATATAAATGGGGGCACACATATTGTTTGTCTTGTGTGCAGTTTAAGTTGACCAATATTAGTTCATTTGTATTCCGTAAATCGTTGCCCTTTAAAATATTTTGGAAATATTGGTCCGTTTATCAACCACACAATTGTGTTTTATGTTTTCATTTAGGGTCCTAAAGGGGAGCCAGGAAAATTCAACATTGTGGAATATAATAGCAATCTCAGTGAGGCATTACAGGTAATAAAAGAGAGCTTTAGTTGTGTATGTTACAACTGGCACCATGTCAAATAAGCAGAGCATAGGCAATTAATAAGCACTTTGTGTTTTTGCAGACATATTACATAACTGACTTAATGTTTTGTGACATGATGAACTTGATCACCTGATTGAATTGTACTTCTCTGGTTGAATGGTCAGGATCAATTCTGTGTAAGCTAACATTGGTCCAGCTATTAAGAGAAGTACCAATCAATCAGCTGACCAAATTGACTTTGTGCTTCTCCATAAGCTGCCCTGCAGTAGGACATCTACTTATAGATAAAGGAAAAGGATATCTAAGGGTGCCTAAAGATAGGTCATGTGCGCCATCCCATTACTTAATTTATACAAAATGTTCTATTTTGGCAGAATACTCCGGAATTTGGGCCCTATTGGGACTTTATAGGTGCCGGTGCAGTCAGATGTAGTCGTGTCAAAGGGTTAAATTAAAAGGTCTTTATTGTGCGCATAAATAGGACCATAATCATACAAAATGACATTAGAAAAAAAAATTCATTTACAGTACACATATACTCAATGACAATATTTTCTATCAAAAGTACAATACATCTAGAATTTAACCTGACCCATATAGTTTGATATACACAGTTTGATATGGCTTGTGTATATCAAACTCCATGGGTCAGGTTAAATGAGAAAAAAATGTAAGAATTCTAAATGGATTTAGTGCAGTCAGATAGATGCCCCACTGGTTATGTTGGAATTAAATTAATGAATCTTGCTAGCTATTAATTGGCCAACAATGTGAATCAGTGAACTGCAGAGCAGCCAGACACCAACATAAGCGGCAAGACTCAACGTACATTTATCATTCCCCGTCATGGTTCAGGCAGTGAATGCAGAGGAATTTCAGATTGCTTAAAATGCAATTAGATGAAGGTTTTCCTTCCCTGTTGTCTGCAATGGATATTCTATCCGACTTCTTGGCCTGTCGGCCATGTCTTTCCCATATGCTTTTCCAAACAGAGCCACACACAGTCTCAATACAATTTAATTTAGCAGATATTGATCAGCTGGCTGCTTTGAATGCATAGAAACTTATAGGCTGACAGCAGATAAGAGGCACTTGGCCCACACACTCCGTCCATTTGTTGTCGGCTATAAAACCTCAGACGTGCTCAGAACAAATCTTACCTCCAGTCCCATGGGTGGGTAAAACACAGGGGATTTGTATATAGTTTATTGCTGCAGATTTTGTCCTGGAGACCATTTAACTACTTACCGGATAAACATTTTCCACAACGGTTCCTTTAATGTAATGCAGCCTGTGCTCCATACTAAACACCCTCCAGCTCCACCATGTCTATATATCGCTGAAAGCCAGTGAAATATGGAGAAATACATTTTGTTACCCAACTGATTTCACACTAATTGGCTGCCTGTGTTAGTAATCACAACTGACAGCTCAACGTTAGAATGAAATGATTTCATGCCTATCTTCCCCTGCTCAAAAAAAAAAGAGGGAAAAGTGGTGTTTACCAAATTTAATTCATAATAATGATGTATGTCAAAATATCATTATTTAAAAATTGTCATTTCTGCTCAAAATGTTACATTGTGAACTCTTCTGAGAAACATTGACAAGAATATAGATCAGTTACTATATGAATGCATAATTAAATCAATCATTGTGTTAAACCAACCTAGTGTAAATTTGCACATTATTTGCCTATAAAATATATAATATATATAATATATAAAAATAAAATTGACACAAAAAAAAACTATCTTGACTTAACCCCCCCCCCCCATAGACGGGCAGACTCCCGGCCATAGTTGTAGCAGACCAACCTGCGTGCGCGCTCCCGCCGATCAAGGTTGGTCTGCCGCAACTATGTGGGAGCCCACCTTGAATTATGTAGAAAAAAAGCCGGCAAGTCGGGTCGCACACGGATCCGACATGCCGTTTTTTTTTCTCTACAACTGCGAGGCAGAACAGCTGCAGCTTGTAAACAGGGAGGGGGAGTCTCCTCCCCCTCCCTGTTAATTGGCTAGTCGGATGGGAGTCCTGTGTGTCAGTGGAAGACACAGGATTCCTGTCCGACATGTAGCAGACTGATTACAGCGTGGTGACGTCACCACGCTCTAATCAGTCTGCTAAAGGTCTGCCATAGATCCATAGAGGTGTCAAGGCAGGCTTTAGGGCTTATACCCATGGTTGTTTCTCATGATCGCTTTCTAATCGTTAAAAAAAATGTCAATGCACTTTATTTATCATAGGAGTCTATGAAGGGCTTTAAAAAGGACAACATGTGCTGTTTATTAAGCTTTAGGCTGCATTCACATGGTCATGATATGAGACGTAAGTGTATAGCTTCATAAACGACAGCACATTTTGTGCATTTTAAATCTCCTTCAATGATATCCTAATGTGATTTTGTTTGGTGTTTAAATGTGCCGAAGGCGACATGAAAAATGACCATGTGAATTAGCCTTCTAATATTCAGTTTTCAAATCTCTGTCCAACCTAATAAACCAGCTCCCCCTAGTTTAACAATGAGGTGTTATCATCCATGATATGTAGACATTTATAATCATTGGAATTATTTGTGGTTATTACAATTATTATTGTTGACAAACTATTTTATTTCCAGGGTCCTCCTGGACCACCAGGTCCTCCAGGTACAGCAGGACAGAAGGTAAGACAATTGACTGTGCTGCATGTCCTGAGAATGAGTGAATGTGTACATGTGTACTGAGCTTCTAGGGAAAGCTCTTCATGAGTTCAAATATGTGCTACATGTCCACGATGGTGCCAACATAGACTTTGTCTATGAATGCTTTTACAATAGGATGTCTTCAGTTTAAGTTCACACAAAAGGTTTACTCAAAATCGTTATAACATTTGTTTCTAAGTTAGGTTTAGGCTGAGCCTACACAAAATGTGTTCGTCGACTGCGGGTATAGTGCAGCAGCCCCCTGTATTCCCCTATTGCAAATGATGCGCCAGTCTATGTTCAGTGGCTTATGCAACAGATTCACAGGGCGATGGCCTGCGGATGCAGCAAAAGCATGTAGCGTGCTCATTGGTAAACAATGGCCCGTGCTCTAACCTCTCCGAAACAGCATCAAAAAGCGGGGACGGCTGCTATGGACACATCACGCCGATGTGTCCATAATGCCATTCATGCTTTCTGGGGATGCCTAGTGTAGACCCATCCTTAGTGTCCACTCCATATTTAGAGCATGGAGTGCCGCGTCTATATTGCAGGGCCATGCAGTACCCCCTAAACATCAATGGACGTATCTGCAAGACGTGGAAAAGCAGCAATGTTGTTCAGGCGCTTCTTTTTTTTTTTCTAACTCATTCAGCTTTTCAGATTGTGCTAGATGAAGTGATATGAGTGTGTCTGAGTTTTCCACAGTACAGATCACAGAATTCTCATTACTAAACAAGTGCACTCTACACATGTTTTTGCAAATTTACACTATAAAAGTGATGGCAAACCTTTTAGAGACCATGTGCCAAAACTGAAACCCAAACCCCACTGATTTATCTCAAAGTTATCTCAAATTATAAGATAGAATAGGGGAGGGTATGGGCCACTGTGTGCAATCAGAAGAGAGAGGAAGAGAACTGAAAACATTGAGAAAAGGGAAGAGTGGAGTGGTTGGTCGGAGCCTATTCTACCCAGATCACTACTGGTGATAGGTTCCGCCAACCGGGACTTTTGAGGGCACAGCGATAGTAAAGTACATGGATGTGCTTACGGTTAAAAAAGTATCATTTTATTAAATCAACAGCATGATAAAAGACAGTAATAAGTAATGCATAATACATGATTAGATTTAGTGAAAAACATAAAGTGGTCACAGTCAGACAGTGTCATATATATTTTTACGAGTATACATCACTCCGGGCGCAAAGCGCCAATCCGACGCGTTTCTCCCCAAAATCAGGGGCTTCCTCAGGGAGGAGTGGCAACTGTACAATATATGATCCTAATGATAAATCAGAATACATGATGGTAAGAAATCAAACATTGTATAAAACCGTAATGCATCAAATCAGTGGCCTATAAGAAAGGAGGAACCTACAATATGTGTTCAAGGGGCGTCTTCCTTGACTCTTAGGGAGTTACCTGCTTGCTTATTGGAAGGCGGACATGTCTAAATGTTTAGGTGGACACCCATAACTCAGCCCACTAATTGTAATATTACTAATTAATACTCATTACCTCTGACTGACTCATGGCTCCGTAAAGTCTGCTTTATGTTTATACTAATTTGCATGGGCCCTTTGAAGTAAGAGTTTAAGCTAGCAATATCCTGCCCCCTGTGGTGATGTGGCCTGTAGATAAATAGGTTTGATCTGGCTTTTGTTAGGAGGTTCTAATCAAATTAACATTCTATTGTGTACCAGATCTATTGTTTAGGGTTGACTGACTGTTTAGGGTATGATTCCATGTGAAACTAGTATTTGTCTATTAATGGAGATTAATCATAAAACTCATATGCAACATCTTTCCTTTGTGCTGGCTGACAGCTCGTATGACCACAGAGAGGGCTCCAAGTGCCACCTCTGGCACCCGTGCCATAGGTTCGCCACCTCTGCACTATAACATAATAAAGGATATGGAATGTTGGAAATTATAGATGCACTGTATTTACATGTGATATATCTAGAACATTTAAAAAAAAAATTCATGCAATGCAAGACCTTAAATAAAATGACAAATCAGTTCAGTAAATATATCATCTGTATTACCCTCTTACTTTGTCAGGGTGAAATTGGATTGCCCGGTCCTCCTGGCCATGATGGGGACAAGGTAAGAAAGGCATTTGCTATCACTTCTGCTTTGTTAATATGTTCAACATAAAAAAAGAAGAAATCAAAACCAAACCATCTCAAATATTTCACAATTATAACCAAAGGGAAGTGGTTTGCCTCATAATGAAAAATCACAAAAATTACAAATGTAAAAGAACTATATTGCCCACATTTTATAAAAGCTTGGTTGTTGGGTTGTAAAAACATGTAATGTTAGTTATTTTAGTCTTTTTTGGGGGGGGGGGCAAAAACTCCTTTTCCCATATACAGTCTATAAGTAAGGTTATAGGTCTTACAATTTAAAAATGTCACATTTTACATTTCTTATAAATCTTCTCTTGCTTTCATTATGATGTCACAAGGAAAATACCAGGTGGGTCACAGGGCAATGGTTTCATCAGTCATGTTCATTTTAGTAACTCATTGTTCTGTTGTCAGTTTAATAATTGGAAGAAATACTTATGTATAATGAATCTTATTGTGGTTTTAGGGCCCTCGAGGGAAAACTGGTGATGCTGGAACCCCAGGCCCACCTGGGCCTCCAGGACAAGACGGACTTCAAGGACCAAAAGGAGATATAGGCCCTAGGGGAATACAAGGGCCAAAGGGAGATAAAGGAGACGTAGGACAATCAGGATCACCTGTAAGTTACTTTTTTTGTATGGGAAATAATACAGAATGCATTTTGTATTTAAGTGAGACATTGAAAAGTTTTTTTCCTAAGTTTAGTGTTGATACTTTATTTATTGAAATTAGCCTGTTCAGCTTTAAGTCTATATGGGGTAATGTCATTGCAGTACATTTTCTATAAGGGTCCAATTCCTTGTAAATTGAAGGTGCTAGGGAGAAGTTGTGTCTCTTCTCAGTGTCTATTTTTATGTATTTAAACATTTCCTGAAATGTATATACAGCTTATAACAGATCTGCCTGCCTTTTACCAGAATATGCCATGTAGTAGCACTTCTTCTAGGACTGGTATTCCCTAATTAACCACAGCTTAGACTATACCATGCTACACATCTGAAGTGTAAAATTTAAGTTAATATTACTGAAATTATTTTCTTCTCTTAGGGTCTAGATGGCCCCAATGGAGAAAAGGGAGAGCGTGGTGACCAAGGAGTTTCAGGGCCCCCAGGTCTTCCTGGCCCAATTGGACTTCCAGGGCTTACAGTAAGAGTTTTTAAACTTTTAAAGCTTATTTAGAAATTAAGCTAACAAATGACTCTTGCCCAAACTAAGCCAGTTTTACAAAGCAACAGGCCCTCCAATCTGCTAACCCATTAATTGGTTGGCATCTTGGAAAGAAACCTTGACTATGCTTTGGGTTGATCTGTATGCAATGCTAAGAACCCTTTCTAAATTTGGGCATTTGGTTAAGGCTGACAATGACATATCATAGATAAAAAGATAATTAACCCCATCAATTCTACCATATTACCCCATAACCTTAAAGCAGGGAACACACGGCTGGATATTGGAGCCATTAAAGGTTCCCTGCAGCAGCACGATGACATCATCACACTGTTGTCAGCACTGCTGAGGTCTCCATGAAAAGCAATGGACATCAACAGTGGTAAACAGTCATGTCCAATATCCCTGGGATGGCCACATATGATATGGGCCAGATAGATGACCGTCAGCGTGCACGGCACTCAAAGCAGCCATCGATCTGGCCCATATCTATACATGTGTTCCCCGCTTAAGTACCAGAAAGCATACAGAGTAAAGGGAGGGTGGAAGGCCCTTGACCTATCAATAAATTTTGTTCTTTTGTTTAAAATGGCCAAGTACTGATTAGTTTTCACCTTTTTATTATAGACTGCTCCATCATACTCTAAGCTATAATGGTTTCCAGTTTTAACCTCCATTATGTTACTGAGGATGGTTTAAGACAGGAATGTTTGTTAAAGAGTGTCAACTCTTTTCAATTACTGTACAGATGAAATATTTAAATGAGGTTTGCTATTTATATGGTAGGATAACTATAGGGAATCATTTCCATTTAGTAAATCAGCATAAATTTGTATTTTCAATATTGAGTATAATATCAAAACCAACAAAGGAAGTCATTGTGGACTGAAAGGCCCCTGCAGTCTATGAGAATGAGTATATGAGTCTATTCTGTAGTTGGTTTAGCTTATTTGGCTTTCATTCATTACCTAAAAAAAGGAAACCAATTTGGTAACCCTTCTCTTATTGTCATTGTTATCCGACATAAAGCTTTCAGGTAATGATTTTGTGATATTTTGTACATTTCCATTATACAGTATTAGCTTTCTGCTTTTGTGTCTAAACCTGGACTTAAAAATTACCACTTGTAAATCCGATGTATTTTTGGCTGTTTTTTTATCATTTATATTTCCAATTTATATTATGCTAATACATTTTTACTAGGGAGAGAAGGGCGATTCTGGAGACAAAGGAGAAACTGGGAACTCCGTAAGTGATTTCTATTTTCGTTTACTGATTTATGCCTCGTTTAAAGAGACTGCAGTGCCACCAAGTGCCAACATATAACGCTTAAAGCACAGAATAATTAAGTATTCAAAGTGAATTTACATCAGTCCTAATTAGCAATATAACTTTATTGCACTTTAGGTGTCGGGGCCACCTGGACCTCCTGGCGTTCCTGGACCAGTGGTAAGTGGTTATTAAAAGTTTTCTTAAATTTAATGTGTCCTTTAAGTCAAGGTATATTTGGAAATATATTTGTAGTTTTAGGGTCACATTCCCTATAAAACATCCTGTCTGCAATCCAAAGAATGCGATCGGAACAGCTTGCACCATAATAGCAATCCACTCTTTGACAATGCCAACCTCTTTCAATGTTCTGGCACTTTTATAATACTTCTATAACAATAAATATCATAAATCTGTACTGTTCTTCATTTACTCTCTATTTATCTTTCCAAAACTAGTATGCATTTGCTTTAGAAACTGCAGAGAAAGGCTTCTTACTAAATAGTCTATATAAAAATATGTACCTACCGTTACAGTAACTTTTTTTTTATTGTAAGTAAAACGGAATAAATGGACAAAAATTCCTTTTTGACTTCCTTCAGTGACTACATATGTGAAATTCTTAAGGGTTTCTATTTTTTCTTTCTTCCTTGGTGCATACCTGTTAGTTACGGAATGCCAAATAAGTAGTAACCTAGACTTTAACAAGCAAATGTGCTTATATTGAATGTACAATGTGTGGAGTTGTTGGTCTCCAACATAACTCACAAGATTGTATGTTGGAACAAATTTAAGAATAATACAATTCCTCAGCCTCTGCTGTCCTCTGCTGGAGCATCACTGATATTGCCAAAGCATTAAAAATTATTCAATGTGTTCTACTCATCTTTTTTGAGTATATTTTTTAAGTTTAGGTAGATGAACAATATTATGAAGAGCAAACATTTGTTAATAATTTTAACGCTGATAAATAATAAATGCGCTTCTTCATACGAAGCCTGCACCTTGTCCGTGGCCATATATTTGATAGAATCTCAGCTGAATGTATTCTGAATGGATAATTTGACATATTTATTTTCAGATCACACAATAACGACTAATTATTTTGTGCTTTTTTTTCAAAGGGTCCACCAGGACTTTCTGGCCAAAAGGTAACTGCAGCATGTGTTAAAATGTGCTGTAATCTTTTGTGTGTGCATTCCAATACATAACACATAACTTTTAATGAATTCTAAAAAAACATTATATAAATGACACAGATATCTATTAATGTATTAATGGACTATGTGATTGCAGTTTATGATTGTCTACCTTTAACAGATTTTTTTTTAATGTATAAGTGTATTTTTTAAAGCTTTCCTGGCCTTAAGGACTATAAATGGCATTCCCATGTTATTAAGTTTAAACATCATCACTTACCCAACCGTGGTCCCGCTATGTAAACATAAACTTTACAATGCCTTTACAGGAATACTCAATGAATAAACAAAAAATTAGTGGGTATTATAGTGCCTATACTGGGTCTATTTGTAGACCTTGGACATGCTCAGTAGCTTACACTTCAGAAGTTTCCATTAGAGAATCATAGCTGGGGATGGGATGCAGTAAGTCATAACAAGTACAAGGGTATAATACATATTTCTAGACAAAGAAAGCTTATGATTATGGGTTACGAAATATCTGTAATAAAAAAACAAATAAAATATCACTTTAGACCTTCAGGAGTTAATGCAGAAAAACCTATGCAGCCATTAAATGGTGCATTTTTTAACGTGGCTTCAGAGTCCTTTTGCAAAAAAATGTGTGACAAAACCATGCCCAACGCTTATTCATTAGATGATTTAATGCACCTATACACACACAGGTGCATCCCTGCGTCCATTGCATAGCAATAAAGGCATTTTAGCACAATGAAGAATAGGCCTGACTTTGCTGCCTGGCTATTGCTAGTATTATACTGTGCAAATCAAGACCAGAAGGTCTTAAAAAAATGGAAGGATGAAGAGATCCAGCCACAACCTGGAGTCAGACAGTGAAGCAGAGACCCAAACCCCAAACAAATAAGCTTCTGCAATGCAGGGAGCCCCATTGCATTGGTAAATTTAAGGTAGCTTGGTGTTGGTATTTAATGCACTAAATCCCATGCTTAAGAGCACCATAAATGTCATAATATCACTTTAATAGTTTTGTACAATCAACTTTAGTTTAACCAATATGTTGTAATATTGGAGACCTTTCTAAACTATCCAATCAATCTGTATGCATACAACAAAAAAAGTAAAAATTAACCCAAAAGCGTTAAAATACCAAGAGGTGGCTGGCTTCTGGGGACTTTGTGTGGCCAGAAACCATACATAAAAAAGTTTTTTTGAATAGCAAATGTGAAGTAGCAACTTTATTATACATGTTCTGTAGGCCGGTCCATACAAGGTTAGCCATACAAGGTTTAGATCGTGTTGCACATAAAGAAAAAGTTAAAACGTAATACACCATGTCATTCAATGTGGAATGCAAAAAATATATACAGGTTAAATATACATGTAAAACATGGTTGGAAACAAGGGGAGACAATCCAATTACTAGCACAGTACCCCCCTGTGTCATAATCCCCCCCTACATGTTTTGGCCCTTTTGCCCTCATCAGGAGGGCCTGAATAACTCAGCCTGAATATTATGGTGTAGTAATAATCCAGTCCCTCTCCACTGTGTCAAATTTCTGACCATCCCAACATGGAACTGAGATGGTCTCAAAGAGGTCCAAGATTATAGGGTTGCAGGTAAGGGTTTTCCAGGGTAACCTGCCAGCTGATGGGGGTGCCAATCTGTATGCAAACACAGAGGCCCCTGCACCACTTTTTGGTACAATTTGTAAATTGTAAATTGTAAATTTGTAAATTGTACATAGAGAATTGAAGGTGTGTGTTGAATAGTATGAATATAGTACAACAGATCAGTATAGATTAAACAGGCCCTAAATTGTTTATTTTTTCGCAAATACTTTTGTCTGACAATATGAGAGAATCCAAACAACACAAACTTTTGTCTATTAGCTTTTAAACTGTCTAAATTTTTGACTTATTGAAAAGAACCAGGAAGAACCAAAGCGTTTTGTTGGGACATCTGGAATAGATACATTTTAATCTGCGTTTACACAACTTGATTTAATCCAGATCTCTTTATTATGATAAATAAGTTATTATTATCTAAGAAATCCAAATAATTAGACCATGGATGTTATTTTAGAGTGACTAAATGACCCATTTGATGGTGGTTCTATTTCTCTTATCCCAATACAATTTGTTTTCAACAGGGTGAAGTGGGAGAGTCTGGTGCAAAAGGGGAGAAGGGAAATCAGGGAGAAAAAGGAGATAAAGGTCCATTGGGCTTACCAGTAAGTAGATGTGGCAGCTATTATGTTGAAATCCGATGGTATGTTCCTCAAAGTGTTAGAATATGGCTGTAGAGTTAGGGTGTTCTAGATTTTGGGTGTTCTTAAGACATCACAAGCTTATGCACCATGAATTTTTTACCAGCTGTATCAGCTGAATATGTTAGATGTCCTTCAAGGACTCTGATAATAATGAGTTCCTAGGCATCGTGTGGCGGTCCCTGCTCTTCCTTCCTTCTTGTAGTTGGTGATTCTAGAATACAAGATGTTGGGTATGAATATTTAGGACTTTAAAGGAAGGCATTTAAAATTCAAAATTATGACTAAAGGCCCCCATACACATCTAGATTTTTCATCCAATCAACTTAATTCAATAAATTTTTGGGGTTGAAAATCTATGGCAGCCCACATGGTTAGATCGACCTAAACCAATTAAAATTGGAGAAAAAAATTATTGAAAAAGGACTGGACATGTTGGAAAATTTTAATTGGTTGTATTGAAATGCATTACACTTTCAACGGATCCCCAAAAAGTTGATCAAATATCTGTTACTACAGTTGACAAACATACAATCAATCACCAATTTCCCTGACCCCAAAAAATGTATCTTTTTAAGTTGATTGAACATAAAATCCAGGCGTGTATGGTGGGCTTTAGAGGTCTCATTTTTAAAGCCAGTAGCCACACAAGGATCCACCGAAACATTAGTATCACTATAGATAAGATGTGTCCCTTCACCTAGTCATTTTTAGAGTGT
Organism: Ptychadena robeensis; assembly: GCA_036250615.1. NCBI lineage: Eukaryota > Metazoa > Chordata > Amphibia > Anura > Ptychadenidae > Ptychadena > Ptychadena robeensis. The sequence continues at coordinate 28,141,190 of CM070037.1, read as the reverse complement.
TCTACGATACTACTACAACTATTGTAGTAGAATGAGATTGAACTGCTGCACATCGTTCTGGCCTCATTTCGCTTGTTGATACTCACCCTTGGATAAGGAGAATATCATTATTGGGATCTCCAGTATTATTATTAGAAAACTAATACAGCCAACACAATAAAATAATATAGTGAGAATATGTTTTACTGGAATTCTACTCTCATTCGAACCCAAGAAAAAGGCAATTTTTTTCAAAGCCCAAACATTTGTACCCGCCTCACTGTAGTCTGGGATTAATGAAAAATGACTATGTTCCAAGACCATCCATGATATTATCATGTGACTATGTGATCCAACCCGCTGTTATTAGATAAAACGACATACATTGCCGTGTTAACATATTTTGATTTAATTCCGTGTGACTACACTCCACTAATGAGACGCATGTTTCGTACCATGCTGTGGTTTAACTCAAAGATGTGATTTTATACAAAGATGAAGTGATGTTATGCTGTGTGCATGCATTTTGTTTGCTTGGTGATGGAAGTTTTCAAAATTATTGATTGATTTTTCCATTAATGCATATATTTATTACGTCGTGAAAAAAACAGGCCTTCACATATTTTTCACTCCTTTGTATTCAGTTGTGTTTTAGCACATTCATCAATAATGTAAAAATGCATAGGAGAATCATATGACGGAATAAAGCTGCCATACTGAGATGAGGGTTCTGGGAGTCTGGGACATTGTGTGAGATCTATGATTCTGGATGTTCTGTGGAATAAATTTAGGGCTGATCAAGTAGGCTGACCCTCTTATCCTGCCACTCTGAATATGTCACTGAAGTGATAACTATTCAAATTATAAATTTTTTGGACCCATAGAACTGGTATGAACTATGTGTAATTTTACAAGCATGTAGAAATCTATGTAGACAGCATGCAGAGCATTGGCCACTGTTTGTGGTCTCATTCATTTTTAATTTACCACTGTGGTTTTGTGTGGAGGCAGCCATCTTTGTAAAGGAAGGGGGTTTTTTATCCTCATGTCGGAGCCTCCAGCAAGCAGAACAGCAAACGGCAAATCTCACTCAAACCCCATGATATTAGCAGTCAGAGGCCATCCTAGCTATAGCTTATCTTAGCTATACAACTGTGAGACTGGAGGTCTCCTGCAACATATAATATATCACATCTCAACTGAGTTTTAGTTCTGACCAGAACCACTACTACATACTGTAGTTTAGATGCATGTCAACTGGTAACTCAATAGTATGTCAGATATATATGTATATTATATATACTATTAAGGTAAATCCAACAGTGTGATAACTCTTACGGGTCCCTATTACAAAAAGAAATGCATATCTTTTACAACTCTGCAAAATATCTGAAGTCTGCTATATGCAATTATCATGAGCCATCATCCTTCAAACCACACTTCATTCTATAATCCAATTACTGTACCTTATAAAAGCTGAACTCCGGGAAGAGAGAAAACTACACTTTTTTCATTTCAAATCCATGTGAACTGTCTAACCTGCCAAAGAAATTGTTATTCTGATTCAGTAAAGTATTGTGATGCAGTGCCTGTACTCTTCAAGGCCACCTTGTAGGTTACATCTTACCTGAAGAAACTGCCACTGAACATTAATCAGATCAATTATTAACTTGTATATGTATAGCGTTAACAAATAACACAGCGCTGTACATTACATTACACTTGAGATGCAACACAAAATAATACACAGGTACAGGTTATGACACAGGATGGGGTTAGACCCCTGCCTGATTGTGCTTACAATCTAATTGGTTGGGGAACAGAGAATTGCTTCTGTTCCAATCGTGAAAGTTAAGCCCCCCATACACCTTTAGATCACTCCATACAATTTCCATTAGATCTACCAACAACTATGTAGTATAGTGGCCTCCCTGATAGAATACATAGTGGTTGGAAGGTTAGAAAGGTCCCCATATTACATGGTTTTGGTAGAAGAAAAGTTGATTGTACAGAAATTGTATGGTAAGGTTGTAAGGTATATGGGGGGCTTTAGGGTCTGTGTCAATAGTCCTTTCCTTTAAGGGTGCCTTATCACCCTTTTAACATAGGAATGCAAAATCCACTTCAAGAACACACAACTCTCAATATATTTTAAATAATCTCAGGAGCATCTCAAACAGATGTCCAACAGACCCTATTGACACAAGCCAAAAACACAGATGTCCATAAACAGACACTACTGTGGAGGGCATAAAGCTTGGTTTACACCACTGCCCCTCCATCTCTTACCACCTTACAATCTTACCGTACAATTTCTGTACAATCCACTTTTATGCATTTAATATTCATTTCAGGGAGGTCACAATACTACATAGTTGTTGGTAGATCTAAATGAAATTGTATGGAGTGATCTAAAGGTGCATGGGGGGCTTCAGCCTGCACCCCTAAATATTGGGCCATCTATATAAAGATATAAGTTTATGATTTTTTAAATAAATCTAGAGCTGGATTAAATGGTGGCTTTATATATGATACTGCATTTTGATATGATATGATCATTTATATATTTATATCATATATATAATTTGATATGATAAATGAAATTCAAGGCTCATCATCACTTGATAGCATTTAGGTATTATTACTATTAAGCACAAATGGCAGGACTTTTTTGACAGTTCGTTATGTTTACGGTTATTAAGATGAACATATTAAAAACATTACATCTTTATGAAACAATTATCTTCTATCTATTTGTGCAAATGTTTTGTGAATTAACAGTGATAATTGTTACTAATGTACCAATGGGTGAGCTATGCATACAATGGAGAGGCATCAGTGTCTCCCCCCCAGCAATGGCAGTGTTAGATTTTAACATGTCATAAGGTTACTGTGTCAATGTTCCATAACCTCACCTTCCCTTTTACCGTTTCTCATGTGTTGCTGATCTGATCGTAAGGGAATTAAAGTGTATGTATGTATTCAGTTGCTGCTTCACTCACCTCTCCCCTCCCTAATTGTTTTCCCCTTCCATTTCCTGCCCCTTCCATGTGTATTGACACTCTGCCCTGCTGTTCAGGGTGCTTCAGGTTTAGACGGCAGAATTGGTCCACCGGTGAGTCTTAACTCCATTATACTAACCTACATTTTTCCTATTACCTTGCCTTGTCCCGTCTGCTCCTAACTGCTACCTGTCTGCTACTAAATGACTCCAATATCCAATTAGCAGCATTATACCCAAAACTAATGTACACAGAATATCTAAACCTTTTAGTTTGTAGAATTACACTTTAAGCAATGAAACATACATACCAAATACATTACTGTCCAGGTGGGGTTGCAGTTCTGTTTCCCTGTTGTGTGATGTTATTTGTGACTATGATCGTTGCACAGAAATGCTGATTTTGAATCATGACAGTGGAATGTAAAGATGTCTATATATTTCTTTCAATTATTGAGCAGCAATGGTACTGTCCATCAAGAGTGGGGAAAAGCTGGGGATGATGGTATACTGAATATATGATAAAACCACACCAGATTACACATAAGATGACGAGCCTTACATATCCATAGAAAGTTTCATGAGTTGTGAAGTTTCCTTCCATGTTTTTGAGTTGGGTTTGGTTCATCTTTTTTGGTCAACCCTTCAAGAGAAGTGACCTTATTGAGCAGGTGAGAAAGTGACCCTCATCATCTGAAGTGTTTGTTGTCAGGATGAAAAATCTGTGCCACTAAAATAATCCCCTGCCTACCCTATTGGAAAGAATCTTTATGTTGGCCACATTAAAAATTCCTGTCATGTCTTATGGGCCTCTAGTTACAAGTAAGATTGTTCTCTTTCTAAGAGTAGGCTCTGGATGGCCTTATATACCTTACTTGGGTACTTGTGTACACATCTCTGCATAATGAAAGTAACACGGAGCTATAGAGTTGGCTTAACCTACTGTTTGCAATAGACAATGAAGGTTATAAAAACCATATTTAACTAGGTGGGTATAGTATTTATGCTTGTGTTTCCAGTTATTTGGCCCCTAAAATAACAGCTAGACCAGGGGTAGGCGAAAGTTTTGAGGGCTTTTGAAATTTGACAGAGGGGCTGGAGCAAGAGCATGTAAGGGCTGCCCGGCATATGTGTCCTAAGTCCTCATAATGGGAAATGGGTCCCTAAATGGCAAATTATTGAATACAAACTACTGCCATTAAGAGGAGACCAAAACGATCATCCTACACTTGCATTTTCAGGGAACGAGTGGAAGGGAGCCAGAGAGTCTTGACACCAAGGTGACAAAGGGCCTTAGTTTGCCCATATCTGAGCTGGACACAGGTGTACAGATTATAGATTAGAGCAAACCTTTGGTAGGTTGGTAGGTACTTATCTTTATGATTAAGCTGTAAATCTTTGTCATTTAAGTGAAGTGAAGAATTAAATAGAGAAAATTCAAACACAAATCATTATGTGTCCAACACATTGTGTTTATACCTTTATTGAAGGTTAACATTGCCACCATGATGGAATGCTTACATATGAAATTTACTTAAGCTAAATCTAAACTTTTGGAGACTTGCTTTACAAACACGTTTCAATGTAAGGTACTTATAACAGCTTCCTGACTGAAACATTATTTTCTGTATTATAACACCTTCTTACACCCATTCATGGCCTAGTATTCTCCTTTGTTTTGTATTACTACATATGTTGTAAGAAACATATACTAGAGACACGTTTTGCTGAGTACTTTATAAAGTTCACTATGGAACTCAACAGCACGTAGAAGACCTAAAGAGGTACCACGTTATTCCTTTAATGTTCGGTTGATACAGTAGGGTTGTGAGGTGTAGTAGATCAATAGCTTATACGTTTATGTTATTTTTTATAATCCTGTACCAAAGTTTAGACCTGTAAGGGTGTTAAATAAGTTGCTCATCCAAGCCAACAATGGCATGATGAATTCAGTGTTGGGGATGCAATATTACTTTGTTGTACATTTCTGAAGGGTATCTACTGTACTTGCATACTGCTAGTGTTTCTTCTGTATGATGTATATAAGGTATATGGCCTGGCCGTTTGATCTCTATAAGTGCATCCATTTCTGCAGCATGGTGATTTACAAATTGCATGCTAAGCTACTTTCTTGAAATGATGCAAAACCCTTTTCCTTTTAATCCAATATGTTTTGTATCAGTTACAACGCTTAAACATTTAACTAAACCAGTATGTCTTTATGAGGTTACCCTTTTCAGCCGTGAGTTGTTGACCACTCATTAAGTGCATTGTCTGCAGCTTCAAAATATATGCCTATTTTTCTACTGAACCGTGTTACCTATCCATACATACTTACAAAGACCTGGTTAGACTCAAAGCTGAAAATTGTAATGAGCCATTGATTGCCTGGTCTCCTTTCTACTTGCTTGTTTCCTGATTGTCAAATTCATAACCTATTTAAACATTACTTACAAGGCATCCTTGTTTCTTTATATATTAGGGGACCCCTGGACCAATTGGAGTTCCAGGACCAGCGGGACCAAAAGGGGAGAGAGTAAGTAGAGTGCATAGTCTTGTAAAAATTGATCCCTTGGTTATTTTAACTTTGGAGTGCTAAAGTGGCAATTTTTATATTGAAGGGCAATAAAGGAGATCCTGGTGTACCGGGACCAACAGGACCAGCAGGGCCACCTGTAAGTATACTTAAATAGAAATCAGCTGGAATTCTGCTTGGTATTTCTAGTAAGAAATATACTGTTCATGTTGACCATAGATCTAAAACGTATACTGTATTTTTTGGACTATAAGACGCATTTTTTCACCCCCCATCGCGGAGAAAAAGCGTCTTATGGTCCGAATGCTCTCCCGGCAAGGAGATTAGGCGGGGAGCTGGAGGAGCTGTCAGATGAGAGATCCGCCCAAAGCAGGAACTTACATCTGAACTGTATAATTGCTTATGGCAAAAGAGCCCTGCTGGTATAAGCAATGAAGAGAAGGAAAGATGAACTGCCATCTATACCTCTTTCCATGTCCTCGGGCCTGCAATCACTCTGCAGCTTCCACGGGCCACACAGGCACAGCCAGAAAGGAGAGGGAAAAGGCTCTGCAGCTCCCAATCAGTGAGGAGAATGGCGTGATGTGCTGTGAGAGTACTGCTGCTAGTGACATCTACTTGCTGAATTTGATATTGCATTAATTTAATCAATTGCATTAACCCAATTGATGTGAACAATTTTATATATCAAATATTTTTTTCCTGGTTATCCGGCTTTAAGAACTGGGTGCGTCCTATTGTCCGGTGCGTCTTATAGTGCATCTTATAGGAAAATATGGTACCTATAAACAATTAAGTTATCACACTTTATTCTATATTAAAGTTTATTGCATGCCTTCCTGTACCTTCCTGATAGGTGCTGGAAAATGGTTCATAGGAGAGGTTTGCATTTGCTAACCATGACACTTTTTAGCAGTTGCACAAGTTTATCAAGAACCCCCTCCAAAAAACTTGAGATTCTAAGCAATATGAACCCCAAGAAATTGTTGAAGTATGTATAATTGGATGACTTTTTTATTTCCAGGGCCCTGCTGGTGAGAAGGGAAGCCGGGTAAGAATGCAGACATGCTCTTGATTTGTATTAGCATGTGACTAATCTCTTTATATAAGGTGGAATGATTAGCATATCATAGCTTCAATGCAGTGCAAAGTAGACTGCTCGTTCTTTATAATTAAGTTGATACATCCAAGTATATGGATCATTTTGATATAATGATCATTAGTTTGCTGCTATATGATGTAGTTTACCAAATCAGGTAAAGAAGCAGTGTGTTTTTGGGTGAAAATTAGATTGGAGCTCTCCTCCTAGTTTCATATTTTGCATGATTGTGCTGTGGGATCTTTAGGAAAATCCATCCTGCATGTAAAAACCTGAGATCAAGGGCAAGTGAAGGAGTTAACCATAGCAACCCATGAATGGTTTCCATATTTATTTGCGGGAACCCGTGTTTGTGGGAAGACTGCAACTGGTATCTTTGTTATGGAGTAACTACTTCCACTTGAGTTTTTTAATAGGAGGCCCATTAGTATGTTGTGTACATGTAAGCATGTTATGCCACACTGCAGCATATACTTTGTGAGAAAACAGTAAACTCAGATCATTCCACCTAAAATAACTTAAAGGGAAGCTGCCATGATGTTCATTTGCTTAACCTTTAAGCATCTGTATAGTACAGGGGTCAGCAGACCTTTACAAAATCTTATCAAAAGAGACATTATACCCCATCTTTTATGAAAGAAAAATAGTCTTAAGCAGCAGAGCGTAACACATTCACACTTGTGCGCACTGCGTGTACCATGCAACGCACCTGCTGCCTGCTCTTCCAGCTAATATGCAGGCCGGTGGGAGGAAGGAGGCTTGTTAGCAGTAAGGGAGCCATAACAAGGAGGCTACATAGCCCCATGTGGCTCCAGAGCCACAGGTTCCAGACCCCTGATCTAGTACACCCCATACTTTCAATACAAAAAATAATTGCAGAGACCACTGCAGGATGCCCCTGTTTAACGTTGCTTGATATGATTATTGTATTAACATTAATTTACATAATCAATTGTGTAAGTATTGAACATTATATGTATATACAGTATATATACATATAATGTTAATTACTTACATAATTGATTATGTAAATTGATCAAAATATGATAATACTTTTAAAAGGGATATATTTTACTTTTAAAAAGTTTTAATAAATGAGCATACTGTCACCTCTAAATATAACCTGAGCAGTAATGCGTAACTTATCAGGTAATGGGGATAGCTGAGATTAAAGGTAGCATAATTATTTTCCTTTTGTATACTAGACTGGATTTTTCCTCACCACATTATAAAGATCAAATTTTTAAATAATACCTAAAGATCCCCATATGAAGTTAGATTTTCCCCCGATTTTCCGCTCACGGTGGTCAATAAATCGGGTGGAAATCTAACGCTTACAGTTTTATTTTGGGCCAAAATCATCCACCAAATCGATCTACACCATTACAGACATGTCCATACTTTTCCTAAAAATGTAAACACTGGATGGACCAGCGTCCCTGTCCAAAAAAATTGCCAGCAAACAAAGGGTGACCGGCCGATTCTCTGCATGGGTTGCTGCGCGTGAGGACGTCATTACGCGGGGTCGATCTGCCAGGAGATCGGCAGAAGATCTAAACGTGTATGGGCACCTTAAGAGATGACAAGTCCCATTGGATATTCAGGAATATCATGGCAGCTCACCTTCAGGTTTACTAAATGAAACATTTCCGTTTACAGCTCTGAATTGTCTCAAAACTTTGTAGACACTTTTCATTTGGTTTCTCTATTCACTGATGATATGATTTTAAATAGGATTAGTTTACACAGATTTTTGTATATGTCCGTTAAATATTCCAAAATTATACTATTTACAACTAATTTGATCATTGCCCTATATATTTACACACTGCTGTAATTTATCCAGGATATATGTTTACTGTTCAGTGAACTTTTACTCCATGTAGTTGTTTCCTGACAACGGTTATTACAATAGAGCGATGGCATAATCTAAACATAGAAAATATACGATTAGGAAAGCATTGACTGAAGGTTGCCAGCTCTGTATAAAGAGCTGCAACCCTAATTCCTGGAAGAGGCGCTCACCCGCTATTGTGGTTTGGTCCAACCACATGATAAAATCTTTGAGAACACCAACTGAAAAGAGCTCTCATCTCACTTGTGCAATGATGCCTTGCTCCATTTCCTCTCTTCACTTTTACCGCGTGTGTATTTTCTTTGCTTTTCACAGGTTCACCTTTGTCCCCTTTATCCTTTTCCTTAACTTGTGCCTTTTACCTGGGTCTTTCCTCCAACCTCCTCTGTAGTCTGTTTCATTTTTTCCCGGATTATCCTTTCTTTGTTGAAATGCCTTCTCCTTGTTTTTTTATATTCCTTTTGCTTCTTACATCCTTCCACAACATTCATTCATATAGCAGATCCACAATTTGTGCCTTATATTTGCTTACTTTCCCCCTAGATGTTTTAATCTTCCTCAAACACACATAAAAAAGCTTCTTCCGCCGTGTAATAAAACATTTCCTATAACTGCACTAGTGAAATAAATATTCAAGCAATGCTTTGACATCTATCATGCCCTGCCATGATCAGTCTAATAATACATCATTTGTTGTCTGATTCTGAACTATATATATTGAAACCAGATTTTACCTAAAATCCCCCCAAAATTGTAATGTTTGCTAGAAAAAAGTGGACAATCAATATTTTAGGCCTTGTATACACACAGTATTTGACCTTGATACACATTCCTGACAATCAATGAATGGGGGTCAAATCTGGCTCTCAGTGTAATTATATGTGACCACAAGAGTTTTAAAAAATGTTAATGATTGCCACAAAGGTGTCTATGGCTGACTTTGTGCCTAGCTTGCTCCAGATACTATGTTTAAGCCAAACTTAAGTTTAGTGTTGAGCGACCAATAGATGTCACTGTGAAAACACATTGCACTCACATTTTTAGCAAGTACAAGTGGCGATTTTCACATTAGGTAAAAAGTACAGGAGAATATTGCCTATGCTGCTCATCACTACTAGGTTCATCACAACCTGTGAAGGTTCAGCCCTGCACACTCTGCTGCAGCCAAGACCTCCCTCCTGGCACTGGCCTTTTGTCTAAAATAATATAGAGTGAATACTGCATGGCTTAGTCCTGCATAATTTACTGGAACTGTATATTCACCTGATATGTGAATTGGCTGTGTTTCTGGATTTTTTCCCCTAATTTTCTCTCAGAAACTTTGGGTGTGTCTTATGGTCTGGTGCGTCTTATACTCCGAAAAATACAGTAATCTGGAACAAGCAATACTATAACACATTTTATGACCAGTAAAAGACACATCTATGATATTCATTGCCTATATACAATTTTGATTAAAAAAAATGTAACATAATTACACTGAGGGCCAGCTTTGGCAATTTGACAAATGCCGGGGTTTGACAATTCTGCCCTTGACCTTTAGGTAAACTAAACATTTGAAAAAGACAAGTGTGCTTGATATACACTTGATAAAAATATAGTTGTTCTACTAAATATCAACATTACAGATAAATATGATATAATATTTAGATTACTTAAACTGAAAACATTCAAAATTCAAGGGTATTCTTCCTAAAAAAATGGTTCTATACACATAAGGTTAACAGTACATGAGTAAAAAACGTCTCAGAATCAGACTTCAAATTAGCTTATTTTCATTGCAAAGAAATGTGTACAGGATACTACTCAAATAAAGGATATAGTCAAAATAGTGCAGCACACAATTCTGTAGGTCCTTGCAAGAGTTGCAACCCCTTGATTCTTTAACAGGAATTGTTAGCTGATGAATTTGAATAAATGAAAGCTGTGAAAAGCTTTATTAGAACTTCTTGAACTTTTAAAATACGCTTGGATTTTTAATCCCTTACCCATCTTAGGTTTGGGATTTATTTTTTAGTCAAAGTAAGGAAGGGTAAACTTAACAGTGGGTCAGAGCATATCTCTCCTCAAACCAGTGGTTCCCAAACTTTTCTTGCAGGGCCCTCTTTTCTATGTAAAAACAATATTGAGTCCGACCTCCCCATTTAAACACAGGTTAAGAATGTGTGCTAGCAGCCCCCTGGAATACCTTCGCACCCCCCCCCCCCCCCCCCCCCCCCCCAGAGGGAACCACTGGGCACGTGTCCTCATTAGATTTACATTTCTTTAAAATAGACAGGGTTTCTTTACTACTTTTTACACCCTGTTTCCCAGTGGCAATGGTCTCCTCACTGGACATACCTAGAGCAACAAAGGCTTACAAATCTTGGTGCAGAATTTCAAAATGTTTCGGCGCTGGAGCTAGTTTAAAGTAAATTATGCATAATGGTGCATTTCCTTTTTTCTAGAGCGACCTTAAATACTAGGGCACTCTTACAACTTCCATCTTCTATGGTCATTGGTGCTCTTGCCCAACTCCCCTGGCTCTGCCTTACTATTGACTAGAGATGGTCGAATTTTTTTTTACTTTGTGAACTGATTGCAAAGCCTCTGAAAATTGTGTCATCATCAAAATAGCTGGAGATGTAGAGAAGGGCTGTGGGAACATTGTAAAAAAAGTTTTGCCTTAGCACATGTAGTTTTTCATAAACTAGATTCCAAGTCAAAGTCAAAATGTATATTTTTGCAATTTTGACTTTGAACTTAATTTGTGCTAAAACTATTTGTGTTAGAGCCATCCTTTCTTTTTGTAGTGTACCCCAAATCTTCTCTACATCTCCAGCAAGTTTAGTGATGATAACATGTTCAGGGGCTTTGCAATTAACTCAAAATTGTTGAAATGGTTAGGTTGTTTTCCTTCATAGCTCAGTTTAGCATTTACTAATGTGCATACTTTAATTTGGTAGTAACCTGTACATCTTTTCTCTATCATAGATATTATTAATAATAATAATTGTAAGGGTATAATTATAAGTCAGAATACTAGTACACTACTATCCACCTGGTTTTCTAGATTCCTTTAAATGACACACAATCTTACTCTCCTTTTTACATATAAACATACAACTTACTATATTTCTTAACTGTAATTTAACAGGACAATTTAAATAGTTTTCCATGTTACCTATAATTCTGCAATTTATCTTTAGATAATGTTTAATTCCATAAGCTTAAAACAACTTTCAACTTGGATGATCCTACAAGTTACTATATCTTTTTTTGAACTTAATTATTATTTGCAGGGGGAAAGGGGGAAGAAAGGCTCTAGGGGGCCTAAAGGGGATAAGGGAGACCAAGGAGCGCCTGGATTAGATGCACCCTGCCCGTTGGTATGTCTGAGTTTTATTTTTAATTTTATAAAGGACTTGAGAATGGGAAGAGCAAAAGAAGAAGTTTTCAGTAATATTATGCATTTGATTTGTTTACAATTGTAATATGCTTTTTTTATCTTGCAACTATTGCTCCAAAAATTAAGGTTAAGTATAAATGTATGGTCTTACCTATCATTTTGGATATTATAAACAGATTTATTACAGGATCCATGAAGACAAAGGTATTCTTTAGATGCTGGTTAATGTCTTCCCTTCCTCAAGACTACAATCTCCAGATGGTGTTATACCTTGAACTGGCAAAGTTGCTGGACTCAATTTTTCCAAACTTTGTTTTTGTTTTTATTAAATTTTTACTTAATTGAAACTAGTAACATGTATAGTATATGTGCTAAAAACCTTCACAGTGTGAGCAACAAGAGCTTTACCTCTCCCAGAAAGATGTCCTGCAGCTTTGCCTTTACTGGAATGATATGCCATCAGCACAGTAATATTAAACCTCTTATGGAATAATAAAAGTAGTTGATTTTGTAAACAGGGACAACGAGGTATTAAAGGAGAAAATGGTGATCCAGGGATACCAGGGCTGGATGGGCTGGATGCCCCTTGCCCATTGGTATGGCTTTAACAACCCTTTTTCCTGCATGCTTGGCATAGTACTTAAATCTATATACCTGGAATGAACGTGTTACTATGAACTAACCTGCACCGTCCAAATGTATGTCTGTCCAATAAATGTTATGTCTCACTAATTGACTGACATGCTACTTTCCATTATGTATTAACAGAAGGGCAATACTAGGAATCAGCAATGAGTAATATACAGAATAGGGACAAGAGTGAATGGATTTAGGCTAGTAATAGAAATGTGATATTATAATGTGTAGCTAAGCTGGACCGATTTGGGGCCCTTTGAAACCTACTGTACCTTTCATACTGGTTAAAAGTTGTGTTATGCAGTAACACGCAATGTGTTCATAAAATGTCCTGCATCACACATTTGCTGGTAATGCAGACGTTTCCGGTAAAAAATGCTGCTGAGCTACATCGCAGCTAGTGTGCAGGGCCCCTCCAACGAGAGAATGTCCCTACTTTAGATGAGCTCCATGTGTCAATGGACAAAATTACTGATATTGGAGTCAGTTGCTGTGTCCAAGGAAAAGTTTTGTTTTCTATAGGAATGAATGAATCCTCTTCTGGCACATTACTCGAAAACTTATATAGGATATTCATCTTAACCAGTTATGGCCCGAACTGCCCGCAAGGCAGACAGTTCAGCCGCGAACATTGATGTTCGCCCTCCTTCTAGCCGGCGAGCAGTATGGGTCACTGCCGGTTTTTCAGATTCAAATTCCCACCTAGAGGTGGGGAACTTTAATCTGCCTGTGAACAGGTGGACGTCGGACTTCTTTAAAAGTCCGATCCGCCTGTTCGCAAACGGACCTGACCAAAGTTCATCCATCACTAATCTTAACCAAATAGAAAAGGGAGTTATTGTAAAGATAATTTATTCTTAACTTATTCTTATACAGCAACTCTAACAACCACTTTCTACTTTACCTACTGCTCCCCAACCTAACATTTTCTATTTCCTAAGCATATGTTTTTACCATAAAATGCTCCTAAGGGCTCCCTACCTGATGCAAATGAGCATTGGGATGGACTAGATATTTAGTGGGTTGGTGAGCTTGGTTATTTTCGGTTCAAGCTTTCGCAACCCATTTATAGCTGACAAATGAAGAAGAAATACCAAAATGAAGGTCTTCACTCATTGGCTCCCCACATTACTACTTATTTATGCACCTTGAATGTTGACAAAAATTATAATATTTACTAAATATTTTTTTAATATTTTGAACACTTTTTTCAGTACGGTAGTTAATGTTCTGTGCATGGTATTGACATTGACTTTGTTGTAGTTGGTTTAGAGAGGAATTACAATAATACAGGCAAATGGCACTAGCATGCAAACGGAAGGGTTCATCGTTATTGTTGTCATTTTTGGTGGAGAATCATACTTGCCAACAGACCTAAGTTTCTCAGGAATAATGCTTCCAAAATGATTGTGTTTAAAAACATAAAGCGTGTGATGAGTGGATTAGTGTATTTCATCAGTGGTGGCTTTGGTTTATAAAAGACCAAGAGCATTGATTATTCTGTCAAACTTTAAAGAATGTTGGCAAGTATCTTCGGTGTGAAAACAAATCCATTGATGGAATGGCATGTCATAAAAAAATTACAATTGAGTGTATTTCAAATGATGTTCACTACTGCTTATACTCTAGGATTGTTGCTAGTATTTTTTGTAGTTAGCCAACCATAGAGACGGTCAATTTTTTTTTTTTATTTCCACTAGCTGACTTTGAAAGTTAATTGAAAATTAATCATCACCAAAATTGCTGGAGATGTAGAGAAAGGTTGTTGGAACACAAAAAAGTTTCTTTCTAAAACATGTATGTCTTTGCATAAATTAAGTTTAAAGTAAAGTTGACTCATAGAAGAATAATTTGTTTGTTTCCAAAACCATTTTCTTCATCTCTAGAGTTTACTCAAGGTCTTTGCAATTAACTTCCAAAGAAACTAGTTGAAATTACCCAACGATCTCTAACCTTTTTTTAAATGCAAATCTTGATTATGTTCAGTATATGACTCTAAATTGAACTGATAAACACCAACACTCTAGATCTTTTCTTGTGTCAGTGAACACATTCAATTTATATTCTGTATAACAGTAGTTTATCACTTATGGTCTAATGGGATTTTTAAGCTGATGTATGGTAATGTGCCTGGACGCAAAGAGGTTGTTCTTTGATACTTTATATAAATGAGATATTTGTGGTGTGAATATTTTCTACAACCAAGTTTTTTTTGGAGTTTGGAGTTCAATGGTCAATTGATCCCCTTTATTGGCTAAATAAAGTCATTGAAAAATTAAGCTTTCGGGATGTCTCAGATTCCTTCTTCCTTTTAGTCCTGATTAAGATTATGCCTGAAGTAGGGATATGAGACACCTGAAAGCTTTTTTATTGACTTCAGTTAGCCAATAAAGGGGATCAATTGAACACCAAACTCTCTGTATTCATCAATGGCTAACATGGTACAACACTCTACTGTTATAATGCCTAATGGATATGTGTGTAAGAATTTTTCCATCATTTGTATTATTTTAGTTTGAGCTCACTACAATATAATATATGTGTACGGTTTGGTCTCCATAGGGTGAAGATGGTTTACCAGTACAAGGCTGTTGGAACAAGGTAATGCACTTACCTGTCTATGTCTGTAAACTGTGTTTTGAATGTTGGAATATGCCATGTGCATCTTGTTTATGTGAGTTTTTGGCATAGTTGAAAATGAGAGATGCATAAATCCGCCTGCTGTTGGTGCTTGCATGTTGCTCTCCATCGTGAATTGGGCAAAAACCAAAAAAACATGAGTAGCACTTGTGTCAGCATGGATTATTACTTTGAACCATAAACAGTTTAACACATCTCTTCTGATATTTGTGGGTCTGCAGGAATGACAAGCACTTGAATTATGTGCTCACTATGCATGAAGTATCCCAGCTAATATTAAGTAATAGGGAAATGGGTCACCCACAAAATTTTTGAGGCTGCTCTTGCTGAAGGAACCTAGTAAATCATAGAACAAAACAGAAATACTCAAACAAAAGTCTAATAGTAGCATTATTAATTAATACCCCCATCATTTTCCCACATATATGTATATGTTATATGATCTTTCTGTGCCACTGAATTCTTTAATATTTCTGGTGGTAATCCCAAGTGTGACCCAAGGTAGAATTTTATCGCCTCCAGAGATATCCTTCTGTTATCTTCTCCCTGGATGCATGGAATTGGGTAGACATGGAGGGCTACCTGCTGCATTCACCTATATTGGCAGTCTAGCATAGGCACCCTTTGAAGTCAGATTATTGACGGGCACCCTTTGTGTGCCGGCCGTTAGTTTGAACGGGGAAACCGGTCCCCATTTAATATAATGGCACCAGGCAGAGATTTACGGACATGTCCGGTCTCTGGCCAACCGAGCTTTGGGGCGACAGGGATCTGTCGTCCCATGTGGGCACCTCTAATACGCAAAAATACACGTAAAGTAGGAAAATTTATTTGTCCTTCAGTGCTTGTAATTTCTGCTTCCATGTATAAGCCAAACTGTGGGCAGTGACTTTAGAGTTTGTAGAATGTAGACACTGATAATGGACCCGTGAATATGGGATAGAAGCTTTGAGTGTCTTTATAGATGTAAATTGAGTGTGTGGAGAAATATGAGGACATCTGCTCAAGTCATTGTGTGCAATTTATTATTGCTGCATGATCCTGATGGTTGACTCAGGTGCCAAACCACATTATTTACAAAATGTGGTCCTACATGTGGATGGCCAAGCACGATTTAAGAGGTCTGGTCCCTCGCACTTGTCAGGAAATATACCAGTAATATTGGTTAGTGGGTTTTCACAGTAAATAATGGAAAGCATGAAAGAGAGGCCGCAATGGATCACACCTTTATTTCCTCCTGTTAAAATATTTCTTTTCAAACGTTTCCTTGCAAGTAATGGGATTCCAAAAACTAACCACATTTATGTTTTCTTTTGCAGTGATCGTTCTAACCTGGGAATGTCCTGTGTGTCTGTACATAGAATATTTATTTTTATACAGTGTTCCGTAGAAACAAAAAAGAAAGACATACCAAATTTTATTCATTTTGTTTTTTTGTACATAAATACTAAAAAAAAAAAGTTTTTGTTTTCTTTTTGAACATTTTGTGTATATTTTTTGTTTTTGCTTTTCTAATATTTGTGAAAAAAATGCTGCTGTATTTGCATGATATTTGTGCACAGTTATTAAATAATGCTCTTTAAGTTATTATACTTTGGTGCCAAAAGTACATCAGAGAAATGATGGCCGTTTACCTGAGTATGATGGTTAATAAAAAAAAATACAATGTTCCACACCTCTGGCATTTAAAGTGAATCAAATTTTTTTTTCTTGTAACATTTATTGTTATATTGTTATTATCAAGGGTGCACATAACTTTTGTAGTGAGCTCCTCAGATGAGTACTAGGAAATGGTGTTTGGTGCTCACCCCATATGTAGGGGGGTCAACCTCAGATTTTCCTTATTGAGCCTCTGATTAGCTGTCTCCATCCACAGGTCACCAACTGGCTTTGGATCATGTGTAACTCTCACAGTACAACACTGTTTGAACCCCCAGAACTCATACCTCAGTTGTACAACCCTGAAATTTTCTGGCTTAGTAACTAACCCCTGAGATTACCTGCAGTCCAAATGTCATCCTTTCATAATCACATTCCAAGTATATCACATATTGCTTTTCTCTTGTCAGATTTTACCCTTATATATGCCTACTCTGACTTCCATCCCCCAGATCTCCAACACCATTAGAAGTCCAATCTTTTTTGGGGGATTAGTAATTTATATTTCCAATTTCACACCCCAAACTGCAACCTTTCATAGTTATTCATGTTTCCCTGCAATATCCAAGTGACATAGATCGTATACATTTAACGCCCAGACACGGAGTGCCTCCAAGTTGATAGTACGCATATGAGCTTTGTAACAATAATGCAGGTACGCAAAGCAAGTACCACTTATGTGCACCCTTGGTTATTATTACAATTGTTATAAAATAAGGTTATGTATTAGAAGCACACTAAACTAAATTTAGTACAAATGTACAAAATATTTGGCAAAGTTGCCTAAATAGAGGATAAAGGGATTTTGGCTTAATGCTTGCACAAGCTATAAGTCTCTTCTATTTTATAATGCAGCATTTAAGTCTATAGACTTTAGCAAAGTAAATGATTTTTGCTGCCTATAAGTTAAACTGCTAAATGCCAGAAATCTTGCAATCCAAGTATCAGTGGTCTAAAATGTACATTGCCCATTCCTCCCCTTATACCAATGCATTATAATTTAGGACCAGTTATAAGTAAAATGAAGGCTTCCATTTTTTCACTTCCTCAAAGCCAGCCATTAAATTTAGCTTAACATGATTAACTTCGAGGCCCTTTCTGGAATGGGTGAGGTGGAGCAAGGGCCTTGCCTTTTAAGTTGTGTGATAGACCCTGAAAGAGAACCAGCTCTGCATGGTATATAGGTTGAAAGTTCTTTATAGTAAATGAAAACCATCTGTCACAGAGACGGCATGGAATGTGGATTGCTCTGAGATCCTGAGAGAACCAAAGTTCAGATATTGTGTAAGATGTTTGTAAAAGTTGCCTGCTTGCTATCAATGCATTGTATGTTGGGCTTGTACTGCATGATTGAGTCCTGTAATTGTGTGTTCCAAAATCCTGTCCATTTGTTTTTATGCCTAAAGCAGCTCTGACATTGTTATT
This sequence comes from Ptychadena robeensis, assembly GCA_036250615.1. Lineage (NCBI taxonomy): Eukaryota > Metazoa > Chordata > Amphibia > Anura > Ptychadenidae > Ptychadena > Ptychadena robeensis. The sequence goes on along the minus strand of CM070037.1, from coordinate 28,122,972 downwards.
ACCAGGTTATTTCTTCTTTGTATGAAAGTAGCCTTGAAAATTTATATTGCTCTTTACAAACCTTCTAAAACCAAGACACTAGTGTGCGTTTTTTTTACAGATTAGGATAAATCTAGAATAAAAAAACTGACCTTCTCCAAAGGTCTGCTTGACTCTCTAAAGGTGCCCCTACAAGTGCTTCAAGCACCGTTCGCTTTCATGGCCATTTATCTAGTGCATATCTAATGCGGCCACCCCTGATCATAGACAGGGTTATCGGACATGACCGTAAATCACAGTGCAAAGCCCCATGCAAAGCATTGGCTGAGCTCGATGACGCAGCAGTGCTAGAGTTCCTTCGATATCAAGCTCAGTGCGATGACGTCAAAGGTTGATCCATCTCACGGCATCGACCCTTAAATCACCTACAACAGACAAGATGTAAAATACACTATAAAGATAAATGCTGACCGGAGTCTCAACATTTTTGCTAAATTTCAACCAGCTGACTATGTGAGTTTATTCTGAGCATAATATATGCAAAAACGACACCACACCATGCTCGATTGTTAGGCAAATCTATGCGTACCCTGTTCCCCATCCAAAGTAGTGGTGATTGAACGGAATTTATGGACATGTCTATGACACAAATGTGTTGTAAAGTTCAGGGGAAAAGGATCACCAGCACAGCCAGGCGATAAACAAAAACGCTGGTTTAATTTCACCAAAATGAAAATATACATCAAAACTTGCAGTACACTGATACTTAGAACAGATTTTCAGCTCACCGCAGTTGCTCAGTCCACCTGTATTTTTAAAGCTCCTGCCAGCCCTCCTAAGCTTTCCACAGGAGCAGTCTTCAGCATAGAGTGTTGGCCTCCAAACAGGCTCTCCACCTGACCACTACTCCCACAGTCCACACCCTCTCTGATCACCTGAGCCTTTTTTCAAGAGTTCCTGTCTGCCTGACAGCTAGCCGCAAATCCTGGAGTGTATGCCCACCCAGATCCTTTCCTCCCACTCCAGTCCGGAAACCCAAAAATTATAACAACTGGTAACCCCCGGTTACCTCTGTCTATCCCCGGACTCCTTACCCAGAATACACTGAGGACCACAGTCCATAATATGGGTAGACAAATCTGCCATCCAGGACCCATCCCTGGGGTCCTCCACAGTGTACACAGGCATGTCATAGCCAATAAAAGAAACTATGGCCAGCGTCTTTCCAACACCCAAATATCTGTCTGTAAACTTTTAGGTTTTTATACTTTCTGTGCCCATGACAATGGTAAAAGGGACTTTTATAGATATTATAGCTACTTAGCAGAAACACAACAATACTAACGCTACCCTACTCCAAATCTAAAAAAGAGGTTGGCTTTTTTTACAACATGAAAATGTGTATTAATTTACCTCAGTATAAAAATACAAAAAATTGCTACCTCAATTTGAATGTAAATTTTGAGAAAAATGTGTAATACCCTAAACCTAGGTATATATATACCTAGAGAAAATCTAGTGATCTGGCATTACAGGCACAAAGGGTCAGCAGTCAGTTAGTTTAAGTATAAAAAGGTCTTTATTAACAATGGACCAGAGAATAAAAATACATTAATACATTTTGTGAAATGACGTAAAAAGTGGTTCACTAAAAATAGCCGTGTGGGTAGTTCTGATGTGTGCCACACCTCAAATCTAATCCATCGGTGTTTGGTATAAAAGGCACGTCAAGAAAAGGGATCCATATAAAAGACACATCAAAAAAGGGATCCATACACCATATCAAAAATGTACAATGTTACAGTGTCATAGAGCGCTGATAGCTCCCCATTCTCCTCCGATGCGTTTCGCCAGTTAGGCTTCCTTAGGGAGGTACAAGGAGTGATATCTCTATGTTAGAAAATCACAGAATTAGCATGCATAACAATATATATTGAAACAAGAA
>CM070037.1:28092910-28118678 GCA_036250615.1 Ptychadena robeensis | reverse complement strand
GCTCTATGACACTGTAACATTGTACATTTTTGATATGGTGTATGGATCCCTTTTTTGATGCGTCTTTTATATGGATCCCTTTTCTTGACGTGCCTTTTATACCAAACACCGGTGGATTCGATTTGAGGTGTGGCCATCCGTGTATGGAGACCATTGTCACACATCAGAACTACCCACACGGCTATTTTTAGTGAACCACTTTTTACGTCATTTCACAAAATGTATTAATGTATTTTTATTCTCTGGTCCATTGTTAATAAAGACCTTTTTATACTTAAACTAACTGACTGCTGAACCTTTGTGCCTGTAATGCCAGATCACTAGATTTTCCCTAGGTATATATATACCTAGGTTTAGGGTATTACAAATTTTTCCCATATATGCCTACTGTCTAGGGCACACCTCTATACATTGGACTACCCCCCACCTCTCATAACTTTTTATTGAATGTAAATTTTGTCTGCTAGTTTAACTATCAGTTGTTATCTTAATATGAAATGGTCTTGAAATCCCTGGTAGAAAACATTGTCAGTGCTGCTTTACCTTCCAAAGCCTACTCATGAAAGCACCTTCATTTGGTACTTTAAGGGTCAGACTCCATGGCTAATAGCCAAAAAATGAAGCCGGGACAGTAAGCGGTAAATCTGATTTCATCTATAAATGTGGAAGAAGATGAACATGTCTCCTAGACTTGATGACTTCATGAAGTCCATCTTCTGGTGAAAGAGTCTTGGTCACAGAAGGATTTACTTATGGAGATTGAGATTGTGTCACTGTTACAAAACTCCTTTTCATCCATAAGGATAGGTGGCTACCAAGATAAGGAAACCAGTGCACTGTAAAGATGGTGTTCTTCTAGTTTCCTGTGAGTCCAAAATGGCGTGACTGAATTGTCAGCAAAAAATTGGACAGACTTGTTCTTTGGACATGAAATGGACTCCTACGATTGTTGGAGAGTTATTTATTGTTGGGGAAAAGCTGTAGATTAAACAGGAAGACCACAACATTTCCCCTGTAAACCTTTAGATGATTCCTTAATAACCCTCCCACTGCCTTTCACATACAAGTGTTGTGTTTTATGTATAAAGAAATTCCATTTGCTACTTTACTATTGTACTCATATACTCACTTTTAGGTTATATTATTAAGTAATTTGTCTCAGTAATAACTCAACAACATTTATTGGTATCTTTGTATACGCAATCACTGTGTGTGTGTATATATATATATATATGTATAATAAATATATATATGATATATATATACATATATTTACCACATATATACACTGGTCAGCCAACATCCATTTATTATTGTGTAGGTCCCCTTCTGGTACCAAAACAGCTAGAGGCATGGACTTCACATAAACCCTAAGCAGTAGATCCTCCAAGTCCTATAAAGTTGGAGATGGGGCCTTTATAGAACTTACTTGTTCTTCCAGCAAATCCCCAGGTTAACCACACATACAACCAGTTAAATAAGGTGAATTTTCATGGTATTGCTCAATGGTCCAGTTCTATTACTCTCAAGTCCATTACAGGCACCAGTTGACTCTTTCACCAGTTCTCTGGTTGTTCTTCCTTTGGTAGGTTACCTGTTATTGTATATATTGTTATTTTTATTATCAAGCATTTATATAGCAACAACATATTAGATAATTCTTTAAGCTGGGTCTAAACTAGGCAGCCCCCAAATCCGTGGATGGCGCTTGCCCACTATGTGGGCAGTACCCAAAACGCATCAGGGAGCATTTTGCGGTACACAGAGTGCAAAACTCTCAGCTCACAATAGTCATATGTCACTTACACCATCTAACACAATTTTGGGGAAGCCAATTAACCTACCAATATGTCTCTAGAGTGTAATAAGGAAATCAATACAGACATAGGGACAATATACAAATTCCTTGCAGACAATGTCCTGGTCAAGATTTAAACCTAAGACCCCCAAGGCTGCATGGCCAGAGTGCTATCCAGCACGGAAACAACCCACAAGACTTGCTGTTTTTGGGGTTACCTTGAACGTGTTGTCCAGCTATTACAATGTGCCTCTTGTCAAAGTTGCTTAGATCATTTTGATTGGCCACCAAACCAAAGAACTTACTGTACACACCAGCCTAAAGTATTCCACCTCTTGGAAGAGGTCATTTTACCCAGATAACTATGACTCGATGGTGTGGCTGATTGGTGTATATATATATATATATATATATATATATATATATTGAGCAATACAGGGTTCATGGCTGTGTATTGTATTAAATTGACAATATGTTTAAAAATAACTTAGACCTTTGGGGAACAGATGCCTTTGAGCATTTTGATACATCCTGCAATGTTCCATTTTTTTGTTTCCATATTTACAATCTGATTTCCATTATAACCCCTACACTGCCATATGTGCTGAGTAAGCACTGTTCCACTAAGGGGTTTGCAATGAACTGAAACTAAGCTACCATAACATATTATGATTATATTTGTCAGTGTTATTAGCTGTAGGTTATGAAGGAGACACTAGACTCTCCTGACCTATATTGTATAACTGTTGGGGGAGGTTATTTCAGGCAAATTGTAATTTCACTCTACATTGTGACCTTGTGGAGTTGTGCTGGCTGACCTACAGTTACAGTTAAGAGACAATTTGCTCTTCAGCAGTCTGGCGAGGGTTATTATTTCTGTATTTTGTTACTATGTGGTAGTGTTTTACTTTTGTGATTTTTAGCTAACAGACACGAGCTGTATGCCTTTTTATGTTTCATTGTAAATATTATGATGATATTAAATATTTATTATACATTACCAAACACACATTGATATGCAACACACATGCTTGCAGTGTAGTGTTTCCATTTTCTAGGTTATTAATGGTGCTTATGGAATGAGTCATTTTTATTTTAAATGAATTCACCTTTTATAAATAAATGTGTTTATTACTTTAAGGAATAAAATATCTAGCACTATGAAAGGTTAGAAATACTATGAGTACAGATATTCAGTATGCATGTACTATCTACTAGTGGTGGTTGTTTTTTTTTTTGTTTTTTTTTAGACTAGCTTAAGCCCCCCATACACCTTTAGATCACTCCATACAATTTCCTTTAGATCTACCAACAACTATGTAGTGCTGGTAGTGTCCTCCCTGATAGAATACATAGTGATTGGAAGGTTTAGAAAGGTCCTCATATTACATGGATTTACATGGAAGAAAAGTTGGTTGTACAGAAATTGTATGGTAAGACTGTAAGGTGTATGGGGACCTTAACTTTGTGAGTTAAGCAAAGACCCTGAACACAGTACCATCCCCAAAAATGCTGTAGATATCGAAGGATTGTGGGAAAACACATGTTATTTTGCATATGTTAGGTTCAAAGACTTTTGATTTAATTTGAATTTAATTTATGCAAAAAAACTAGAGCAATACTTCCCAAACCCCTTCTCTTTATCGCTAACATTTCGGTCATGATACCAGTTACCAATGATTTGAAGTTTATTCCCAAATAAACTAGTCCAAATATAGCGACCATCTCTACTATTTTCTTTTTACTCTGCATAAATTGTATTTTTGTATCATAGCACAGGACTGAAAGCGCAAACCTGGGAAAATCTAGCTGTAGGGCTACCTTTGCATTTCATGGGTCTAGTGGGAATGGTTTGCAAGGGGGGTTGCACCGGGGATTCTACTTACCTTATCCATCACTGTTTGATCCTGGTACTCTTTTACTCTCTTTGGTGCACCAAGCTGTGGGTGCTCCTTATCTGATTATCTGATCTGAATAAAAAAATGAAAGGGCCTATGTTGATGGGAACCTCAAAGGTGTCAGGCCTCTGCATGGAGATCAAGAGATAGAAGGCTTTGGTAACCAGGCTAATAGAGGAGGTGCCTACAGGAACTCAGGCAGAGGGCAAGTACAAATAAAATTTTCCCCTAAAAAAGCAAAATGATTGACAACACTGATGGAGGTGGTAGTTCCGATGCAAAGAGAAATGTTACATTTGGCTTGAAGGTAGGCTTTAACCCAACAGCTGAATTTTTAGATTACAGTCAGCTGAGCGTTGATAGTCTAACATAAAAAAATATATTAGCAATTATGAAGAGTAGTAAACCAGAAGTGTCCCAGCTTCAGTAACTCTGCTTTGGCTGAAGAATGAGCTATTCGGCACTTTACAGCCCCTCCCTTCCCACATTCCTATTGGCCATTAAGGCACTCACATCATCATAATAGGACTAAGGAGACTACCTTGCTCAGAAAATGAGGATTGTGGTAAAGGTAGTGTTTACCAGTAGAGATAACTATTTGACCAGACGAAAGTTTTTTTCATAAATCAAGTTCAAAGAGTAAGTCGAAATGTTGGTCTTGGTTTGATGCAAAAACTATTTATGTGAGAGTAATAAATTTTTATAATCCTTCTCTACATCTTCATCAAGTTTGGTGATCACATCATGCTCAGGGGCTTTAAAAGTAAAGGCCCCACACATGTGCCGAGTGGGGGGGGGGGGGACAGATCAGCGATGGAGTGCAGAGTGATGACATCGCTCACAGCTTCGGCAGGCACCCTTTGTGTTCCGGCCGTTAGTTTCAATGGAGTCGTCGGTCTCCATTGAAACTAAACAGCAGCATCAGCAGCAGCAGCAAAATCAGCCGCTGCTCGCTGCGTGTGTGACGGCCTTAACTCACAAATTCACACAAAAGATCTCCTCAGCTGACTGTTCTCTTGGGAGTGTATATCAGCCTTAAGAGTTGATTTCCACCAATGAAACCCACCACCTTCAACCCTACTGGGTTTCAGGTCTAGAGTTCTCCTGTAGACTTATGGAAACAGGTTCCCCACGGCAAGTTAAAAGTATGGGATCACAAGGTATTTGTTGGGTTTATAAAGCTCTTAATGATATTTCAGCTCATTTTAAATCTATGTGCAAATTATTTAACAACATAGAAATCCCTCCCCGGGTATGTTTCTAAATAAAACTCACAGGTGACTCAGCTCACATAATATATCATATTTGCATAGAGATCATTTATAGTAGAATCTATCTGTGTAAAAACGCCATCGCTGACACAGGGAAGACTAGGTAGTAATAGATGACGTTGAATGAATTTTTTATTATACAGCAATATACTTTATATATTGGATTTCAATCCATAAACAGCATACAATAGACATTTTATATGAAGTTCATGCTCTTGTGTCTTTCAGCACAAAGCCTTATGTTGCTATAACAAATCCAATGGCATTTAGTGGAAATGGAATATATGATTGTAATATTTTCTTTATGTTTAGCAGAGAGCGATTTTATTATTCATGGAAACAATTCTTTTTTTATTAGATTGTGTACAGAGCTGTATTATATTTAATGCACTTGTATGATACTCTCTTTTTAATGTATTGCAAAGTGCAAAGAGGGCATTTTATTATTAATTTACTCTCTACTTATTTTTTAAGATTTGCATTCTAAGGTCAACTTAGGATATATTTTCATGTCTGTTAAATTTTACAATGTTTTATTCTATTGTTTAGGGGTTTGTTATATCACTGTGCCAGTGTACATAAACAATACTTGGAGTTATTGCAGAATTGTGCTGTCCTGTTTTATCACTATTGCTTGCCAGATATGGATTTAAAATAGATTTGTAGGAAAACCAAAAGCAATTGGAAAATTAATGGAAAATGTAACATTAGGATAAAAAAAAAAAGTTAAAGTACATTTCTGTTATAAAGGTTATAAATCCACATTCATTAAACTCACTGAAACAATTCTTTATGTATTCCATGCAAAATAATACACTTGCACTGGATGGATTTATATTACAAAGTGCTTCTCTTAACAGGAACAATAAATCCCCATTAAGATGTAAGTATCACAAGGAAAGCAATGCAACCATTGAGTTCTTAATCAGAGCTGTGTATTGGCGTTAATCTAGAGATACAATGCCCATCATAATATTGGGTGCTATAATTTAATGTATTGCAAATAAGTCCCCTGCCCTCATTTAGAACCATGTTTTGTTGCTATTGCTTGAAAGCATGGACAAGTCAAGGCAGTACTCCAACGCTGACCTCATTGATCCATTAGATACTTAACAATCTTATATTTTCATTGGTAATAAGCAGGACATCATTGTATTGCCTGTAACCAATGTCATATACAGGCCATGGTCTAGATTTTGAATGGAGGTATAGGTTTTCAGGGATGAAAGCTAGGAAGTGTTCTTATTAAAATTGATACAAGAGGCCAATCTATTAAGCTGCGCGCACAGGGCTGGACTTTCCTCCAGATCAAGGAAGTCCAGCACGATGACGTCATTGCGCTGCGGACAATCTGGCCCGTTATCGAGCCTCAGCACATCTGCGTTTGCCAGCCTGTCTGGTAATGGAAATCGAACAGGGTTTTCCAACATGTTGGAACCCTGTTCAACCGAGGCTCAAGGCTGAATGGCTCACATTTTTAATAGATCTGAGCACACTCAAGCTCTGTGAACACACACAGCGCTCAAATCTTTTAAGAAATTAAGCTATGTATGCCCAGCTTTAGATGTCTTCAAATCTTCTAACTCTAATATAAGTTATGATTCACAGATTTTGCTCCCAAGGCTTTGCCTCCACTAGTGCAGCTAGAAAACACATGCTATTATTATTATTATTATCATTTATTTATATAGCGCCAACATATTATGCAGCGCTGTACAAAACATTAGAGTGGAGATACAAACACATGATAACACACAGGTATAGGTAGTGACACAGGAGGACCCTGCCCGGTTGGGCTTACAATGCAAAAAAAAAACATGTACTTGTGATGTTAGCAGTTTGGCTGCAGTTCTTGGTTGCGTCTTTTTTCAATTTTTTTAAGCCCATTTGATTTCAATTGACTAAAAACCATGCCAGAACCAATTGAAATCAATGGATGAGGCTAGCGGGGCAAGGCGTTTTGGACAGCCATGTCTGTGGAGACAGGCACATTGAAAACAATGGGAGTGGTTCAGAAACGTATTTAAGCCACTCCTAAAACGTAGTAGTGGAGACAAAGCCTAAGTCTAGGTCCACACTTAGCAGCCCCAGAAACTGCGGATGGCTTTATAGACATGCCGGTGTGGCACATTGGTTTGCTCGCAGTTCGGGCACGGTTTCAGAGAGTTTCGGGCATGGTATTTGCCATGTCGACAATACCAAGCCCTATATTTTCCATTATGCATCACATAATGAGCCTATTGTTTACCAATGGGTGCATTATGTGTTTATAGTGGCATGGCGGTGGCCAGGCGTGGATCCATCATGTATTCTGCGCCACCCCCTGACACAGAGCATGATGAATACTCATCTCCTATAAGGGATTACAGGGGGCAGCAGCACTACATGAAAAAAAGTAGTGTAGACCCAGCCTAACTCCTACTGTGACCAATATAACTATTGCCAATCATAGGCATGAAGACAGGCTCCCACTGTGAGTTTACTTAAATATTATCAGCCAGCTCTAGTCGTTTGATGGTTTGGATCACATCTACATCCTACTCTTTGCATAATAGATAGTTAATAGTTAATATATAGCCAATGTTATCCCCCTCATGCGCATACTGACTTCATCCTAATTCTTCTCTGGCTCCCCTACAAGCCCAAAGGTCTGATGGGCATTACAAGATGAATCTTAAGTTTACAAGCTCATCTGCTTTGGTTGAACCTTCATAGGTCGTCCTGCTTTTAAAACCCTCATTGTAGGTCTTTATATAGTTCATAACAATCATAGTATACATTTTATTCTGCACTCACTGGTGTGGTGCTATAAGATAAATAATAGGAAGAGCAGAAAGGGAGACATACAAGTTGGTAATAAAAAAAAGACACTTATCTCAGCCTACAGTGGATGGTTTACAAAACGAAAGCAACCAAAACACCCAGGTTTTGTCCTTGGTAGCTGTATAATTTTCATATTGACTATCCTCATATTTTCCCTTATATTTAGGTTTTTTAGTAAGGGTCCCCACACACGTAACAAGATGCGGGTGATTTTGTTGGGGGCCAAATTGGCCGCGGATCGCAGGTGCCCACATGGGATCCCTGTCACCCCAAAGCTCAGTCGACCAGAGAACGTACATGTCCGTAACTCTCTGGCTGATGCCATTAGTTTGAAGGGTGCCAGCCCATACTGTGAGCTATGGAGAGCAGCATGATGACGCCATCACATTGCTCTCCACAGCTCATCTGTTGGTTTCCAGCTTGTTACGTGTGACCTTTACTTACCCTCGGAAGTGTAGGGTTGATAGACCTCCATTGTCCTCTGGCCTTGGCTATAGTATATGGGCAGCATTTTTTGTGTAATCTTCAAGTTTTTTTTATTGGTTATTGCGGTAATATAAAACAAAACCCCCACAGTGGTCTGTTCAACATATATGTACTGTGGGCATTGCACAAGCTTTTACTTGTATTTTATTTCCATCACAACCATTGAGTATTATTTCTTCCATCTATTTATATCACATGAATAAGACGCTGATCTCCACTTTGGGAGTTCATTTTTGTACCTTTTATTTGTATAAAGGATTTAGCAAAAAAATCTATATAATAATTGTAAATTATGCTAAATAAAGGATCTTTGTTCAATGTGTTCTTTATCTGAGCTCAGATAAACGTGATGTTAGCCTGCCTAGCCGTAATATTGTTTATACCTAGTAACGTCTCATTTCCAGTTCTGTCATTTGTACCTTAGAGTGTCTCTTATCTTCCATGTCAAGTATTGTATTTCAGTATTATATTATGTATATATTTTGTACTTTTTGGTTATCAGTTTTTTTTTTAGTAAGGCCTTTAAATATACTTTTTCATTGTTTATAGTCATCAGCTGACTTAATAAATTATCAAGCAGTTCTTGTGATGGTCTTTATTTTGTGGCATTTGAGATGTGGCATCTTACTGGCTCACTGGTGGTCATAGAAAATGCACTTGGTGCTAAATGGTAAATCAGGCTCATTCATTAAAGGCTTTGTGGTAGGTTTTGTGTTTAGTTTACACAGCCAACTACAACAGCTGACCCGAGAAACAGATGCAGAGCTACAGACGAACTCCAGAGACATATAAAATAAACATATTAATGGATCTCTGTTCATTAAATCTTTATTAAATGGGTTTTACAGCAATTAGTGTAAGTATTATTATCTTTTATTAATAATGAGGCAACATATTATGCTGAGCTACATAATAGGGGCTGCAGATAACACTTCATCATATGTAAAGCCCCCCATATACCTTAACCTTCTGAGCGTTCTCCCCGAATTAACTCGGGCTGAGTTTCATGCATCATGAAACTCAGCCCCAGTTAGCCGGAGGAGCGCCCGAGGTCTCGCTGTCTTCTGACGGCGGTCGGGAGCATCGGCATGTATGCCGATGCTTCCGGGTCCGCCCCCGATCGCGTCACCGGTGACGCGAAGGGGGCGGGGGTAGGCGGCGCCATAGACCTCCGTCAAACTGGAGGGGCGTCGCCTTTCTTCAGCATAAGTCCGGCGTCTCCAGTGACATGGTTATAAAAAAAACATGCCAAGTGGCAAACGCTCAGAGGGTTAAGGCCCCCATACACGTCTAGATTTTTCATTCAATCAACTTAATTCAATCAATTTTTTTGCTGATATATTGAAAATCTATGGCAGCCCACATGGTTAGATCAACCGAAAACAATTAAAATTGGGAAAAAAATTGATTGAAAAATGAATAGACATTTTAATTGGTTGTATTGAAATTGAAAACTACAGCAGTTGGCAAACATTCAATCAATCACCAATTTCCCTGACCCCAAAAAGTTTATCTTTTTAAAGCTAGGCACACACGGGTAGATGTGTAAAAAGATACAATCAAGTACAATCAATCAACATGCATGGTCACGGTGATTGACTGTACTCTAATCTGCTTACAAACCTACCTGTGTGTGCTTTCCTTTGAGCTGGGTCAATAGAGCCTGCTCGAAGAAACTCGATTGAACAGGGTTCCAACATGGTGGAAAACCCCATTCAATCTCCATTACTTTGCATTAAAGGAGAATCTTCATGCAAAGTATGGGAACATCTTTGGCTCTGCCTTCTCTCTACACACTAAGCCTGACAGTGTGAAGGGGGCGGAGCCAGCACTCTTCACTCCTGAAGCCGACGCTGCTGTAAGGAGAGAAACAGGCTGAATGGATTTCTTTCCGGCTTCTAGCAGAACACATTCACACGGGCTAGAGGCTGGGGAGAACGGGTCCCGGAGGTCCCCATTGAACAGGTATCGATGTGCCCATGTGGTCCACATTGATTTCTGTTTAATTGATGACGTCACTACGCTGTGATTGATTGGATGTTGATTGCACGGGAATTTACCCGTGTGTGGCAGCATAAGTTGATTGAACAGAAAATCTAGACGTGTATGGGGGGGGGCTTTACACTTTCAGTCGATCCCCAAAAAGTTGATCAAATATCTGTTACTACAGTTGGCAAACATTACAATCAATCACCGATTTCCCTGACCCCCCCAAAAAAATTTTTACGTTGATTGAACAGAAAATCTAGATGTGTATGGGGCGCTTTACAATGGTACCATACAATTTCTGTACAATCAACTTTTCTTCTACCAAATTCATGTAATATGAGGAGCTTTCTAATCCTTCCAATCACTATGTATTCTATCAGAGAGGCCATTCTAATACATAGTTGTTGTTAGATCTAATGGAAATTGTATGGAGGTGTATGAGGGTCTTAACAATAGAGATAGTCACATTTAAATAAAAATTTAAAAAAAGAAGATTTTGAGTTAATTGCAAAGCCCCTGGGCATGGTATCATCATCAAACTTGCTGGAGATGTAGAGAAGGGTTCAGGGTATACTACAAAAAAATATGGCTCTAAAGCTAGCCATACACGTTCGGATTCCATGGCCGCTCGATCACCTATCCGATCGATTCCGGCGATTCTGCCGGGAATCGCAGGTGTGATCGATCGGCCAATTAAGAGTATCCGATCGCTGCATACCACCTTGTCCAACGGATTCCGGGACGATTCCGTGTCTGATTGTCCACCTCACAAATGGCAACTCCCCCTGATCTGTGCAGAATCGGATCAAAAAGACCAACATGTTGGTTCTCTGTCGGATCCGATTCTGGGCCCCTGATCAATCGGACGTGATCGATCGGACAAGGTGGGCTGCACACGATTCCGGCACGATCGTTTCGCGTGCACGCGCCCGGAATCGATCGGCCCGGAATCCGGCCGGAATCCGACCCGTGTATGGGGGCCTTAACACAAATAGTGTTTGCATAAATGAAGTTTAAAGTCAAGTGAAAATTTGGAAAGTGGACATTTCGACTTAATTTATGCAAAACTACACGTGCTAGAGCAAACCCTTTTTTTTTCGAATGTTCCCACAACCCTTCTCTACATCTCCAGTAATTTTAGCGATGATACCATTTTCAGAGGCTTTGCAAGTCAGCTAGTTGGAAAATTCGACCATCTCTACTTAACAGATACAAAATATCATTAAAGAGGAAAAAAAGGGGATCCTGCCTAAAGATGAGTCTACACTATGGAAAAGTGCGCGGATAGACTGTGGGTAAAACTGCGCAGTGCAGCCTCCCCCTGTAATCCCCTATGGGGAATGACGTGGCAGTGTAAACTGGTGCGGCATGCAGGTGGTTGGATGTGGCGCAGGAGCGGATTCACAATGCCTGCCAGCACCAGAGACAGGTGCCATGCCTATTGTTTACCAATGAGATGCGCACTAACCTCGCCTGATGTGTTTCCGGGTGCGGTTTGCCAATAGAAATGTATGCTATGGGCACTCACGCGCCGACATGCCCGTAACGCCTCCTGTGGTTGCTAGGACGGTGTAGTGTAGACCCAACCTAAAAGAGCTTATTGTAAAGGAGTGGTATGGTATACAAAATGAAGCTGTGGATGATTATTAATGGTTAGAGGAGAGAGATAAACAGAAGGTAAGTGAATTTGAAGAGCCAGGTTTAAAGGGATTTCTTCAAATGTGTTATAGCAGAAGAAAGGGAATTTCAGAGGTTTAAGTGATGGAGAAGGCTTGCAGCAATGCTTGAGAAGAGGTTAAGTAGGGAAGTACATTACTGGATTAGAATTGCCTTTACAACAGAACCCAAATCAGGACAGGGAGGGGAATGGCTGGGAGCTAAAGTGTCCCTCTTCATCAGTAGTGATGAGCGGCATAGGCAATATGCAAATTCAGGATATTTCACGAATACTAATACTAATCTTCGATTCTATATTAAGAAATTTGAATATTCGCGATATGACCAAAAATCATTTGTGAAAATCATAAATCATAAAATCAAATCTTAATCTTAAATGAATGGTCACATTCTATGTTTATTTTCGCAATGCGAGTACGATTTTCGCAATACATGGCCATACCGTGAATATTCTAAATCGCGAATATCCGCCGACATATTCGAGATATTGGCGAATTCTCGAATTGCCCATATTGGCGAAAAATATTCGACATTTAAATATTCAAGCTCAACACTGAATATAATCAGCATCGAATATAATGCTAGTATAGGAAGGTGTGTGTGTGTCAGAGAGAACACCAGTATTACCACTAGTGACCTCCTTTTTAGACCACAAGTTGCTTGACCATCCCTGGTTTTAATACTTTTGAGTCACTGTCCCCAAAACGACATATTAATCACTCTGACCTATTCCCTCCTTATCCTGCTTGGTTTAATTTTAAAATTAGGGAAACTTCTCAATGGCTTTTCTATCCTTTATAATGCTGTTATGTACAACAGGTACAACCTATAAATGCTAGTTTTAGAGTTTGTACATGTAGAGAGCCCAAAAATCCGCCTGCTCACTATTCCAAGAACACGCTAAAACAATTAAAGAAAATGTCAACTTTCATACATGCCCATCAGATGTACACTGGAAGTGTTGTGCACTATATGATTTAAGTAAAGATAAGGGATTTGGTTATATTATTTTACTATTTACTACAATAGTAGTAATAGAGAAATGATCTACCAAAAGCTGCTGTGCTAACATTGAATATGGCTTTCTCATCTTACCGTTGGAGCAGGAAAAAAACGGCATGAGATTTTAACCACAGGAAACACTTGCATAATCTTACATTGGAGGTATAACTGAACATGAACTTAATGTACACAACTAAAAAAACTTAAAGAAGAAGTCACAGACTAGAATACATAAGGGAGAAATACAGAGTATAGATTTCATATAAGCCAGTGGTTCCCAAACCAAAAAAAAAAAAATTCGACCATCTCTACTAACCATGGCCGTTGCCTGTGTCAGGGTGCCCTCCCTGATGTGTGGCTGTGGGCACTTACACACAAGCACTTATATATACACTCTTTTAATTGTTTTGTTATCTATGTTTAAAAGGGAACATATGCATGGTGCACATAACAGTGCTCTTCTCTTGTCAGATGTCCTGTTACATATACCTACTATGACTTTTATCCCCCAGATCACCCTTAGAAGTAAATTTTTTTGAATTAGTAATTTATATTCCCAATTTCACACCCCTTACTGCAACCTTTTATAGTTATTCATATTTCCCTGCAGATATCCAAGTGACATACATTGTATACATTTAACCTTTAGCTGTGGCCGCCCAGACACGGAGCGCCTCCAAGTTGTTAGTACGCATATGAGCTTTGTAACAGTGATGCAGGTACGCAGAGCTAGTTTTTGGCCCCTTTTACCAGAGTACCACTTATGTGCACCCCTGAAAATATGCTTATTGACATAGAAGTCTTGTGAGCGGTTATCTTCTCAGCCGGTCCACAATGAGAGGATATGGTGGAAGAAGGAGGTGATGGGAAGAGGGAAGTGTTCTTTGCAAGAAATCAGTAGTAGGCAGGCCTTACACCACTTTACACCAGATTTAGAGCCTAAAATACACTTTGTGATAGCAGTGAGGTTCTGTTACACATTTTGCAGATATATAAATATACATTAAGCCGATCCCAGTGACCCAGACCTCTACTATGTTCAGTGTCTGACACGTTCATTGCCTCTTAATCACAGTACCTCCTGTCTAATATATCAAAGCCCACACTGCTTCTGTATTACACACAGTGCCTCAAGGCATGTCAAATAAAAGGAGAATTCAATTACTGACTATAATCAGGAGAATTATCAATCACATACACTTTTCAGGATAATTTGGTTTCCGAGATAATAATCTCTTAACACTGAGCTTTATCCTAGTGCTAGCCATACACTCCGAGATTAAAATCACGATCCATTAACCCTCTGAGCGTTTGCCACGTGGCACGGTTTTTTTATAACCGTGCCACGGGCAATCGCGGCGGAGCACAATGTGCTCCGCCGCGATTGCCAGCTCAGCTCAGGGTAGTAAACATAAGCCCGGCGTCACTGGAGATGCCGGACTTATGCTGAAGAAAGGCGACGCCCCTCCAGTTTGACGGAGGTCTATGGCGCCGCCTACCCCTGCCCCCTTCGCGTCACCGGTGACCGGTGACCGCTGTCAGAAGACGGTGAGACCTCGGGCGCTCCTCCGGCTAACTGGGGCTGAGTTTCATGATGCATGAAACTCAGCCCGAGTTAATTCGGGGAGAACGCTCAGAAGGTTAAAACAGACCAATTTATGCCGATGGCGGTATCGGTTTGGATCGTAATATTCTGCAAAAAAGCTACCACATAGAAAATCCAACTTTGGATCGTTTTTTTTTTTTTTTACGAGAATGTCATCGAAATGAATTGCCTTTTTTAAAGGGCACATACACATATCTATATATATATATATTACAGACAATACATAAACAACCATGTACATAGAAAACACAAGCAAGTGGTATACTGAATGTAAAACAAAATGTATAGGATCGTAAAAAATTATAATTACGATCTATTATCATAAAAAAGACAATAAAACTTTTAACCCTTTCTCTGGTCTGTTCACGTTAAGTACATTTAATAATATACACACATATAAATACTTAAAGATTGCTACTACTAGTACGTAGACGACATGCTGATTAGCCACCATGTCAGTGTCAGCAACATGCCGATGCTGGAAGTTTTAATATGCTAATGTTCCGCATCGGCAGTAATTGGTCGGTAAACACTATGAAAACATTATGAAGTTTCCCGATATTCCCAGACCAATTAAAATTTTTCAACATGTCCAATAAATTACGACCGAAAAAAAATGGCAATTACGATCGTATTTTATTGGTTGTACCATGTGCAGATTTCAGACCGATAAAATGCTTTCATTGGTCGGTTTTAATGAATCGTAATTTTAATCTCGGAGTGTATGGCTAGCTTAAGTGTCAGTTGCACAGGCTGTTGCTCTGGTTTTACTGTACACAGCAAGTCATGGTATAGCCCATCTCATTGGGTGAAATACATCCTTCATCATCTAGCCAAGGCGTGGGCAAACTAAGGGCCGGGGGCCGGATCCGGACGGTTAAGCTTTATCTTCTGGCCCTTAATCACATTGTTTAAAAGATGCTCCCCTCGGCTTGTTCTCTGCAATGAGTGAACATAATGACTATAGGTGTCCAAACATTGCCTTGGGGACGATGCAGTGACGGGATCATGACACTGTGGGTGCATTCCATAGGCAGTCTCTGCTCATACAATGAATGAGCATTTTTTGTAAGTGCAGGAAATTTAAAAAGATAACAACAACCCTGTGGCATGTTGCCTAATACCAGGGGCGCCCCCCTGAATAGGCAGGTACACTGTGGGAGAGAGGGTGAGACATCTGGGCATCATAAAAAAATTTCGAAGTCCAGATGCCCCCCCTCCATGATTTGCCCCTGGAATGACCCCCAGATTCCCCCCCCTGGGCATCATTGGCAACCGCACATTACACATCACCCCCATCATAAGTGAAGCCGACGAGGCATGGAATCGGCACACATATGGGGGGTTGGTCATTTCAGGCTCTTGGTCCATTCCCTTTATCAAATTTAACAAACTAAGTTTGCCCACCCCTGATCTAGCTTATTCCTCCCTTTTTCTGTGCATGATCAGCCCCTCTTATTCATTGTAATATAGTCCATTCAATCATGGAGGCTCAGCATTACAGCTTCCACTCTCCATGAAAATATGTACAGCACTCTGCTGGCTACTTCCACTAGGCATGGTCTTCTTAAAACATAGACAGTGATGATCTCCCTCCTGTGTCTTCTCGTGCTTACTGCCCACTACCCCTTTCCCACCAACCCTGACCTCAGTGTCCACGGCACAGTTAAGGTAGCCATAGACATTCCGATCTCTGCGCAATTTTCTAGTGGCCGATTGCAGCGTGATGAAGTCATCATGCTGCAGCCAGTCGCTAAGAGGATCGGCGGGCACCCTTTGTGTGCCGTCCCCATCCAAATGAATGCGTTCGGCCAGGAATTTACCGACATGTCGGATCACCGAGCGATCAGGAGGGGATCGGACCGTGTATGACAACCTTTATGCTCAATTCACACGGTCGTTTCTTTGAGGCAGTCAATGGGCAGTGGTACACACCAAGTAAATTTTTACAGCTCATAAAATGACTAATTGCTCTGCAAACAGACGATTGTTGGGCTGTTCTCGTTGTTCTTGTTGAAACAACCAACTCAAGCTTGCATAGTCCTTCTAGTAGAGATTTGTGCTGGTGTTACCATCGAATGACGTGGCACAGATGTGCAGTTGGGTTCCTGTAGTGCAGTAGTTCCCAAACTGGGAGACGGGCCCCCTCTGGGGTGGCGCGAGGGTATTTCAGTGGGGGGTGCTGGCCCTTATTCTTAACATGTGTTTGAATAGGGAGAGGGGGCTTGGTAATGTTCCTAAATAAAAAAGGGGGGCCCTTCAAGATAAGTTTGGAAACCACTGCTGTAGTGGTAGATGGTAGAGTGAACCCTTTAAAAAAAGACTACATCAACAAATACACCAAAGACATGTTTTTATTAAGAAACAAAAATTATTTGGCTGAGCGGGGTGACCTCTGTGAGAGTTAATGAATACCACCCAGTTTTCCCAAAAATCAGTACAAAATGTAATTGAAAAAGATGAATTATACCTCATTGTTGATTGCAACTGAAATAAAGGCAACATTTCATTGTTATATAAAAAGATATTACAGTATATACTCGAGTATAAGTACAAACAAACTATAGGAAAGACTAGACATAATGACAGGTAATTACTTCTCTGAATTCCCTTCACTTTATGAATTAAATAATCCACAATGCCTGCAGCTAGAGAGGCCAGTGAGGGTCCTGTTTCCAAGTAACTTGTATTGCACCCTAAACATCCTTTAGATGTGTTTGCATGTTTATACTTCAACCCCTATAGAGGAAACTGCATGCACATCCAAAGGGATGTAGGTGATGCCTCCTTTCATCTTCGGAGCTGCAGAGAGAGGAAGGAGCCCTCAGTGATTGCTGGTGATACCATGTGACTTTGTGATGTCATCACACTCGGAGGACACCATTTCAGCAGGAGGAAGAAGTGTTGTCACCAAATAACACCACGTGATCTAAGCAGGATTCCTAAGGTGTAAAAGGTATGATTTTGTACATGTAAAGAAAATCCCTGTGATAAACAACTTATTGTTATATATAGCAACAATAATATATCTAAACAGTAGCTAATATATATATATATATAAAAAAAAAATCATTATTGATACTAGTATCTATTATTAAAGTATATGGACAGCTTGGACAGCCAGAATTCAAGCACCCTATGTTTATCTTGAATTTACTAATCCCTTTGGGTTCTCGATAACAGGGAGTTAACTGTATTTATATGCATTACCTACAAATGAAATACAAATAATAAAAAAGAAAAAACATATTTTGTATTATTTCCTATTATTATTTTTATTGTATCTGTGCATGCAACAAAATTCAAGGTATATTCAAGTTATTCATGATAAGGCTACAACTTCATTGTGCGTGCGCGTTTACTTAACACGTCCATGACAAGCAATGGGCTGCACAGGCATGATTCGCCTGTGTTAGGCTATGTTCCCACTTAGGCGGGATTAATCGCCTGGCGCTCGCAATTTTCAATTGCCCATGGAATCGCCATCAATCCCCTACACTATTTTGAATGGGCTTGTCCCCATTCATAAGGTTGCGATTGCACAGCGTTC
Source organism: Ptychadena robeensis (assembly GCA_036250615.1). Classification (NCBI taxonomy): domain Eukaryota; kingdom Metazoa; phylum Chordata; class Amphibia; order Anura; family Ptychadenidae; genus Ptychadena; species Ptychadena robeensis. The sequence goes on along the minus strand of CM070037.1, from coordinate 28,100,578 downwards.
TGATTGCCGGCAGCCATGATAATTTTCCACTGATCGTGCCCATAGACATGAATGGAGGCGATTTGCAATCGTACGTGGAGGCAATCAAAAATCATGTCCATTCATTCTCTAAGGAGCTGATTTTTTTTTTATAATGGGGCGATTTTTTTTATAATCGCAGGTGAAAATCACCTGGTCAATCGCCTGGCAATCTCCCACCAGCGATTCCGTAGGCGATTAAAAATCACGAGCCCAGGCAATTATTCACCTACAGTAAGTGGGAGCATATCCTAAGGGCCATGCATTATCTTAGGGCGGCAATAACCCATTAAGGCTATGGATTGACATGCAAACGAATGCAGCCCGAACAACAAGGGGTGCATAACGTATGCAACACTCTGACTCATCCATTGAATTTCAAAGTAATGCGATCGGCCAGAGAAATACGGTCATGTCTGTTCTGTGGCTGATAGAGGTTTCTGCCGCTATTTTTCTTGCTGGTGATTAGACGCAATTTGGGTATGTTTCTGGAAGCATTTTTCTGGAGGCGATTGGGGCAGACAGGACCACGCCTGATTGCCACTGATCGCTCCCATGAAGAATCAATGGGGGTGCGTTTAAAAATTGCGTCTCAATTAATGAGATGCGATTTAAAAATGCTCCCACTCATGTCTATCAGGAGCGATTGTCCAAAACGCGGTAAGCTGTGTTTCACGTTGCGGGTCGCACTGCACCTGCTCCCGATCGGGGCAAATGTGGAGTTGATTCCCAGATGCATGGGTGCAAACATGGTATCATTACCAAACTTGCTGGAGATGTAGAGATGGGGTTATACTCCAAAAAAAGAAGTATGTCTCTAACACAAATAGTTTTTGCACAAATGAAGTTCAAAGTCAAGTCAAAATTTCGAAAATCGGAATTTCGACTTGAATTTTGAACTTAATTTATGCAAAAAACACATGTGCTAGAGCAAAACTTTTTTTTTTAAATGTTCCCCCAACCCTTCTCTACATCTCCAGCGAGGTTGATGATGATACCATGTTCAGGGGCTTTGCAATCAGCTCACAAAGTTAGCAAGTCGAAAAATTCCACCATCTCTAGCGATCATGGACGATCCCTAAAGTGGAAACAAGCCCTAACTGTCATGATAATAATCATAGGTGTTATAAGCAATGCAGCAACTCCATTTATTGAGTCTTCTTTATTAAAAAAATGATATCGTTCACACTATGTGCGCTGCATCTGCTGCGCTGTTGTTTGTCAGTAATGGACGTACAAGCGGTAACGCTACCATGTCCATTAACCTCCCTAGCGGTTGAGACGAGCCTAGCTCGTCCGAGCTTTAGGCTCGCCTCAACCGCCCGGGAAGCCGCCGATGGGGAGACTTTATGCCTCCCCGGAAAGCTGCGGCGATTGTTTACATCGCCGCAGCATTTCCGGGTTGGCGGCTCCGCCCCGATCGCGTCACGGTGACGCGGAAGGGGGCGGGGGGGGGCGGCGCCATAGACCTCCATGTTAATGGAGGAGCGCCGGCTTTCTCTCCCGCGCAGCTGTTGTCAGTAATGACAACAGCTGCGCGTAGAGCTCCGGCGGGATGCCGGAAACGGTGGGCAGTGTACTATGTACACTGCCTTGATCGCCCATATCGTGCCGTTGTAAACGGCGCGATATGGGCGGTGCGCTAGGGAGTTAAACTAAGTGCAATACTGATGACAATCCTGCGTTTTGTGCTGTTTGCGTCTTCCATACAAGTATGGGAGACCCTTGCACTGTGCCTGCAAACTGCATGTAAATGCATACTTGTGGCCAGTGTGAAATCTGTCCTATGCAAACCTGTGTACTTGTGTTAACGCTAGCTGTGTTGCGGTACTGTGCAAAACGAAGTAAAAAAAAAGGGGGGGGGGTGGAAGGGTTAAATAATTAATAAAAATGTATTAAAAAAATATTGGATTGTAAGCCTGACCTCCTTAAGCCCGACCTCCTGTGTCATAACCTGTTCCTGTGTTTACTATATTGTGTTGTATCTCCATTCTAATGTATTGTACAGCGCTGCATAATATGTTGCCGCTATATAAATAAATGGTGTATCTCCACTCTAATGTATTGTACAGCGCTGCATAATATGTTGCCGCTATATAAATAAATGGTGTATCTCCACTCTAATGTATTGTACAGCGCTGCGTAATATGTTGCCGCTATATAACTAAATGCTGTATCTCCACTCTAATGTATTGTACAGCGCTGCATAATATGTTGCCGCTATATAAATAAATGGTGTATCTCCACTCTAATGTATTGTACAGCGCTGCATAATATGTTGCCGCTATATAAATAAATGGTGTATCTCCACTCTAATGTATTGTACAGTGCTGCGTAATATGTTGGCGCTATATAACTAAATGCTGTATCTCCACTCTAATGTATTGTACAGCGCTGTGTAATATGTTGGCGCTATATAAATTAATGATAATAATAATAATAATAATGTGCTAAGCATGAACTGTCCCTGTACGGCATTGTGTGAAGCCTGTCACCTCGCCCATTGTGTTTCCGTCAGATCATTTGTGCTAAGAAGAATGTCTTTTGTTTCCCTCCGCCAGAGTAGGACAAGGCGACGAGAGGGTTAACGTGTATCAGCACCCCTGGTGTGTGTTGGTTTAAGGTCTGCATTCTTGCCTTCAGACTGATCACATATCCTGCTGTGCAGCTCCATTATCAGTGTCAATAAACACAAAGCAAAAAATAAAAAACTTTGAAAATAAAGGCGCACTTTGCATTTGGAAAGCCGGCCGCCTTCTGGTTTTTATTGGCCGTATCGCTTTAAGTACAAACTTTCTTTTTTTTTTTATTCATGGTCGGCTAACATAGCACAAGACTGTGGTACAGACAGTAAACCCCACCTAGGGGTGGTCATAGATTTGAATCTATACTCAGAGCCATGTCCTCCCCTCCTCCTCCCTACCTCTCCCCGCCTACCCTCCCTCCATCCCTTCTCTCTCTCTCTCTTCTTGCCCTGTGTCCCACCTCCTGGTTTTACTATCAGCTTTCAGAGCTTCCATTTACACACTGGATGGGGGGAGGGAAAGAAAAAATAAAATAACAGCAACAAAAAAAGGCAAAAAGGCAAAACAAAAAAAAGGATACAAAAAAAACAATAACAATAGGAACAATAAAATAAAGAAGAGCCCAGCCTCCTCCAACTTGGCATCCTGGCGTCTCCTGGAAGGAACAGACAGGAGGGATAGGAGTAGTCTATAGAGAGAAAGGTAAGCCTGGTGTGCGGATCTCCTTTCAATGAATGGCTGCCGCTGCGAATTAATAAGCACAGCAAAAAAAATAAAATGCATTTAAAGGGGAAACCCCCCACCCCTCCCCCGTCACCCTCCTGGCTGTGTGATGACTGTGATTAGAAATGACCCCGGTGTGGATTATGATTTAGATACAAGAAAAAATGAGCACCGAAGGGGAGGAGACAGAATTATAGACATGTCCCCCCCCCTCTTTTTATATTTTGACTTTAATATCCCTTTATTAGTTTCCATCTCTTGTCTTGTTTACATGTCTTAGAGGATGAAATCTAGCCGTCGCGTAATTCATCCCGCGACGAATGCCCCATCTCGCCAGGAATTTGATCGCAATTTACCTTCCAAAACTGGGGGTCACTGGTTCCCCTACTAACTGAGCCGTGATAACGAATCCAAAACATGTTTTATTTATTTATTTGATTTTTATGCGCCTTGTTTTCTTCGCAGCTCCCGGCTTTATTTGCGAATTTGGTGGATTTTATATACACGCGCCCTTATTGCGCGCTGTGAGAATGGACGAGCCTGTAACCCATCCTGCTCTTTCATTCTGCTTGTCATGTTTTATTCCTAGACGCCGGTTTATTTTCAGAATGTCTGTCCGTCTGGTCCTTCTGCTTCGCTTCCTCTCCCCCCCCTCCTCCCCAGAGGCCTCATTCCTCCCCGTCGCCCTGAGAAAGATGATTGTAACCCTGCTTATTGCTTTGTTTACGTTTTATTTATGTTTAATCGGTCTGTGTGTGTTTTTAAGTTCCTTGCTGTGAATTCTGTGATTTTCGTTTTTCCGGGGCTGTAAACTATACTTTAACCTGAAGCGTGAAGCAGATACCGTAACGTATGGATTTATTGTCATGTTTTGCAGCTAATCCTGATCGCCAGGCTTCATCGCCTGCGGTTTGGTGACTAGGCCTCTTAAAGAGCCAGGCACAATAAGTGGCAAGTCTTGGAGGAGCAGTTCCACCTTTCTTTCCTCCATTTATGGAAGGTTCTGGCTCCATGTTATGTGAGGTGTACACGGTCAGGCGGGCAGTACTCGTGCGTGTGTGCATTGTGAGCGCCGCGCGCGAACGCTCCTATCGGCTCCATTCATTGTCTGCTGAGGTGATGGAGTGAAAGTTGTGGCTCTGGGTGAAGGATTTATTTCACCTTGACAGGGCGGTGTTGTCACTGTAACAAAAGCAACCACTTCAGCCCTTTAATAAATCCCTTTATGCTGTGTCTTTGAACTAATCCTCGCCACTTCAGCTGTCTTCATCATTTCTCCTCGTCACATAAAAATAAGCAGATTGACGGCAAGACAGATTTATGCCGGGGACGTAAAATTAAATGATTATCCGAGCACGTGTCATAGATAAATACGGTCTATAGGCACACCAAGTAATGGAGGCGGGTCGTTCGCAATAAGCGTAACAGATAAATTGGACTTCGGGACATAAATAATTCCATATTTTTCAAGTAATGTTTTGGTTTAGCGCTCTAAATATTTTTACCACACAGTCAATGATACTTTTGGGCATTAACCAATAGCGCCATTCATTACCCACCACGGCTCATGTTCTGCGTCCTTTGTCAGCTGTTAACCCTCTGAGCGTTTGCCACGTGGCACGGTTTTTTTTATAACCGTGCCACGGGCAATCGCGGCGGAGCACATTGTACATTGATTGCCAGCTCAGCTCAGGGTAGTAAACATAAGCCCGGCGTCACTGGAGACACCGGACTTATGCTGACGAAAGGCGATGCCCCTCCAGTTACATGGAGGTCTATGGCGCCGCCTACCCCCGCCCCCTTCGCATCACCGGTAACGCGATCAGGGGCGGACCCGGAAGCATCGGCATACATGCCGATGCTCCCGACCGCCGCCAGAAGATGGCGAGACCTCCGGCGCTCCTCCGGCTAACTGGGGCTGAGTTTCACGATGCATGAAACTCAGCCCGAGTTAATTCGGGGAGAACGCTCAGAAAGTTAAGGCCCCCATACACCATACAATCTTACTATACGATTTCTGTACAATCAACTTTTCTTCTACCAAAACCATGTAATATGAGGACCTTTCTAAACCTTCCAATCACTGGGTATTCTATCAGATAGGCCGCTATACTACATGGTTGTTGGTAAATCTAATGGAAATTGTATGGCGTGATCTAAAGGTGTATGGGGGGCTATACACGTCTAGATTTTTCATCCAATCAACTTAATTCAATCCATTTTTTGGGTTGATTGATTGAAAATCTATGGCAGCCCACATGGTTGGATCAACCTAAAACAATTAAAATTGGGAAAAAATGTATTAAAAAGGATTGGACGTGCTGGTACATTTTAATTGGTTGTATGTATTAAACTGCATTACACTTTCAGTCGATCCCCAAAAAGTTGATCAAATATCTGTTACTACAGTTGACAAACATACAATCAATCACCAATTTCCCTGACACCAAAAAATTGATCTTTTTAAGTTGACTGAACAGAAAAAATATAGGCGTGTATGGGGGGCTTAACTTTATAAAAGAATAGAAAATTTATGACTTTTTTAAACGTAATTTGCTTTCCCGTTCATAAAAGGCCTTTTGTTCAATATCATACTGCAAAGGTTTAAACGTATTAGTGGAAAAGTTTGTTATACTTTGCAGAGATATTTGAATTAAAATAAATGACATTATACCTACCATACACCTTTAGATTTCTCTGTCAGATTTCCTTTAGATCTCCTTTTGTTTTACCAAAACCATGACATATGAGGGACTTTCTAAACCATCAAGTCTCCCTGTGTTCAATTGCAGAGGACCCGGCACTACATAGTTGTTGGTAGATCTAAAGGATATCCGACAGAGAGATCTAAAGGTGTATGGCCAGCTTTAACATCTTATCCTAGCTATACAATATAAGGATGTCTGCCTTATAGAATAACGTACTCCTTTGGCGCAATACATTGACTTTAACCAAAGAAAAAGATTGCGTTGCGTTCTTAAGTTCCAGCCTTGTAGGCCTTCACAATGGTTGACTTCTTCTTCTGTTTTGGGACTATTTATAGATCCTGTCCTAGATATTTCCCAGCATGCTGCCAAGTGTGCAATGTCTGCTGGTTACTGATGCAGCGAACCATTTTTTTGTTTTGGAAAATATTTACCAAGAGTTAAAATGGTAGCTTGCCCTTCATGCAAAGATCTAGCTCATGTAGTTGGAGGGATGCAAAACACGTGTACTATGTTCATGATTGTTTGTATAACTCTGTTGTGTGAATCTGGCTTATTTCCTAGTCAATTAGTGTGTGTGTCATTTGCATGGTCTCCTATCCATCAGAAAGTGATGGGGGGGGGGGGCAGGGTATATGAAAGGACATCAAGGTGCATCTGCAACCTGGGTACCTCTAAACCCCATGTCCACATATCCATAATGCTCTGTCTCTATGGTAGGTAGGTTGGGTCAGGACCTTTTTCCTCCCAGGTTGTTCTGATGTTTCTGAGCGAACAAGAATGGGGAAGCTGCCGAAGGTATGTTCTTTGCTTTTAATAACTGCTGCAAGTACCTCCAGGCTTTACATACTACATACCTGCTGCAAGTATATACGGTATGCACCTTAACATTCTTGAATTGCATACCTGCTGTGGGTATGTGCACATCTAGGTCTTTTGTTCTTTACATTTGCTGCAGGTATGTTCACATCCAGGTATGTTCCTTCCCTTTCATGCCTGCTGCAAGTATATGAACATCTAGGTCCTTGCTCTTTATACATGCTGCATGTATGTACACATCTAGGTCCTTGCTCTTTATACATGCTGCATGTATGTACACATCTAGGTCCTTGCTCTTTATACATGCTGCATGTATGTACACATCTAGGTCCTTGCTCTTTATACATGCTGCATGTATGTACACATCTAGGTCCTTGCTCTTTATACATGCTGCATGCATGTACACATCTAGGTCCTTGCTCTTTATACATGCTGCATGCATGTACACATCTAGGTCCTTGCTCTTTATACATGTTGCAGGTATGTGCAAATCTAGGTCCTTGCTCTTTATACATGCTGCAGGTATGTGCACATCAAGGTCATTACTCTTTATAAATGCTGCAGGTATGGCTATATCAAGGTCTTTGTTCTTCATAAAGGCTGCAGGTATGTGCACCTCCTAGGTCCTTGAACATCATATCTGCTTCAGGTATGTCCACCTCTAGGTTCTACTGTAGATATGTGCACCTTTAGTTGGAATTCAATACTGCTGCAGGAATGTGCACCCTGAGGTCTTTCCTCTAAATGTCTGCTGCGGGTATGAGAACCTGTAGGTTTTGCTGTAGGAATATGCACCTCATACTTGCTGCAGGTATTTGCACCTCTAGGTCCTTGCCCTTCATGCATGCTGCAGGTATGGACACCTCTAGGTCCTTGCC
>CM070037.1:28060167-28073154 GCA_036250615.1 Ptychadena robeensis | reverse complement strand
GTTGATTGATTGTACTCGAATCGTTTTACAAATCTACCCGTGTGTGCCTAGCTTAAGAGGACATGCATACTGCATCCAATATCCCCCTCCCTGATAAACAGACTAGGACTCTGAGGACTTAAGGCACCAAATTGTTAAATAGTCAGATGGATCATGAACATTGTAAATATTAATAATTGTCCTGGCTCTGTATATTCAAAAAGTTGATTTCAATTGAAAACAATTCAACACATATATTTCACACCCATGTGTACATTCAAAACAACACAATGATGTCAAACAAACATCCTCTCAACGTGTTTCACATTTCTTGCTTCATCAAGAGATTCAGTGTCCCATTGCTGTCAATATAAAGCATAGCATTTGTATACATTTTTGGGTATAATATAAAGTTCCAAACCGGGTGGATAAAATCTTCTTCTTTTTTTTTTTTTTTTTTTTTTTTTTTTTTTTTTTTTTTTTTTTTTTTTTTTTTTTTTTGGATTACATTGGATTTTTTTTTAAATAAAATGCTTTTTGAGGCAAATATATTACCATCCAAAGGTTATTCCATCATAAAATAAAGATTAGTTTTTATTATGTAGAATAAGGCTGTGTGTGCCTAGAAGATCTGATCACAGATGCTTGTTTTACTTTTGCAGTTCTCAAAACTGAATTTGACTCAACAGAGTCAAGCGAGATCACATGCCTCTTCTCCACAGCAAAAGTTGAGAAAAAGACCGTAATCCTGTTGCTCTACAAACCTATGAATACATAATCAACCCCTTCAGTGCTAAGTTATATCAAGAAGTTCAGTTAATAGAAACAATATTTTTCTGATTGTTTGGAGTGTAATAGATCTGCACAAGAAGGAAGTGAAACTAAAGATAGCCACACGGGTAGATTTCACTGCAATCAATTACAGCGTGGTGACGTCAATCGGACAGTTATCAATGTGCACCACATGCGCACATCAATTACTGTACGATGGGCAGACAGCTTCTCCAGCTGGGGAAAGAAGTCTGTCTGCAGCCAGCTCCCCCCTCTTCTGCCAAAGCTGGGTCTGTGCTGGCCACACCCCCTTCCCGCTCGGCTGCCTCTGTGTGCGCCTGTGTCAGCCTGTCCATTACATTGGATGGGGACAGCGCTGTCCCTGTTCAATGCAATGGATTTCGACCAAGGTATTCCAACATGTTGGAAACCTGTTTGGTCCATTGATACTGCTCGAAGGAACCGTGGATGGCTCCGATGAAGTAACAGATTAGAGAAACAGGTGCCGTAAGCGCAACTTCATCGACTTTAGCTTAAGTGTGAGGAAGGAGAAGCATTCAGTTGAATAAATGTTTTTAAATTGCTATTATTTAGGCAATGATTATTCTCCAGCCAAAAAGTTGTCCAAATATGAATAATTAATCTAAACTGTGGATAAAAAAAACTAATAAGAAAAGTTGTTATTCTAAATCTATTTGCATATGAGAGTTATACCAGCAAGAATGAGTCTTTATGTAGAAAACTATAATTTAAATCAAGCCTTACTGACTAGTGAATTGCACACACACATCAGTTGGCGGCAAAATCGTCCGCGGCTCGGTACGTGTAGGGGGGCCTTTAGGGTAGGCATATGTAAGAATAAAAGAAGAGGGAGACAGCACTTACAAACCATGCTACCCTGTTTCCCCTTATATAAGACCTACCCCAAAAGACCTAGCTGCTATCCCCGCCTGTGCTTCTAATATAAGCCCTTTCTCAAAAATAAGACCATGTCCCAGAGAAAGCTTCCATATTTAGAAAAGACATGACCGAATGCGTTTTGTCACTTCTAAGCCCAGAAATAACCCCTAGTGCATTTTTCACACCTAAAATTAAGTGTTTTATATTAGGGGAAACACGGTATGTATGGAGTGCTTATCAAACACCATCTCCTGGTACTCATCAGAGCCGCTCACTAAATAAGTTATGTTCACTCCTGTATATATTTGTGTGTGTATATGTGTTAGGGCTGGACAATAATTCAATATATATCGCGATATAATTTTATATCGAGATATCCTAAATGTATATCGAAATATGGGAAATGTGTTTACAAATCGTATCATTTGTCACTGAATGACGTTCAGTCAGGGGCAGTCCGAGGGAGATCGTCTCCCTGGGCGAGCACTCCCTCTGCCGCCCCCCTTTCCCCGAGAGAGATCAGGCTGCCGCCCCATGCCTCCCCATCGAGATTTGCGGGCGCAGAGATCTAGTAACTCCTCCTCTATGCACAGGGAGGCACATCTCCATAGAACGGGGATCCATCATGATCAGCCTCCCCAGTGTCTCTGACATTCATTCTGCTATGGACAGGGGACACCGAGGGGGGAGGCTGATCCCGGCATGTCTTCTATCCATAAAATGAACTCTCAGTGACATGGGGGTGGGGTATACAGGGATCAGTTGAGGGGAGGTGGGTGCACTGACCCCCCCTGGTGGTATAGTGCTGCCCATTCCATAGTGCTACTGGCACTGAGCTGTGCTGGGGTTGCTGGCAGCTGACATCCACTGTGTGTGTCCTCAGCAGTTCTCTCCGGAGGCTTTTTAATATTCTCCATATCGATATCGGAAATTATATCGTATCGACCAAAATTAAGAAATATATCGTGATATAAATTCTTGCCATATCGTCCAGCCCTAATATGTGTGTGTGTGTGTGTGTGTGTGTGTGTATATATATATATATATATATATATATATATATATATATATATATATATATTATGTGTGTGTATTCTGGTGGTCACCTTACGTCTTGGGGGTCCTTTCTCTCTTCCTCAGTGGTGGTTTCCTACATAGCTGTGCTGTACTATTCTGCTCAGAGGTCCCAAGCTGGTATAAGGTGGTGCTATATAAAAAAGATGGCACCAGCATCACATGAGCTTATAAAAGCTCCAACTATTGCTTGCTTTTCTTTTTTTACGATCCCCCTAAACATTTACATTTTGGGTCTTTTATCTCCGATATCCGTGTTCTTTGAAATTCCTTTTTATGATGACAAAACAAACAAACAAACCAAGCCCAATGCCCGTAAAGGTTGCAGTTTGGATGTGCGTAGCGTTACGCCCTGCTGGCATCACTTAAATTCTATATAAATCTCTGTCCTGGCAGCAACAATTAAAATGTAAATCCGGCTCCATTCATGTATAACATCCATGGAAGCATTCATCTTTAGAGGACTTCATATGGCGCGGCACTCCGGGGAGAGCAGGATGGTGGTGACATTATTGGAAAATGTCTGCTTTTTCTTCTTTGTTCTGCCAATTACACTCATTAGACAAGCAAACATGGATTGCTGTTTTGAAGAATTCCCTAGTCAGCTATTCTCATTAGATCCCGTGCTTTAACAGTTCTAATTATGTTAGTCTTTGTGTTGTGAAAAAAAGAAATGTTCTATTCTTCAGATAAATATTGAAAAGAAATCCTTGAATGGAGATATTTCACAGATTTTTTTTCCCCAGACTACAGGGATAATGTCATTTCTGGATGGTTGACTCCTCTTGGTGGTTATCGTGTATTCATTTATAATAAACGATGGGATTTTTTGATATATAGGTTTATAATCAATTGTTATAACAAGATACCATTAGGTGTCTTTTATCATTGTTTTCACCCAAGACTCACAGTCTTACCTGTTGTTGTATGGCAGCGTAGTAGCCCCACCATTTGTTATTTTCTATTCTCTGAATAACCAGGTCTTGTGGTTCAGAGCTCTTCCCTGCCAGACCTATTTTTTGGTCTTAAGCTAGGCATACACGGTTTGATCTTTGATTCGATCATCGGACACCGATCATAATCGAATCCAAAGTAGTGCCACATGGAAGGTAGAATCGGAATAAGACCAAAATAGCCAATTTTAGTTTCGATCAAAAAACACAGGTCATATATAAATGTGTTCATCGAATACAATATTATTATCATTTATTTATATAGCGCCAGCATATTACGCAGTGCTGTACAATACATTAGAGTAGAGATACAACACAATATAGGACACACGGGAACATATAATAAGATAGACCCGACCAATGGTACGATTTTAGTTTGATCATTGTACAATCTGTGGACATTTTACAACATGTCTGATCACTTTCCGCTCAATGTTTTGATCAGTATCAACCCATGTGTGCAGTATATGATTTAAATTACATTGATGTAAAGTTTGATAGTTAAAGGTCGATCCAAATTCAAAACGCTAAAATTGAACCGTGTATGCCTAGCTTTATAGGCACCTAGGCAATTGCATCCTGCACTGGGTGACACCACCACCCCATTAGCAGTAAATTTGGTGGAAAAATGTATGTCGGGTCTATCCTAATTTAGGATAGACCGACATACATTTTTCCACCAAATTTACTGCTTCACACCCATCTTAGTGATTACTTTTTGCACATTCTCAGCTTCCGTGTAGGTCTGATTCAGGGTGCTTCTCACTGCCAAAAGATATCAATGGCAGTCCTGCCTTGGGTCCATCAGACGCTTTCCTTTTCACCCAGGAACTTTCCACAACATTTCTCCTTTCCTTGGTCATGTCTTTTCTGTCAGTTCCTGCAGCACCTCCCCTGGATCTCTGGCCACACGTATGTGTACACCTTTGGTATCCTTTTAGCTGTGCATTGTGATACTGGTGTGGAGCGACACCAAACCTAGTGATGCCACCCATTGGTCATGTCCATTGTAATAGGATGTGTGGGTTCTGTATTTTTGATACACCTTCCAAACGACCACCTCATAGTGTTAAAAGCATGATAAGTCCCTAGAATTTCTTGTAGTGGCGAGAAGTGATTTGAAGATTGCTTTGGATATGGTGGGATCCCTGAATCCGCTTTCCTTGATCATAACTGGGATGCGGCAATCAACTTGGACATCCATGAGCTGTGAGGAGGAGGGTCACAGCTCAAATACCGAATCTGGTTGCTGTATTAATAAGGGAGTACCTGGGGTATCATAGGAATCGGGAACATCCAGGAGTCATGTACACTAAATATTAAATTTATAGAATGACTGCGGACATGTTTTAAAGCAATGCTTGGGTACAGGCATGGCTAAAACACATTTTGACCATCTTCAGTGAGGTTGCATCCGATACATGAACTGTTGTTGGGTTTAATGTTGTGTTATGAGACATTGATGTCATGGTTTGTATTTGTCTGACTTGTTTAGTTGGAAATACCCACATTAATACTAACATGTATTTTTTATTTTGCAGCCATTTGTTCTTTTAGCTAAACTCCACTACTACACAGTTGCTAGAAACGGACACCAGACAGAGCAAAGATGTCTGCCAGAGGGGGGAAAAAGAAAACCACCAAGCTGTCCCGCTCGGCAAGGGCTGGGGTCATCTTTCCAGTCGGTAGAATGATGCGTTACTTGAGAAGAGGTACACACAAATACAGGATAGGCATGGGAGCCCCTGTGTACATGGCAGCTGTTATAGAATACTTAGCAGGTAATTATTTCTATGGAAATTGTCCGATGAACTTCTTACCTTACCAGACTTTTTTAATTTGACCGTAAAGCTTCCTTTTCTTTGTGTAAATGTAGAAAAATGCCAGAGACATAAGTTGTCCTTTTTTGCAGCCACAACCTGAGCACAAAAGCCTGTCCCATGGCAGCAGCCACAGAGTAGGAGCATTGTGTGTGGGAAGCAGCAGTCTCTCCGCAGACCCTAATAAATAAAGCTCAGTTGTTATTTTTTCTCTGCGTTTTTATTTACGCAACATGGCGCCATTGCATGTCTGATGCGGGACATGTCCATTGAAAATCAATGGGTGCGTTTGGTCGACATCCATATGGATATGTTTTGGTGTGTTTGCCCATTGCTTTTGGGGCTCATAATGAGGAAACGCAGTGGAGTACCAACCTAAGAGTTGGCTGCTTCAAAAAAAGAAGTAAACTCTTAAGACATTTTTGTTGCCCCTTTTGTTTAGATCTACCTGAAATGCATATAGCTGAAAAGCTGGAGATATTTGACTACTGCACTGGAAGTGTCAATAAACTGTGTTCAGTTCTTTAACCACCTGAGCGTTTTCCCCCAGATATTGATCGATCATAAAACTCAACCAATGATAACTGCAGGGAAATTTACACCCTGGTGATTCTTCATTTATCACCCTGGTGATTCTTCCGGGTCTGCCCTCGATCGAAAGGTGGCGCCATAGTGCAGTGAAGCTGGGCGGGGGTAGGCGCTACAATTCGTGCAGGGAACCTCCAAGTGAGTAAGAAATCATGGCAGCATTTTTAATGTTTCGCCGCGATTGCCCGTGGCACATTTCTTAAAAAGGCGGGCCACGTGCATGACGCACAGGAGGTTAAGTATAAAGCCCATTCTGAGAATAGAAAAAACATGGTGATCTTGCCAGTTGCTTGGTCTCCCAATGACCACGCTCTGCAGGCTGCTATACAGCTTGCAGGGTTACCACCAATCTGATCATTCTCCAATCTCCCACACAGACCTCAAAGTATCTTGTAAATTAAATAACTTTTAATTGACTAAGGGTCAATTTACACTGTCGTTCAAGTAACCACTCATTGACGCAACTGACCAGTGGACGCGACGCGACATATATATAGTTTTTACAGTAATGCTACTTACATTCTGACATGGAACTGATATCTGCAGTAGTTTTGCAGTAGAATTCCTTCCAGTTGTTGCCCACATGGTACGTTTGTGTATGTGTGTATGTTATGGCGCCTCTGTAGTTGTGTACTTTGTACTGATACTATATTTGTTCAGTACAGATCTGCTTACATGGTATATCGAACCAACTTCTTGACATGTAGCAGAGTTTGTGTTTGCTGGACAAGATTACTAGCTCATGGATTGATTTTGTGAGCACACGTTTTAATACTCTTTAATCACATAGAGGCTTATTTAAAAATAAAAGCAAAGTATAAAATGTGCATAACAAAGCACATAACAAAGTGTCAATTGGCTTTGCTCAATTTCTTCTCTTCTCATACAAGTATATCGGACTCCAAAACTAGATTTGATTTCACAAATTAATTCTGAAAGACATCAGGAATGTCTGGCATCAAAGCACTCTGCACTACACATCACAGTACATTAATAGTGGGCCTTCGTATTTTATAATGGTTTTTTTTATTCTAGAGAACCTAGAGAAAAAATTGTTGTCCAATAATATAAATCATAAAACAGGAAGAAACGATTTGCTGTAAACTAAAACGGTGCTTGGTTTTATTTAAATGAAATGCATTAGATGTATTAGTGTTGATATTGGATTTCCTGGTAATGGCTGTCGTATTGATTCGCAGCTGAAATCTTGGAACTTGCGGGGAATGCTGCTCGAGACAACAAGAAAGGTAGAATCACTCCAAGGCACATCCTCTTAGCCGTGGCTAATGATGAGGAACTTAATCAGGTACTGCTATTGAATGATCAGTCTTATAAATTGCAAATCTATCTAAAATATTTGTTTTACCGTCTATTTGTTCAGTGTGGATAGAAAGTTCTACTTGCGTTTTTTTTTTATTTCTAAAACATTGACTTGATATTGCTGCACAAACATAATAGGCACATACAAGAAAACCAATAATCAAAGTTTGCTGGTTAAGTATATGTTATATATACTTAGCCAGCAGATCATTATATACCATAAAATTTATGGACGTCTGGATTAACCTCCCTTGCTGTCATGACGAGCCCAGTTTTATAAACAAACTCCGGGCAAGCAGGGATCACATGACCACCCTACATCCCCAAAAAGCATTTCCGGGTTGCCGGGACTGCCCCAATGGCGCCACGGTGATGAAAAAGGGACAGGGTTTTTTTTGTTGACTTAGTATAAATATCCATTAAATAGTAAATAGAAGTTGTTAGTTTGAACCATTACCTTTTACCAGTGGTTCCCAAACTTTCCTTGCAGGGCCCCCCTTTTGTATTTAGGAACCTTATCAAAAGCCTTCCCCCCCCCCCACCTTTTCAAACACGGAAGAATGAGGGCCTCGTCCCCCTGGGATACCTCCCCCCCAGTTGGGAACCACTGCTTATAAACTGGAAGCCCAAAATGTTATAAGTGTTAATTTATACAGTATTTGAGCAGATCTCTTTATTTATATATATAATTTCTCCCCATGGCGCCCGTCCCTTCAGCGTTCACCATGAATGATGAGAATTTAGATGGTTACTGGCAGATTTGTTGTGCAAACAAATGCTGAGCAAAACTGGGTTCTTCTCAAACCTAGGGAGGTTAAAGTCCATCTATGTGGTAGTTTTTTAACCTCCATAGCGGTTGAGACGAACCCTGTCGTTCGTGAACAGGGTCCTCTCAACCTCAGGGGAGGCCGGCGGCGGGGAGGGACCCCTATGCCTCCCCGGAAAGCTGCAGCGATTATCTCATCGCTGCAGCATTTCGGGTTTGGGGCACCGCCCGATCAGCGCACACGGTGACGCGGAAGGGGGCGAGGGCGAAGGTAGTGGGGCGGGCCATAGACCTCCAGGTTAATGGGGAGCGCGGCTTTCCTCTCAGCTGTTGTCAGTAATGACAGCAGCTGCGTGAAGAGCTCTGGCGAGATGCCGGAACTGACAGGCAGTGTACTGTGTACACTGCCTCGATCGCCCGTTCACGGGCGGTGCGCTAGGAAGGTTAATCTATATCTTTATTAAAAATCCACTAACGAACCCCTAAAGCGTGTGAAAAGCCTTCTCAGAAAGGTAGTGGCTGATATATGTGTATTAAGTGTTGGCCAATTGCAATATAATGGCTCTGGAATAAGATGGTCAATTCAAACGTGTAAAAAATGGCCTACCCATCTTCTCACCCCTAAAATTTACAACCATGCCAGTCCACCCCCCCCCCACCTATTGTATACTTTGTTACCCCAACCTATTAGATTGTAAGCCTGATCGGTCCGCTTCTCCTCCTGTGTCATAACCTTTGTGTTATCTTGTGTTGTCTCAACTCTAATTTAAGCTAGGAACACACGGCTCAATTTAAGCATACAATCGATGTAAGATTCGATGAAGAACCTTGATTTTAGTATTTTATCGATCGTACCATGTGCGCTATAGTGTCATACAATCGTAGTACAATATCGATGTAGAAAACAAAATGTATTAACAAAAGTTGTCGATTCAATTCATCGTACGATTGAAGTATACAATCGGAAGTGATGTAAAAACAGGTGTGTATACTGTATATATATTTTTGTACATATGTGAATACCAGTAAAGGTTTTTTTCCCTAAACCTTATTTCTGTGTGTGTTTTTTTTTTTTTTCTTTTTCTAAACGGGAGGTAGTCATATTACAAGTACTCAGTAAAAAAAAAAAAAAAAAAGTGTGTCCCTCGAATATCATTGTACGATGAAAATAAACCGTTCACAAAAAGTAGTTTATTGTACAATTCGATAATTTTCCAACTAGTCCGATCACTTTTCAATCGATTTTTTAATTTTCTTCATCGAACTATTATCGTTAATTGTACCAAGTGTCCGGGCCACGATTTTGGTACGATAGAGCCGCGCTCAGGGTCTCGCCGTCTGCTTATGGCGGTCGGGAGCATCGGCATGTATGCCGATGCTTCCGGGTCCGTCCCCGATCGCGTCACCGGTGACGTGAAGGGGGCGGGGGTAGGAGGCGCCATAGACCTCCGTGTAACTGGAGGGGCGTCGCTTTTCCTCAGCGTAAGTCCGGCGTCTCCAGTGACGCCGGACTTACGTGTACGTCCTCCAGCTGAGCAGGAAGTCGCGGCGGAGCATATTGTGCTCCGCCGCGATTGCCCGTGGCACGGTAATGAAAAAACCGTGCCAAGGGCCAAACGCTCAGGAGGTTAAATCGAGCCGTGTGTTCCTAGCTTTATTGTACAGTGCTACGTAATATGCTGGTGCTATATTAAGAAATGGTAATAATATTTTACATTCTGTTCCATAGCATTCATTCAATGTACCCCCATTGTAAACAAACAGCAGCTACAATTATTTATAGAAGGTAAAAGTGACATGATCTACAGATCTGTTGATACCTACTGTACTCCTACATCGTTACTGCTATGGCATTACTGCATGGATTATTGCGTGTATAAACCTATGATGACGGGATGTTTGAGATGTGCAGGTCTAGTTTTTGTCTAATATGTTTCCTTCTTTTATCCTTAATACCAGTTACTCAGAGGAGTCACCATTGCAAGTGGAGGTGTCCTGCCTAGAATTCACCCCGAGCTTCTGGCAAAAAAGCGTGGCTCTCGTGGCAAGGAGACCATTCTCTCTCAACCAGTGGAGAAGAAAAAGAAAAAGGGTGGCAAGTCACTGGATAAAATCAAGAAACCAAAATCTGGGAAAAATAAGCTACTGAAAAAGGTAAGAAGAGCGGCGCTAATAAATCGAACTGCAATGTGCCATTTGGGAGGTGATCTGAGAAAGTTATTCTACTAAAATTCGTATTCATTTTTACTGCTACTGCTTTATTCTCTTCTTTTATCAGCTTTTTTAAAAGAAATATTTGTATTTTGTTACCCCTATATCCTTGTTATCCCATACTTGTATATACTTGTAAGCACTAACCCAGGAGAAGAGTGCTCAGAGTAAATACATTAGTAGACAACAGCTTAAGACATGGGCATGGGCAAACTTAAGGCTGCCATACACAGGTCGATGCCCGTGAGATGAATTGGCCTTCGAGCTCAGCAAGATTAAGTCATCATGCTGAGCCCGATAACGAAGGCGCTCAGGGTGCAGCACTGCTGTGTCATCCATCGACTATGAATTGCTGTCAGGCCCGATATCCCTGTTTTAGAGTGGGATTGATTCTGCTCGAAAATGGGGAAGGCCGTGAGCTTGTGTGGCCATGGATGTAGTGCATATCTATGCGTGTATGGCCATTCAGGGGTTCACTTTTGCTCCATCGATCTTACATTAAATTTAAATATCAATCGTCAGTCTAACATTGATCAATCGATTATACAAGCACACAGTGCGATCGATTCCGCAATCGCACTATGGTGCTCATGCTCCATATTATGGTCACAAACAATTTGATTGAAATACATAGAAAAGCTATTTGCATGATCAACTAAAATTTACTAACATGTTGATAGGACATAAGTGATGGAAATGGAACGTATTGGTAAATTTCTGTTTATGGTACAAGTATCTGCCTATGTTTTCACGCCATTAAGAAATGCATCGAGTTAACGTCCCATTTGGCTGCTTAACTTATGTGTTTCTGATGCAGCAGGGATCTATTTCCCTCTTTGGACACAGAAAGTGCACATCAAAAACATATCCACTGTGCGTTCGCATCGCATTAGATAGTTTTTAAAGCAGTGCTCTGCGTTTACATAATCACAACACAACAGATCCCTAAACGCACCATGGAAAGCATTCCATTAATTAGCAATGGATGCGATAAAAAACGCACAGCAAATGTATGGATTTTTGATGCAGTGGAAACATGCTTTGGTGCCGTGTTTGGATGGATTGGTGTCCAATGGTATTATGGAGCACGTGCACAGGCCTTAGGAAAGGTACTTGTCGTTTTTTTTTTAATCCATTGATGTTAGAATGATGCTTGATATTTAAATTAATTACACAAGTTGATTCCATTGAAATCAATTATGAGATAAAGATGCACAACTGGTGCAATATATAATAGTATTCAGGATAGCTATCTGATATGTCTCATGTTCCTCTTTTGGTATAACAAAACAACTTAAGCTAGCCATAAATGCATTGATTCCTAAACAATCGGTCACAGCGTGCTTCTTTGGGTGATTTGATCCTTGACTGATCCCCATCTAAAGTAATCCCCATCTAAAGTAATGGCGATCAAACAGAGATTTACCAACATGTCGCCAGGTGGGCAGCGGTTGATTCCCGAATGATTTGATCACGCGAGCGAACACTGCAATCGTTTGGGAAATCAACACAGCATTGACTCGTGTATGGATGCCTTTAGTCTGGTAAATACTACCTTTTAAATTATATGTTTAATTTCTTCTTTCTTTAAGGATAAACAAGCAGATGGAAAAGAAGGAGCATCCAGTTCAACGTCAGATGATGGACCTGGCGATGGCTTTACCATCCTTTCATCAAAGAGTCTATTGGTTGGCCAGAAGGTGATTATGGTTACTACATGAAATATGCAGAATTTACGGTTGTGGTAAAGGAAGTGTTTACATCTATTACTGTTCAGGAACTGAAACTTCTTGGATGTTTATCATCAGGCCCCTCTCTCCCCTTAGTAGTTTCTCCTGCTGACCCCTGTGTGATTTATGGGTGGGTGGGGGAAATCGCCAATGGGGTAGAAGAAAAAGATGCAATGGGTTATTAGGAGATATAGAGACCTATAAGTATCTGTATCTGTATGGCCTTCAATAGGTTATTCCTTGTCAATGAGGGTGGTGCCTGGTCCTGTCATTGGTTGGAGAGAGATTTAATTTACATTTTAACCTCCCTAGCGCTTGAGACAACCCCTCTTGGGCTAGTCTCAACCACTACTGAAATAGGAATCGGAAAAACCTGATATACCACTGGAAAGCTTTGGCAATTCTCTATACCACATCAATGATGTTGAAAGGGCAGGGCGTGCCATAGATCTCCATTATAATGGAGGGGAGTCTGTTTCCCAGCACACATCAATGACACCGACGATGTGGCAGGGGCTGACCACTCAGGGAGGTTAATAGTCAAGTTTTCATTTTCAGTGTTGGGTAGACAGTAGAGCTAGTGGTTGACTTTCATGCTGACTTGGGTATGAATATGCAAGCTCCAACTGTTTGCTTCCAATTTCCATCTTTAAATTCGAATAATCGCCACCTATAGGCATGTAGATAATACTGCTAGCCATATATAAGCTCTGATGCCTGAATCTTTAAATAGGAAGCAGTGATGTCAGCTTTCATGTTCCTTTAACACAGTGATTTTCAACCTTTTAAGATCCACGACCCCAGAAGTGATATCGCAAAGTGTCACTTCCTGTATTTGAACGGCAGAAGTAGCCCCCCCCCCCCCCCCCCCCCCC
>CM070037.1:28038879-28050203 GCA_036250615.1 Ptychadena robeensis | reverse complement strand
TCCTTCTCTTCTGGCTGAGATGAGTCTGTGATGGCCACGCCCCCTTCACACACACCGAGAACCTAGCTGTGTGGCGTGTAGTTGCTCTGTGTGTCTGGCTCAGCTTTCAGCCTGTCCATTACATTGAATGGGGACAGCGCTGTCCCCTATTCAATGTAATGGATATCAACCAAGGTTTTCCAACATGTTCAAATTCCGTGGATGAACCGTGGATGGCTCAGATGAAGAAACAGATTAGAGGAGAATCGGGAGCAGTGAGAGCTCTTGGCACCCGATGTTCCTCTAATCTGTTGCTTCATTGAGCCGTGTAGCTTTAGTCACCTTTTCCAGTCTTCAGGACCCAGACAAACCAGGAAATGATATGCAAACAGTATCAGATCCTTGATCATGTGTGTAAAGCCCCCCATACACCACATACAATTACCATGCAATTTCTGTACAATCAACTTTTCTTCTACCAAAACCATGTAACATGACCTTTCCACACCTTCCAATCACTATGTATTCTATCAGGGAGGTCACTATACTACATAGTTGTTGGTAGATCTGATGGAAATTGTATGAATCTAAGGCTAGCCATACACAGTCGGATTCCATGGCCGATCGATCACTGATCCGATCGATTCCGGCGATCTCAGCGGGAATCGGAGGTCCGATCGATCGGCCAATTAAGTGTGTCCGATCGCTGCATACCACCTTGTCCCACCGATTCCTGGACGATTCCGTGTCCGACCGCTTACTTCCCGAATGGCAACTCCCCCTGATGTGTGCAGAATCGGATCAGAAAGACCAACATGTTGGTTCTCTGTCCGATCCGATTCTGGGCCCCCGATCGATCGGACGGACAAGGTGGGCTGCACGAGATTCCGGGACGATCATTTCGCATGCACGTGCCCGGAATCGATCGTCCCGGAATCCGATGGGAAACGGACCCGTGTATGGGGGCCTTTAAGGTGTATAGGGGGCTTATGAGAAGGGTTGCATATCAGGCAACTTGGGTTATAGATAAAGGCTGCATCTATTTAAACACTATGAATGCAAACACATTGGTGACACATACTAATACTGGCATGAATTTTTGTGTGGTTATGAGAGACTGACTCATGGCTAAAGCTGGCCATACACCTGTAGTTCTATCAGATATCCTTTAGATCTACCAACAAATATGTAGTATATGGTCCTCTGTGATTGAACACAGGGAGACTTGATGGTTTAGAAAGTCCCTCATATTACATGGTTTGGGGAAAACAAAAGGAGATCTAAAGGAAATCTGACAGATAAATCTATAGATGTATAGAAGGACATTGTAACATGTCATCCAACACTAGGTATCTATAGTAATAAAAAAGAAAAGCATTCTTCAAATGTACTTCTGTCATGTTCTGTGAATTATAAATATACGTCCTGCAATGGAAGTATACGACTTACAGAGATAACCGAGAACTGTCTTTACTTTATTAAGTTTGGCCCAGAGGAAGGTATGTAAATCTCACTACACAACTGATGACCGTCATCTAGGTTGTTCTTCCATTTCATTAGTATTTCTCCCTTTACATTTTAACAGTGGGAACCTTATACAAACATTCTCTTGTTAGGGGTGGCACTACATATACCAGTGTATTGGATTTAAACCCTTTTAGACCTAAACTGGACTTCCATTGAGAGATGACATAAGCTGATTTTGCTGACCTACTTCTACAAAATACTGCTTGCCTGGTAGAGGTTGTGATCCTCGGCACTGAAGACTTTTTAACCGCCCTAGTGTTATGGACGGCAGCACCTCCAGCGCTCCAACTGGTACTATCGCACTGGACGAGGTGCTGCCGTCCAGTACAATGCGGGGCTCAGGGATAGCGCTTACTCACGCTGTCTCCGTGTTCCCGATGCGACATGCCTCCTCGGCTGCTCGTGTCCTTCTCCCTCCCGCCCCCCCCCTGCTCCGAGTGACGTGATGACGTCACACGGGGAGGCGGTGGGAGATTTGAACAGTAAATAGAATGAAAGCAGTTTTCTATGTAGAAAACTGCTTTCAAACTCCCCCTATGTACTAAATATCGCCAGAATATAGTCCCTGATGCCCCACATGTGCCCATTTGCAGTAACCCTTTCTTCCCTGGTGTGAGAGGGTTAAGTGCAAATGGGAATATCTGGGGCACCAGAGACTTTATTTTGGCGATATTTAGTACATAGCAGCATAGTTTTGTGTCCTGATTTTTGTGGGGTTTTTTTTCATTATTTTTATTTAAAAAAATATATTATAAATTGGGAATATATTATATATTATATATATAAAATAAAAAATATTTAATTTTACATAATTGTTTGTTTCAAACATTATTATATTCAGGATGTCCATTAGACCCTTGTACGGACATATTTTGGGAAGTTACAGGCCTACGACATAAAGAAAAATTTACCATTGAAGTCTATGGTGCACTTTTGGTACAGAAATCTGGAACTGAGCAGTGCGCTAGGGAGGTTAAATCACTGACCCCAAATCAATATACAGCTCAAGTGTTCTCAACATACCTGTGTCTGTGTGTGACTGAAACCAAATGTTCCACTTAAAGCGGACCTACCACCAGAAATCTGTTTTCATGAATGGCACTAGAAGTGCCAATAATCGGGAGGAATGCAGTTAAAAAACCCAAAAACTTACCTGTAATGAGCAATTTAACCTCCTTAGTGTTCATGACGAGCCCATCTCGTCCAGAGTTTGTGTGAAGAACAAACTCTGGATGAGCTGGGCTCTCATGAAAGCCGCATATCCCCAGAAAGCTACGGCGATGCTGCAGACACAGCATGGCTGGGGCTCTGCGGCTTCACTGATCACGTCACGGTGATGCGGAAGGGGGCGAGGGTGAGCAGTGCCATAGACCTCCATGTTAATGGAGGGGCTTCTGCTCTCCAGACCTCGCTGCCAGTGTCATGAATGACACTGGCTGTGTGGAGAGGGGAGGGAGGAAATGGCAGGCAGTGTACCTTCTACACTACTACCATTGCCTGTACCACACTGTTAAAAACGGTGCGGTACAGGCGGTGCGCTAGGGAGGTTAAGAAGATAACCCCACAGCTCTCCTCACTTCCTGGTTCGCTGCAAGGCAACACATGGAACTGGGGGTGCAATATCGCGGGTGGCTACTGTGATATTCTGAGTGGTCTTCTTTGAGAAATTTCAAAGAAGATCACTGAGAAAACAAAGCTCGCGGTGATGTGCTGCCTTGCTCTGCCTAACGTGAACCAGGAAGTGAGGAGAGCTGTGGGGTTATCTTCTTAAATTGCTCATTACAGGTACGTTTTTGGGGGGGGGGGGGGGTTTCACTGCAGTCCTCCCTATTATTGGCACTTCTAGTGCCATTCATGAAAACATAGTTTTTTGGTGGTTGCCTGCTCTAGACCTGTGATGGCAAACCTTTTAGAGAGCGATTGCCCAAATAGAAACCCTATATAACATTTATTGAAACAAGTACCGTGTCACCACATGTCATCCCTTATGTACCTTTGTGCTGCTGATCTCCTCCGGCCGCTTTTCAGCCACTTTCTGTTCTCAGGAGCTGGCTGCCTGGCATGTGTTACATGTACAGAAATAGCCATTTGTAATCTTCATTAGAATCCTTGTACAGCCCAGAAGGGGAATAACTAGGAAACAGGGACAGTGTTGTCACCCTATGAAAAAAAGTTGTTTAAGGAAAATGTATGGCAGGATCGTCAGTTGTGGTTTAATTTTTTTAACTTTATTTTACCATCTTTTGGAAGGTTACTGAGACACCTGAGGTGATGATTTTCCATAGAACCGTGTCATTCCTTCCTTATACACAAATACTTCTGCAGACTCACTGCTCTCTTGTATAAAGTCCGGGTTCAGGTGTTTATGGGGGATCATGGCAGTAAGGCTATGTATGTTTCCATTACGTTGGGACCCCTCCGCTAAAGCTAGCCATACACGTGTCGGATTCCATGTCCAATCGATTCATCATCCGATCGATTCCGGCGATTCTGCCGGGAATCGCAGGTGTGATCAATCGGCCAATTAAGAGTATCCATCGCAGCATACCACCTTGTCCAACGGATTCCGGGACGGATCCGTGTCCGATTGTCCACCTCACAAATGGCAACTCCCCCTGATCTGGACAGAATCGCATGAGAAAGACCAACATGTTGGTTCTCCGTCGGATCCGATTCTGAGCCCCTGATCAATCGGACGCAAACGATCGGACCAGGTGGGCTGCATGCGATTCCGGCACGATCGTTTCGCGTGCACGCGCCCGGAATCCGGTGCGAATCCGACACGTGTATGGGGGCCTTTAGCGTATATGCTAAGCGGGGGTTCCCGACGTAGCAGATAGACTTACGAGTACGTTCAGCCTCTGCACCGGCGGATGTGTAAACAGACCATCTGCCGAGCAGGCAATGTCCGTGTGACCCTGGGGGATCCCGACGTATAATGGAAACAACCCCTTACAGGCTTGCTGGTGATGGATAGTGATGAGCGACTAGGCAATATTCGAATTCGCGTAATTTCGCGAATATCAGAATATTCTATTATCCTATATTCGTAAATCCTCGAATATCCGCACTTACGACCTGACTTTGCGATCTAACCAATCGCATTTGCGACCCAATATGCGCACTGCATGCAAGTCAATGGTAGATTGGCTAATCTTTTTTCGAAATCGCGTTATCGAAAAGCGCCATGCGACCTTACATATGCGCAATACATTGAAGTCAATGGAGAATGCGAAATCCGAAATCGCGATTATACCGAGAAATCGCCATGCTACCAACTATGCGCATACCTTGAAGTCAATAGAGAATGGCGTAATCCGAAATTTCTATTATCCGAGAAATCGCAATGCGACCAAATATGCGCAATGCATTCAAGTCATGGATCTCGGATATTCGACTGTGAGAATATCCCGTCATTTCCGTTTTAAAAATCGCATTCGATTATATCATCGCGATCCCATTCATTGCAATGGTCTCGCGATGATAAGCGCAATAATCTCGAAAAATATCGCTATCCGCGTCGGATTCCGATGATTATTTCGGAATATTTCGCGAAATGGCGAAATAGCGATATTCGAGCTAAATATTCGAAAATCGAATATTCAAGCTCAACACTAGTGATGGACTACAGATTCCAGCATGCATAGTCTTCTGTTAGTGTCCCATGACATTCTGCTGATTCCCATTTATGCTCTAAAGCTGGGCATAAATGGGTAGATGTGTAAATAGATTTGAGTACAATCGAGCGCCGTGCACGCTCACAGAGCTTAATTTATCTATTAATTTATCTATTAATAAATCTACCCGTGAATGCCTTCCTTAAGCAGCCCATACACGGGTCAGATTTTCAATCAATCGATTTATTGAGAATTGAGTTTTTCCCACCTGGTTAAATCTACTTAATCCGATCAAAATTGAGTGAAAATTCAGTCGTTTTTTGATCGGACTGGATGGTAAATTTTGATCGGTCGATTGAAAATTGGTTCGGTATTTTGAGAACCAAGTGTGGTCAACCAATTTTTGATCGATTTTTTTCTACCTATTCTACCTCACTTCTGATTGAAATTTCAATCGGACTATTTTGGATCAATTGTTTTGTGGATTGAAAAAAAAAATCGATCAAAAATCTTGTACAACATATGGGGCATGATACAATCGACATACAATTTTATACCAACTTAAAAATTGATCGTTTTAAGTTGATTGATTGAAAATCTGACCCGTGTATGGCCTGCTTTAGGCCCCCATACATGTCTAGATTTTTCATCCAATCAACTTAATTCAATCAATTTTTTTGGTTGATTGATTGAAAGTCTATGGCAGCCCACATGGTTAGACTGACCTAATGGCCACCATACATGCACAGATATAAGCGGCCGACAGATTAAAAACGATCAATTTTTAGATCGGTCGACTGAAAATTGGTGCATGCCCACATGGTCCGATCAATTAAAATTGGATCGTAATTGTGAAAAAAATCGATCAAAACACGATCGGACATGTCGGAAAATTTTGATCGGTTGAGTACAAATTACGATAAAAAAAAAGAAAATCAATAAAAAATTGGTTATTCCATGTGGAGTATATTCTCTTTTCCATCAATCAATCTCCAATTGTACGATTGAAAAAAATTGATCGTTTTTAGTCTGTCGGACGCTAAAATCTGTGTATGTATGGTGGGGGGCATAAAACAATTAAAATTGGAGAAAAAATTGATTGAAAAAGGATTGGACATGTTGGTAAATTTTAAATGGTTGTATTGAAATTCATTACACTTTCAGTCTATTTACAAAAAAGTTGGTCAAATATCTGTTCCTACAGTCGGCAAACATACAATCAATCACAGATTTCCCTGACCCCAAAAATTTGATCTTTTTAAGTTGATTGAACAGAAAATCTAGACGTGTATGGGGGGCTTTAAAGTGAAGAAACTCGATTGAACAGGGTTTGAACATGTTGGAAACCCCCTGTTCAAAGTCCATTACTTCGGAGGGAGACGCGAGTCCTCACATTCAAACTATCGGAGGCAAAAGACCTGCAGCTGCACAACCTAACCTACAGGCTGTGATCAGTTCCCGGCAATGGGAAGGGGGGCTATCACGGCACCGTGCGAGGGAGGAGGAGCCATGCTGTGTCTGCAGCTCCCAGCCAGTCAGAGCCAACACTGGACCAGCTCTCACAACACCGGGTGTATCGAGTCCTCATCGAACAGGAATTGATATGCAAAGTGGTCACATTGATTACTGTTCGATTGACCCACAATTAACCAAAGAAAAAGCTAAAGCACAGGATAGAAGCGTCTGCCATTTTTCAAAAGAACTATAAATGGAACAAAGCAGACCAAGCAAGCCCCATTCCTCCCTTTCTTGTTTTTCTGAATTATTAAATATATACTACTTTATTCCTATTGCTCCAAGTAAACTAGAACATGTTTCCATATTACCATATATACTTGAGTATAAGCCGACCCAAACATAAGATGAGGTACCTAATCTAAAAAAACTAGGAAGACGTATTGCTTTGAGTATAAGCCTAGGGTGGGAAATGCAGCAGCTACTGGCAAAGTCAGGCAGTGGAGTTTTCAAAATGAAATTCCACCATCTCCAGTAAAAATGAATAATGAAGTTTGTTCACAATTCATCAGCTCGGAATGCGGCAAATAGAATACCAAATACATAAGAAAGATCAGTCATCAGGCCACACACAGAGGCTGCCCGCAGGGAGACCAACGAACACCTACTCCAGTGTAAGCCGAGGGCAACTTTTTCAGCAATTTGCTGATGAATTTAAGTGGGTGGATGGTTTCTGGGGTTGTCCTAGTCAGGATCCTTTTACACTACACACTCTGCGATTCTGTGAATCTCCCTTTTTCTAGAAAAGAGAATAGGTATGAAAGCAGCATTGTGGGGTAGGGGGTTGTTTCAGAGCTACCAGTTAAATCGATTCTGTAAGATATATGGTATTTTTCGGTCTATAAGATGCACCTGACCATAAGACGCACCCTGTTTTAGAGCAGGGAAAAAAATAATTTCATGTTTTCAAATGAATTCAGGAAAAAATCCCATGCAGTAGCCCTTTTTAGCCACAAAAATTGTGTCACTAGAGGGCACACTTTGGCATCTCTTCTTCCTCACACACGGAGAAGGGAGGGGGGGGGGGCTGACGGGGGAATCTGCACTCTGGTCTCCCCTTTGCAGCTGTGTGTGAGAAAACTGCCAGCGAGTGCAGCATTCCCCACACACGCTCTGCATTGGCTATATACTGCAAGGAGTTTGCATGTTCTCCCCGTGTCTGCATGGGTTTCCTCCAAGTACCCCAAATAAAGATTCTCCTATGTTAGTTACATATTAGATTGTGAGCTCCTCTGAGAGACAGCTAGTGATATGACTTTATATGCTCTGTAAAGTGCTGCGTAATATTTTGGCGCTACATAAGTACTAGATAATAATAATATATCTGTGGGTCTCTGCAAATATAGCCAATACAGTTCAGATGGGAGATCCGGCTGTGTGCAGATCTCCCATCTACCGGGGAGCCAGGTTGCGATCACCCACCGTCATGCAGACCATAAGACCCAGCCCCCCTCCCCCCCCCGATATTGGGGGGTGAAAAAATACATCTTATAGTCCGCAAAATACAGTAAGTATATGGTGACGCAAGTTGATTTAGTCTACCATTAAATAGCAACTACAAAGTATGTTACGCGTACATGTAAAAAAAAAACTTTGTTTAGAAAGATAATCCTTGGTGGAGACTTCTCTAGTAAATGCCATCTACACCAAGAAATGTTATGCTCCAATGGATAAAAATACTTTATTTGTCAGGATAGTTGAGGTAGAGTCTTATGAAATATCACGTATATGTTTCTGAGGAGCTTTCATTCAGGCATCTTCTGCGCCATGTCTTTCCAACTTTGAGAGACAAATATATCTCGGCTTTTAGCCTTCGTCACCAAAAATCGCGCCATGTAGATGCCGTTAAACTGTCCCACTCCATCATTTCGACCCATTGACAGAAGCATTGTCACGGACCCTGAGGAAGAGGAAACACAAATAATGATGTGGTGGGTAAAAAGGGGTTTCAATAAAGAATAACAGAAAATATTTAATTTCCCAGTCTGCAGCCTGATGTTCCTTCTGTAGAGTTGCCACCAATCTTGGCACAAAAAAGGGGCTTGTGCATAAAGTGGCAACCCCGAGCCAGAATCAGGGATCACTCCCAGATCTCAGATACATATATTATGTCAGATAATACAAGCAAAGCAGGCGTGAGCACTGCCAGATGTCATCATCGTAAACACCGGGGAGATGGACGGTCTGTCCGGCACCAATGCCTCGCATCCCCAGTGTCAATAATGATGGCAGGTACATGGAGGGGGAATTAAATGTATACCTTTCATAAATTTTATTAACCCCCTAGCACTTCTGATGGCTCCATCTCGTCCAGCACATACTACATGCTTACAGTTCTGTGCTGTCCTGGTGGCTCCGATCCTCTTGGCTGGCTTATTCACTGAAGCCGATGTCACACCCCCCCCCCCCCCCCCCCCCCCCCCCCCCCCCCGGGACATTCAAATGTAAGTTGCACAAAAACAGTATTCTATGCAGAAGACTGTTCCCAGTGAGATTTCCAGATGTGCTCTTTGAAGTTAACCCTTTCAGGGGACAGAGGGTGCCAAAGGACATTGTATTGGATACAGTTATCTGTATCCAATACAATTCAAAGCCAAACAAAAACGCTAAACACATTTCCAATTGTAATAAAAATATTATAATAAACTAACATAAAGATGAAGAGATACTGTTTTGAATTCTTTAATACCAAATAAGTATTTAAAGCGGTTGTAAAGTCAAAATAAAAAATCCCCCACATACATTACATTGACATTATACTCACCTGTCAGCAGTATACATCTGTGAAAACTGCTACACAGAAAAAAAAAAAGGTACTTACAATCTTCACTTCCTCATTCCCTAAGGCACCATCTTAAGTACTGGCACCTGAAGCCACTTCCGCCCATTCTGTTGAACATTACTAAGGTGCCCCTCCCCTGCAGACATATTTACCAATCCCAAAGGGTTTGGTATGGGAGGACAGTTCTGGTCCTTCCAGAGATCTATGTGCTGCAGTTTGCATAGGAGACAGGAGTGAAGCTGAAGGATGACCTTGTAAGAGACAGGAGAGATTGAGACTGAAGTGAAACAGAAGGATGGGGATGACACTAGGTGAAAGGGAGGGATGGGATTTGATGCGAAGAAGGATGAAGATGACACTAGGTGACAGGGAAAGCACAAAGAGAAGGAGAGGATGGAGATGATAAGTGGTGGTGAAGGGGTTCAGTGTGGAGGTGATATGGGGATGACATGGATTTGGGGGGCACACAGGTAGGATGAGGTTAGGTAGATAGGAGGTGATGGTGGAGGACACAGGAGGATTTGGGGCACTGCAGTGACAGAACACCTCCCATGTGACTGTCATTGTTTACTTCTCTGCCCCTCACAGCTCCTGTGTCCTCCATCCTCCGAACACTTTGACAGAGAGGGAGGGGGTATTTCTTCTGCTGACAGAGCAGGAGCTGCAGACAGCAGTACATCGCGCTGTGACAGTGACGTCACAAAGGACAGGCAGAGCATTATGGGGCTGCAGAGAAGCTGGGATGATTTCCCAAGAGCCCTTTCAGCTACGACAAGCGCCCAGGCGTGATGTCACAATGTGGGAGGGGCTACCTCGGAAAACTGGCCCCTGCTGCTTTCAGATTTTTAAAGCAGTGTTTGCAGTAGCTATCGGCAGCCTGATGCTGATAGTGGAAAGTGACCTACAACATGGTAGGTCCGCTTTAAGAGATTTTATCATTCAGATAATACCTTTTATAATTTTTTTTTTAAAATGTAATTTTTATTTTACATAATTGTCTGTTTCAAACATTATTATATTCAGGATGTCTACTAGACCCTTGTGCGGACATATTTTGGGAAGTTACAGGCCTACAACATAAAGAATTTACCATTGAAGTCTATGGTGCGCTTTTGGTACAGAAATCTGGATCTCAGCAGTGCGCTGGGGGGTTAATTGAAGAGGGCAGTCAAAAAGCAGCCATTTAATTATTTTTACATTATATGTCTCATTAAGAAGTTTTCACCTTCTGGCCCCAAGTTTCAACTGGAAGTGCAAGGATATTTTGGGTTCTCCGTATTACAGGTATTCCTCAAGCCAGCCATACACATTTAGTTTTGCTTTCAATTTGTTGGCAGATTGATGTCATCACGCACGGCCAAGCCAATCTTAGATTGAGTTCCTGGGCAGATCGAGGCAAATCTACCCGTTTATGGCCAGCTTTACAAATTAAAATATTCAGCCTAAAGCCGGGACTCATACAAAATAATTAGTACCGATCATGCATTAATCCTTTAAACATTAATCCATGAGCAATTCAATGTAGGGAGGCAACACACAACATCCAAAACTAGTAAGGGTGCCCATCCTCCATCATTCCATAAGAAAAAAATACCCTCATGTGGGGCCTTTAGATTAGCACTCTCTTAGGGCTTGTTTCCACTTAAGCGGAACTGAGCGGTTAGGTGCGGTTTTAACCACGCAGTTCGGTGCGGTTTCGTCTGCCCACAACCGCATACATTGGAAATGCATGTGGCAGTTTCCGTGTATGTGGTTGTGCGCGGATGTGCGCGGTTGCGATCGGGCGCGGATGCGGTTTTGAACGCAGCATAACGAGTTTTTAACCGCATGCCGCGCCGATCCACGCCAATCCGCGCACATTGACATGAATGGGCGCGGATTGGAGCGGTTGTGCAGAGAACAGG
>CM070037.1:28019406-28031556 GCA_036250615.1 Ptychadena robeensis | reverse complement strand
ATTGATCAGTGATATTTTGCTTGTATGTGTCATACTCTGGGTCTATGGATGTGCATACTGCCATCACCAAAAATACATATTACTAGGTTTATCAAAGAACCATATAGCTGAACAGGGATTTCTATTTACCAGTAAGCACATCCTTACTATTAGATCAGACCCTTATACGTACTTGCTAAAATATGCCAGTGCATATGGTCCCATTTTTATTATTCCATCAGTTTATATATATTTGATGTGATGAGAGGCACAGCACCCTGAAAGAATCTAGATCAGTTGAATAGTTAAAAGTGTGGAGGGAGGAGATGGTGAATACTGTAGATTTTTACTTTGAAGTATCCGAGGAAATCCCACACTCGGTTGTAAAAATTTATTTTTGGCCGGAGAAATATAGAGTGAATACTTCATGGTCCAGTCCTGCCTACTTTGCTGGAACATGCTGTTTATTTACTTGATATCTGAATGACTGTGTCTCTGTTGTTTTCCCTAACTTTCTCTCCAAAACTTTGGGGCATGTCTTATAATCCGAAAAATACGGTACTACACATCAACCATCAATCTGCTGTGGGTCCATCCCCGGTTTCAAATGTAGGAACCTTCTACCATATGAACCCCAGCACATATGAATGGAAGATTGTATCACCGGAGAGGAGGTCTGTGTACCAGAAGTGGTAAGTGTGAACATTTTGTTTGGGAACCTTTGTGTTCCGACTCTAGAGCTGCATGGTCAGAGTGCTAGCCTTTGAGCCGACAAATAGTAAAGAGACCTTCTGTATATGATTTCATTTGATATGATTTAAATATAACTGGCTGGATCCAACTGATATTCTCGTCCTTTATTTATTTTTATTTTTCAGGTAGATATTACACAGGTAGATTGTAATAAATATGGTTTTGACATATTTTATTGAACAGTAATATAATCAAACCCAAGTTAAGATGGCCACATCTAGTTCTAACCTTCTACTACTGTAACAAAACACAATATGTGGCATTAGGTAGATTGTATTACAATTTCCATGATTTGTCAGGATATCATTGCTTGTGTACCATTTTGTGAGGATAAGGACAAGTTCGGATGTTAAGTGTAGAATAAAAGGAAAACATTGACATTCCATTTCTTCAGCAATATGCAATTGAAGTGATTTAGTGTTAATGCAGCATCATTGAACTTTGCTTGGCTCAGACACCTAGCAAAGTATGGCAATAATACGGATTGGCTGCAATGTATAATGGAGCCATTTTCTCTCGAAAATCTGATAACGCCAACATTTTACAGTTATTGCTCTCAGGTCTCCGGTGACCCCTTCCATCCCATCGTGATTCTCCGAATACACGGTTACCAAGGCAACACGTTTAGATCAATAGGACATTTCGTACTACGCTAATAGAACTCAAACAGGATCTCCAGGAAAGGAAAGATAATGATCAGACCAGACATGGACTACAAAAGGCCTCAAGTTGGCGAATGCTTGAGAAATTACAATGTGCTCCTTCAATGATGTCCCTCCATAACACTGACTCTTTCACATCAGAACACTCTCTCAGGCTGCACCACTCTATAGCAGAACTTTAACAAAAAGGTGTTATCCTAAAGTCTGCCATACACGGGTCGATGCCCTTGAGATGGATGAGCTTTCGAGCTCACTGCGATAACATCATCGCACTGAGCCCAATATCAAAGGAGCTCAGGGCGCAGCACTGCTGCGTCATCTGTCTCAGCCAATGCTTTGCATTGACATCGATGGACATGATGCTTTGCATGGATCATGTCCGATAACCCTATCTTCGAGTGGGATTGAATGATCCAGCTCAAAGACAGGGATGGCCGCATTAGTTATGCACTAGATAAATGGCCACATCTCTCCTTGCCGGGAGAGCTGGGGGAAGCCAAGGTGCATTCGGACCATGAGACGCAGGCACTTTTTACGCCCGACTTTGGGGGCGAAAAAGTGTGTCTTATAGTCTGAAAAATACGGTAGCTTACCTCCAAAGCAGTCCCTGAACTCCGGATGCGCAACCTGTGGCTCAGGGGCCACATGCGGCCCATTGGGCGTTCTTTAGCGGCCCCCCTCAGTCCTCCACTTGTGGCCCCTGAAACTTAACTGTTAATGCATAGGGCATAGGAACTCACCTGTCCACCGATCCCCGGTGGACTCGTCTTCGGCCGCGATCTTCTTAGAGCGGGTAGAGAACGAGAGGCGAGGGACTTGCTCACGCGCTGTCTGGGTAGCTGATTGCCTTAATGTGCACTACCATACTACACTAAAGTGTTACCTAAAGCTTGAAGTAAAATTTTATACAAGTTTTGTTATTTAAAAATAATGTCTGCTGTAATTCTTGTTATTAAAAATGCTTATACAAGTTATTATAGATTGAAAATGTTATGTGCGGCCCATAAGTGATGCCGAGGGCCGCACTTGTGGCCCTCCATGTCAACTCGGTTGCCCATCACTCCCCTAAATATTGACACTAGATTTTGCGCTTTTTTGAGAAACAATGATGATGTTCTATGTACTCTGTAAACTGTTATGTAATATATTGGCGCTGTATAAATATCAGATTTCCATGTCATTTTAACTTCATGTTAATAAAACGCAAAGAGTATTCTCTTGCTTGTTTAGACAACTACAAGCTCCATAAATCCATCTTGTATTGGTGATAAGCTGTGGAGCAGTGGAGAAAAAGCCATAAACACAAACAAAATAGAAGCTAATGCAGCCATAACATAAAAGGACCAGAAATCTGCATTATCATTTCTATTTGGGGGTTTAGATATACTTTAAAATGCAGTTCACTTTTTAATTGATATTTTGGCATATATACAATATATAACAAAATATATAGAAAAAATATATATAACAAAATATATAGAAAGCCAATGAACTATACACTATAAGTGAAATGTTTACATGACTATAAGAGTCATGTAAACATTTCTGATTTCACTTCTTAATTTATGTATGATAATTATGTGTTATTTACATGAAGGATTCCCATATTTGGAGGAAACTTTTGTTCATTAGGTAGGAACTCTTTTCAGCCTATGGAATGTGTTTGTGAATTTCATAACCTAGCCACGAGGTGGCGCTGTTCAACAGGACACAAAGGGCTGAAGAATATTCTAAACACTGTGTATACACTAAAAGATCTTTGTAAAAGATGAAATGTACCGTATTTTTCGGACTATAAGACGCACCGGACCATAGTTTTTAGGGCAGGAAATCCAGCAAAAAAAAAGATTTATTAAGTTTTCACATCAATTGGGTTAATGCAATGAATTTAATTAAGTCGATCTCTCCCTCTCTCTGCATTGCCTAGCAAAGCTTTGCTGACAGGCAATTTTACAGTGCAGCTGAGAGAGCCGACACGAGCCGGCATCTCTCAACTGACAGTTCCCTCCAGCTCCCCTGGCTAATCTCCGTGCCGGGGGAGTTGGCGGGCAGCCAAGATGCGACCACCAGCGGCCGAGTGCCCGCACATTCGGACCATAAGACGCAGGCACTTTTTGCCCTCAATTTTGGGGGTGAAAAAGTGCGTCTTGTGGTCCGAAAAATACGGTATTTATTTTATGCAAAAAGATTAAAACAGTGTAAAACAGAAGAAAAATTAATTATACATATCAGTTCAAACAAAATTGAAATGTAAAAAGTAGGATGCATCCTGTGCTCTGCAACTATGTCTCAAACATGTCAATAGAGATGACTACTAAGTACTAAAGAAATCTAAGGGGGGAAACAAAGATCCCTTCATACAGTATATTGAAAATCTAAGGCTAGGGCTCCACTATGCGCTTGCATCAGCTGATGTCAGCGCAACCCTCTGTTGGGTTCCTGTGGACGCGGATGGGCTGCGTCTACATCAATGTAACGGAGGCTCAGAACGACAGATCGGGAGCTCTAATGGACTGTGAAGACAGACCTGTCAAAGCCCCATTACTGTCAATGGGCGGCTCGTGCACTCCGTTACAATCCCTCCATGTTTTATCGGATATTGGAGCTCTGGCTTTAGAATCTAGTCCAAATGACCAAAAATACTTCTATCATACATATAGCAATGCACTGTGCACACTTACCTCCTTCACCAGATCTTCATACATCTGAATAGCTGCATCCCTGTTGGTGGTTTTGTTTAACTTTCCAGGGAAGGGGCCGTCGCTCCCCGTAGCAATTATAAGATGGGAGAAGTGCAATTCCTACATAGAATAAGGATAGTTTCATTTGCCAGGATTATAAACACAAATATTTTAGTCATGCATTTGTGCTCTAGTCCTCCCAAAAAAAAAAGTTTTGGTAGGTGATGGTGGTTTTGCCAGTTTCCTGGTCAGCCTTAGGTTAGATTCACATGGACATTAGCACTACAAAAAACCCCAAGGCATTTGGAAAATGGACGAGTGTGCACCACACCCCCTCCCACCCACCCACCCTGAGCCTAGCCAGGAAGGTAGGGGGTCTCTTCCCCACACCTTTGCTTCAGTGTGGTGGGGGCTTATGAGTATAGGAGAATCCAGGATCCCCATTGCTCACTCTGAAATGTGCATGGTCTCCTTATAATGATCCTAAAAATAAAACACACACCTTCCTAACAAAAAAATATATATTAACCATGTTATGTTTTCATATTGCCACCCGCTCTACCTGACCCTCCCCCAGCCCTGGAGCATTATCTTTTCTACAAGCACCAACTGAATATTCTCCTACTTACACAAGTAATTTTTACTCCAATTGTCCAAACCTGGAGCAATGTTACCTCCACGGATTTTGGAATTTTCTACTCCTAATGTCTATGGTCTTGACTTGAAGCGTTGAAGATACATGGGAAGTTCTCCTAAAGACTTGCGCACACACATGTAGATCTGTAAAAAGATTCGAGTATAATCAATCAACATGCGCGGTCACAGTGATTGATTGTACTCTAATCTGTTTACAAACCTACCAGTGTGTGCCTTCCTTTGAGCAGGATCAGTAGAACACGCTCGAAGAAACTCAATTGAACGGGTTCCAACATGTTGGAAAACCCTGTTCAATCTCCATTACTTTGAGACGTGAGCCCGCTGTCAGTGTGAAGGGGCGGATCCAGCACTCCTCACTCTGAAGCTGTGTGAGTGAGGCTGCTTCTCCCCAGCTTGTAGCGTGTTGTGATTCACACTTGCTGCAAGCTGGGGAGAACGGGTGCCCGGGGTCCCCAATTGAACGGGAGTCGATGTGCCCATGTGACGTCACCACGCTGTGATTGATTGCACAGGAATCTACCCGTGTGTGCCTAGCTTACGTTCTCCTGCAAGGGACCTCATGGAGAATCCTATGATCAGTCTGACCCTCCCTGATTACTCAGGATTATAAGAACATAATTCTGCTTTCTGTTTAGTAGAACTCATTATTCAGAAGACAAAACTAATCCTGAGTTTCTCTATGACTTCTCATCAGAACATTTCCTATGAGAACTTTCTATTGACTGACCGCACTACCAGCTTTGTGTTTACCTCATTGGTCTCCAGCAGCACTTTCTGGGTCTGCAGATTGATCCCAACCACTTTGCCTTGCTTGAAGCTGTCCTGATACGAATCCTTGAAGGAAATAAATGTCTTCTTTGCAAACCCTGTAATACAAACATCAGATTAACCAGACTGACACAACAAAACATTCACCTGATATTCTGCTTTACGTGTCTGGTGAACAAGAGGTCATCAATGCTTCAGCCCTGGACTCTGGAAAGTGGCGTTTATCCTATTAAAGTCATATTACATGAAATACAAAGTCTCTGCTGGGAAGGACCATTGAGACCTGAAATACCTGCCCACACAATGGAAAGAAGGGTGAAATTTTTTTTATTAGTCTTTGGAGTGTTGCAAGGGTTGCTGGTTTGGGAAAAGGAAAAGAAATTATACTCATCAGATCAGATCACTCCGAAAACTGTCCTCTCTTCCTCTGCGGTGGGCTTGTCCTCTGCTACTTACCTTTGCAGTGTAGCGCCATAGACTCTACATTAAAGGATATAACCAGCGGTGCACATAACTTTTGCAGTGAGCTCCTCAGATGAGTACCAGGAGATGGTGTTTGGTACTCACCCCTTATGTAGGGTGGTCTTCCTCACTGTCTCCCTCACCGCCCTCTGCGTCAGCCTCCTGCATGGTAGATGGACCTCCCTGTTCCTGATTGAGCCTCAGATTAGCTGTCTCCATCCACAGGTCACCAGCTGGCTTTGGGTCAAATGTAACTCTCACAGTACAACACCATATGAACCCCCAGATCTCATACCTCAGTAGTGTGACCCTGACATTTTCTGGGTTAGTAACTAACCCCTGAGACTACCTGCAATGCACATGTCAACCTTTCATAGTCATATTCCAACTGTCACACAGTGTTTGTCTCTTGTCAGATTTTACCCTTACATATGCATACTGTGACATTTAACCCTGAGATCTCCCAACACTCTAAGAAGACCACTCTTATTTTGGATAAGTAATTTACATTCCCAATTTCACACCCCTAACTGCAACCATTCATAGTTATTAATGTTTCCCTGAGGTTATCCAAGTGACATAAATTGTATACATGTAACAATAAAAACTGAAAGTATTTTGGTAATCTAAAAATTTTTACTTTCACTGTAGTGTATATATGATAAAGTGAAGTTGTTTGTACAGCTATTTAATGCGGGAGGGGTGCCAATTTTGCTGCCAATCTATTCCCTCTATTGCTGACAGCCAGACTCCTCGGTTGCACCTAGCTATGGCCGCCGAGTGCCTCCAAGTTGTTAGTACGCATATGAGCTTTGTAACAATAATGCAGGTACGCAGAGCTAGTTGTTGGCCCTCTTTGAGTACCAGAGTACCACTTATGTTTATAACATCATCAGCCCGTAAGAGAGTCGAAGGAGGCTTCCTGAGCAGAAGACATCTAGGGAGTGAATGATAAGGCGAGTACCTAAAGACCCTTGGTGAGACTTACTGAAAGAGTTAATAAGAAAATCGGGCATCAGTTAAAATAAAAACAAAATGTAGAAATCAAGTAAATAGTATAAATCCATGTAATCTGACTATTTATGCTGCAGTAGACCTGTCATGCTGTAGGGTGCCAGCAAAATTTACAAAGTCATATAGATGGCCAGTCCCTATTGATTCAGTATACGGCTATACACGATCATGTGAAAAAGAAAGTATACCCCATGAAAATTGCTGACATTCCATCTTAAAACATACCTGTTGCCTAATAATGACCTGCTAGATGAAAGCCAAAAATATAACATGGCAACTTATTATCACAATTATCCATAACAGTAATGGTGCACTGTGCACTGTGGAAATAGAAAGTACACCCTGTGGGTGAAAGGGGTTTTAAAGATCTGTCCCTGTTAGAAAGTCTCAAAATTGTTTTCTATTCTTTAGGAGGTATAGGAATACTGTATTTTTCGGGCCATAAGACACACTTTTTCACCCCCAAAATTGGGGGCCAAAAATATGCCTGCGGCGTCTATGGTCCGAAATAGACGCAGGCCATCTCCACCCCAACAGCCCCCCCACACCTTGCTCCCGACCAGCATTCCCTGCACGGAGATTAGCCGTGGACAGCGAGCTGGAGACGGAGCTTGTCAGGGGATGTGCTGGCGACAGATGTCCAGATCCTCGCACATCTGAACTGTTGAAAATGCCTATTGCCAGCCCTGAAAACTGCCATGTAGTGGGCAATGAAACGAGGCAGAGAGTATAGATAACTTGCATTCTATAGCTCTCTCTGTCCGTGGGAACAGCATCACTCTGCTGCCCCCACAGAAACAGTAACATCGGAGAGGAGAGAGCAGAAGACAGTCTTAGCCCCCCCACCTCCCTCCTGCAGATCAATGTGAAGTATGACGTGTTTCAGCTGAGAGGTGTGACTGCTCCTAGTGACACCTACTGGCTGATGAATATTGCATCCATTAAATTCATTGCATTAACCCAATTGATGTGAAAACTTATTACATATTTTTTTTCTGGTTTTCCTGCTCTAAAAACTGGGTGCGTCTTATGGCCCGGATGCGTCTTATAGTCCGAAAAATACGGTATATATTTTATCTGTCTATACTTTACTTTTTATCTGGCCTATAAATGTATGGATATTTATACATCTTGTGTCACATGGAGCTATCTTGTCCATATGTTGTTGTCAATCAAATAAGACATTACCTCATGAATCTGTGTATAGATTGCCTGGGCCTACCCAGTGCGGGTGACATATCTATTCCTGTATAGACTTCCCAATATGTAAAAGAAAAGTTTATAAATATTGCTGATCACCGATATCTCAGCAGAATTACACTGACACACACACGCTGCAGAGCTCAGCTAGGGTAAGAATTTTTGTATGTCATACTTTGCATTTTGTAACTTTTTGAGATAACAAATCTCTTCTTTAACCTCCCTAGTGGTCATGACGAGCCCATCTTGTCCAGAGTTTGTGTGAAGAACAAACTCTGGATGAGATGGGCTCCCACGAAAGCCACATATCCCCGGAAAGCTACGGCGATGCTGCTTCCAGCCGCAGCATATCCGGGGTTGTGCAACGTCACCGATCACGTCACGGTGACGCGGAAAGGAGCGGGGGGCGGGCGGCGCCATAGACCTCTATGTTAATGGAGGGGCCTCTGCTTTTCAGTCCTCCAGTGGAGAGGGGAGGGAGGGAAGAAATGGCACGCAGTGTACCTTGTACACTGCTGCGATTGCCCGTACCATGCTGGTGGTTCCTTACGAAGCGCACTCTTTTACAGTCCCCCAGTCTCACATATTCATAAAGTGAATGATCCGATTTGTATGATTTTCATTTTCTGATGAACCAACCCCACGCCAAGATTTTAGTGGGATTGGACTCAGGATTGGACAAAGTCATTCTATAAAGCTAGCCATACACACACAGATTTTTTTCAGGACCGACTATCGATTCAATCAGGATGTTTAATATTTTAAACGAATATCGATCATACCTATATCAAATGTATACACTCGGTTTTTGTTGGACCAAACACAATGTGGAATGAAAACTCGAACTATAAACTAACTATTTTTCGATTTTAATTTAGAGTGCGGAAGTGCTGTGGTGTAGGGGCGAAGCCAAAAACTTTGGGTTGTACGGTGAAGAAACAGAATACAGAATACGAATGAACGTGCATTTCCAGGGTTGTGAAACAATTTGCGTCACAATGATACGGAAGTGGGTGGTGGGGGTCCGCGCCCACACAGCGATGTGGACAGGGGCAGGGCAGGAATTTTAGGCAGTACTTAGTACACTGCCGCGATTGC
Source organism: Ptychadena robeensis (assembly GCA_036250615.1). NCBI lineage: Eukaryota > Metazoa > Chordata > Amphibia > Anura > Ptychadenidae > Ptychadena > Ptychadena robeensis. The sequence goes on along the minus strand of CM070037.1, from coordinate 28,022,282 downwards.
CCATAACGCACCAATAAAAACGCATGGGCAAAGCGCTAGAGAGGATAGTTCTCATTTTTCAGATCAAACAAAAAGCGATCGACTTACATTATGATTTTATGACACGTTCGATATACATTAGATGTTTAACAGATGGATCAAAATTTACCAACATGTTCGATTGATTTTTTGTTGGATATCGAAAAACTTCTGACCCATCGAACAAGTTGTTCAGTTCTCAATTTTCGTTCAATCGATTGAAAGATCAGTTGTTTAACACTGATCAAACAAAAATATTGAACCCTGTATGGCCACCTAAAAGCGGACCTTCCACCTTTTAGGTCACTCTGCAGTATCGGCTGCCACTCAACTTTTAGAGACAGCCCCTCCCACTGCGTTACATCTCGCATTGGCAAGACGTAACAAGCTGCAAGGGTTACTGGGAAATCTCTGCCATAAGCCCCTGTGTTTAAGTCTTACAGATGTGATGTAAGCGGCACATTTGTGAGACTTTGTGAAGTCGGCAGCTGACAACAACCCACCCCCCCTCTCCCCCATTACTGCTACACAGACAGTGAGTATCTGTCTGTGTAGGAGAAGACAGGGGGGCGGGTTTTTGTCAGCTGTTGCCCGGAGAAGAATCGATCCAGAAGTAGTTTAAAACAGCTTTAAGTCTATGTCTCTTCTGTTTGGATCTTTTAAATAAAACCAGAATACACCACACAGTAAGTATCTAGTGTTGTGTGATACTATTTGTCAAGGGGAGGGATCCACGTTGGTGATGACAGCTCTCTGGTGACATAATAGGGTGACACGAGACAGGGGGGACAAAAGGTGAGAAGGTACGATTTGGTTTATTTTCATCTATAGCTGGAGAAGGATTTCTGTATACCAGTCACCAGAAGACCATGGCCTAAAGGTTGCGATATACAGGACAATGAAGAGGAGAAGGAGCATTGGTGGAGATGGGCTTGGAAAATAGTCAACCACTTATGGTTCTGAAGGTCAACGGCGGTTGTACCCGATTGGCTGCATACAATGTGCATGGTGAATGGTGAAACTTCAGCACATTGACCATCATTAGTTCTGATATACAGACACTAGACACTGAATGATTATGGCCAGCGCTGTGACTTTACTCTCAATTTACAGTTGTCTTTCCAGTTCTACATGATTAGTGATCTGCCAGTGATCTGCAACATACCTGCACTGTGCCGTGCCAGAAAAACTGGAATCCAGCTAGAGACACACATACCTGCACTGTGCCGTGCCAGAAAAACTGGAATCCAGCTAGAGACACACATACCTGCCAAATGCTTTGTATATCTGTCCATCCGGCTCCGAGATCACACAGCACTGCCTACCAGTACAGAGACCTGATTTATCTCTGCTGCAGACTTGCCCTATCCCACCTAGTGACTGGTCAGTGAAAGAAGGAGTAGCAGACTCTGCCATCTCATCTGCATCATCATTCATGTACCTACACTGTTTACATTTAAATAAATTAATGTAAGAGGACTGTGCATCTTTATATCTGCCTGAAGTTACATTTAGTTTATTATTTGGACTTCTTTAGTACATATGGGGTGAAACAAGAAGAGGTAATTTAAAGATATATGCATGGACCTAGCATGAGAGGTTGTGTATATATAATGTTAACGTTATGTGGACCAAGCAACATTCAATGAGGAGATTTCCTCTCACTTTCTGTTGTTTCTCCAATACAGGAAGTAATAACCCTTAATGTGCTTTAATACGGCCCGGCCCCACTATACACATTGCAGTGCCATTACGTGGTTTCTCCATAACACACTAATGCAGCACATTCAAGCCAATGACCTCTGGCAGCACAAAGGTACCCACACCAGTATGGGAGACCTAGCACAGCGGCATGGGATAACACAGGTTTTATTTACCTGCAATGGACGTGTTCAAGTTACCTGCGAATGGGACAGTTGCCAGTAAACCATTGTGCACACATAGGGTGGCTACAATCACTGTATCAATAGGGGAGGAACATAGCCACTCTTAGACCGCAGCAGTCATGTAGAAATCAAACTACTACATTTAGATACACCCTGCAATAAATGGCTCAAAAAGCCTTTATCCTGCTTACAATTACTTATAACTGAACGCTCCGCCTCCAATACAGGAATTTATTCAATTTCTGATACCGACCATAACCATTACTGTTATATGGTATAATGGTATAGTAAAACATTGAATAGACCTCACCGCTCTCCACTGAGGCTCGGAGTGCCCCCACATTGTGGTGAAAGGAGTCCTTCATATCCACCAGAAAAAAAGGGATTCCAGAAGACTTGAGCTGATTGGCTGCGGCTATACCGGCAAAGCCTCCTCCCACAATCACCACTCTCACCGACTCATCCACCGACAGCTTGGACCCCATGTTTCCACCTAGACATAAAAAAGAAAGAAATAACTGTATATAATAAATTATTATAATTATATATATATATAAATCCATAAGGCCACCTTAGGTGACAAGTTAGGCAGGTAGAGTAATAAAAGAGTCAAGGGGGGAGTAAAGGTAACCTTTTAATTATCTTAAGGGTGAGCATGTGCTTTAAGTGGGTTGAGTGTCAGGATAAAAGTGCTGGAGGCAATGACAGATGGACAATTTAATCAGAGAAAAGTGATTTCTTGCTTTACAACCTATAGATATATATATTACATACACCTTATATTATTGTTTCTGTGGTTGCTGCCAGTGGCAGGTAAAAATACCAACATGTGCCCCCCCAATCCATTACCTGTGAACTACTACCGCACGTATGTGCCCCCTCCTGTTAAAGCACACGCAGCTGCCTCTCCTGCCTATATACAGATATATATGATCTCCATATAACATGCTGCTGGTTCCTATATACAGATAC
>CM070037.1:27993260-28006741 GCA_036250615.1 Ptychadena robeensis | reverse complement strand
GTATTGTACAGCGCTGCGTAATATGTTAGCACTATATAAATAAATGATAATAATAATAATTCCATAGCTGGTAGACAACGTGTTAGGTCATACTACAACTTTCAGACTTGACCCTTCACCTCCTGTAGACAGAAAGTCTAATGCGGATTAAATAAAGTAAAAGGATAAAAAAATATTTCTAAATGATAAAAATTTGCCCCAGAATTTTTTTTTATCATTTAGAAATATTTTTTTATCCTTTTACTTCTGGGGCAAATGTTTCAAACATTTATACCACGTGACCCTTTACTGTTTTTATTTGGGTATACGAGCCCGAATGACAGGTCCACTACCCCTATTAGACATGAATGTCTACAAATCTGCCTTTTAGCGGCCCGAAGGGCAATTATGCATGAATGGATCAAAGATAAAGCACCGACACTTCAACTTCTATTAACCAACTTGACGGCCCTCTTTTATAAAGAACTATTAGGGGCAACTAAATATAACCCAAAGAAAACTAAAATACTTTATAAACGATGGAAACCATTTATTTTGTTCGTTTTGCCGACAGAGCAAAAACTTTAGCGCAGCTAAATGTCACTTAATCCCCGGAGCAGGTTAATGCGCATAGTAGGAGCCGAGCCTCTCTATCGTATCCCCCATTAGGTACTGCTATAGATTCTAGCTATATACTACATATTGAGTAAGCCCTAACACCAATAGGAACCAGCTACAAAAGCGGCAGTCTAAAACATGTGCTTTCGACTATTGCCTAAGGTTTTGAATTATTGTTGTTTTCTTTTTGATTCTATGATTTTGTTTTGTTATGATGCTGTTTCTTTTCGTATCTGTGGACGATGATGTTTTAGTTAAGCTGCACAAGCGGAGGACGCGTGCAGTTTGATTTTTTCTTTGTTTTTCTTTGTGACATATGCAAAAAAACCAATAAAGAATAAAAAAAAAAAATAAATGATAAAAATGAAAGAATATTTGGATTATTAGGTTTCAAGCACTCTGTCCTGACAGTTAATAGGACTTTGAATCATTGCTGTGCCCGAAGCCACCATTAAACATGCTATAAGCCAAACTTTCCTGCTCTGCTGGCACTCTTGGACAGAGTCTCCATTCACTGGACGGACTACACAGCTCCAAATGCATTTACATCCAGAGAATCCTTGTGTTGCGAAACCAAACATTAGCGTTCTGTCTGAGCTGAACTGAAAGGCACTGGAGGAATACACAAGGCCAGCAGTTTGTGTAGATGGTATCAGGTTTTAGATATCATTAAATATATACAGTAGCTAGCTTCTAAATGGCCCCCGAAGGTAATTATTCAAATGAATGTGCCGGCTGCTGCTGTCTGCCAAATGTCGGGGCTACTGTATCTCATTCCAAGCTACGGAAGACAGGTTCATTCAGCTAAATATTAATAAAAGATGAAGAACTTCTCCACATTGCATAGATTTGCTGATAGTACATTGATGGTGATTTGATTTACCTGAAGAACATGCAGGTTATGTTTCTCTTCCAAATAGACAAGGGCTGCTCTTAATAGCATTACAGAAGAATAATGCCTGCCATACACACCCCGACGGGTGCAGACAGACATGCTCCAATATGCACCGGAATGCAAACGTGATGACGTCATCACGTTTGCACCCTGGTGCATTATGGGGCCCCTTTAATCGGCCGGCACCCTTTGTGTGCCGGCCATTAGCTTCAATGAAGACACCGGTCTTCATTGAAGCTAATGCCATCGGCTTCCATCGGCCAGAGATTATCGGACATGTCCGTTCTCTGGCCGGCCGAACTATATATATATTATATATATGTATAGCGCCAACATATTACGCAGGGCTGTACAATACATTAGCAATACAATATAATACACATAGGTACAGGTTATGACACAGGAGGAGTAGAGGACCCCTCCCGATCGGGCTTACAATCTAATAATATATCTTCTTAATCACCAATATTTGAGATTCTGGAGGAAGTACCATGCCTTGTTCGCCTTGCTCTGTTGGTCCCCCGTTATCTCTCACTCCCTCCGGCCTGGGGGATGGTTTATGCAACCAGGGGGGGACCTACTGGGGCTCAGCCTCCATGCCTTTAGCTGCTCCATGAGCGGTGGTGACCAGGCCACATCAAGGATCGGTTGCTATAAGCAGCCTGTGAGTATTTAGCATTGAATGTACTGGATGATTATTATGTGGATCTGTTTGTAATTGGTTTTTGACTTGAATTTTTGAAATTTTCCTTGTTAGGCATTATTAAAGAGTTTGCCGGCTACATTCTCCTGAGGAAGCAATTTTTGTGAAACGCGTCGAGATGTTATCTGGCAACAAACATCGACTATAAATATGTATTACAAGGAGACTCTGTATTGTATGATTATGCCCTGTTATTTTAATAAAAATATTTTTTTACCTATTTATGTGCTTAAAACCTGTGCCTTAAAAGTCCCGGAGTGTAACTTCTCTCCTACTTTCCTCGTTTTTTTCTTATGATAACTATTGGGATGTTGGCACATTGACCATTATGGGATACCTAGGGGAAATGATATCTAAATTCTTCTATAGAAGTACCATGCATTGCATACACAATATTCACATGTACAAATGACGATTTTCACAAAAAAAATCACAAAGAATTTCTTTTGAGTTGTTTCATAGATTACACCTCAGATGCAATTTTACATTCTGCCACTAGATGTTGCTGTGATAACGCACATTGCTTTGGCAATAAATCCCATTACAAATGCTGATATAATAGACAGGAGATCTCGAATTTGCAAATTTACTTTGGAGAATAATTCAAGAAATGTTGCAAATTTTATGAAGGTACAATCAAACTAGGCCTGGTATACCCAAGTTTGAAATTAAAAGCTTGGTTAACCAGTTTGGTAGTCATAGACCTTGAACAAGTCTGGAAAGACATAAATAAAGGAGGCAGCATCACATATAGGGGTTTAGAGTTAAGGTGCCCATACACGCATAGATATGGGAAAGATCGATGGCCTCTTCAAGCGCCGTGCACGCTCACGGCCATCTATCTTGTGCATAGCTAATGCGGCCATCCCTGCTGTTGACTCTGCATCATCCTCATTGCCCCCAGGGATCACAGGCCATCTAAATGGAGCCTCCACAAGGGGATGCATGGCCAAGGCATGTCTCCTCGCTCTGGCAGAGGAATCTGTTCTGGCTGCATTACTGGTCTCCCAAATGGCACATCAGAATCCATGTGGATGTGCACAATGCAGTGCAGTCATGTCTTCCTGTTCTTGCAGAGGGATCCATTCCTGCCCAACTACTGTTTGGCCAAATGGCATCCCTTGCTTCTCTGTGGATGTGCACAGTACACTCCGGGGCCCTGCTACCTTGCTATAGGGTGGGACATGTTCCGTTTGAATGGGCTGCAGGAGATTCACCAGTAGTGATGTATATATATATCTCTATGAGACATATTGGGTATACTTGAATTTAAGCCCAGTTTTTCAGCACCAAAAATTCCCCCCTCTTCTCATACACAAGTCAGGGTCCCACTTACCTGTCCAGGTGTTCACTGGTCTCCCTGCAGGCGTTGGCAGCCTCTGCAGATGGTTCAATGACTGTATTTGGTATTCTATCTGCAACATCCCCAAGCTGGACTTGGTTGATGAAATGTTCATTTGAAAAAACTCCACTATCTGATTTTGCAAGTAGCTGCTGCATGTCTCACCCTAAGTTTATACTTGAGTTTAAAATACCAATCAGTTTTGGTTCTCTTCTATTTATTTTTTGTTGTTTTGTCGTGTAAGAAAAATGCTAATAAAAGTAAACTAAGGGAACAAATTATTCATTTGCCATCTGGACCTTTTTCTCCTTGTATGTCTTACTTCTGCATGTTTACTAATTGAATATTTGTCTTGAAAGGAAAACTAAATACGGATATTCTCTCCTCTTAATAAAGGACAAATACAAATTATAACAATGAAATGCAATTTTCTTTTTTAATTAATTTTGAAAAACAGAACCGGAATGGACAAGGGTGAAGGGACGTTGTTTGGGGATTTCTGGTTAGAGATATATGCAATATATATTTCATTCACATCTTCATTTTATGAAAATACTGTTCAAGGGTACTTTCCAGGACTCATCTCTTCCTCTTGAGCTCAGTAAAGGTAGCCATGCATGGTTCAATTTGCAACAAATCGATCACCAATTCGATCAAAGTGTTCGACCATTGAATCGTACATCGATTGTAATTGAATTGAATGACACACCACACTGAGTGTTCGATCTTCAACATTTCCATTACTGCAACAGCCGCCTCAAGATAACCTGACCTATGCATAGTAATCATAGTGGTCTGACTGCAGTCATAGTGACGACTGAATGGATTATTACTTGGTTTATTACTTGGGCAGATGAATGTAGGCTCTCTTTGCAGTCTCCGCTGCATCATACTTTCACTACAAACAAATTCAAGCACACTACCTATCATGACAACTTATTTCATGGATAAACATTTCGATTACTGCAACAGCAGCCTCAAGATAACCTCACCTATGCATAGTAATCATAGTGATCTGACTACAGTCACAAAAAGCATACATACAAACATCCTATTCTGCCGACCAGTAGATAGAAACCCCTCCCTCAGATGTTACAGAATGCTAATTGATTGGATCTAATCACAATTGGTTGGGACAAGGAATAGTATTTAATTTACACTCAATGTGGTAGCAATCAATTAACATTTTCCAACAGGTCCGATCAAATTTCGATCGAGCAAATTGACAATTTAAATCGAATTGAAACTATCGTTCAATGTGGACATGATTAAATTTTCAATCGACTGACCAAAATAATCGATCGATTTACATCGATTGAACAGTCAATTGAACCGTGTATGGCTAGCTTTATTCCCATTGAATGGTGAGGAATCTAACATAACACTAAACTGGGCCCGCTATAGAGAGACTTTATCATTGGTTATTGCTAAATTTAAGGCAATGTAATGATTGGTTGCCACTCTTAAAACAACTTCTATTCAGTGGCCCTATACAAACCCCTCCCTGAACGGCAAAAGGAAATTGGGGAGGAATATGATCAACAATTCACATGGTCCCAATCCTGCGATATATTTAACCGCCCTAGGTCTGGACAGCCAGCATCCGTCACGCTGTACTCATACTAAGCATGGGACGAGATGGTGCCGTCCAGTGAACATCGGGGCTTGCAGCGCATACTTACGTTTTGCGCTGTCCCGTGTCCCCAATGTGACAGGCTGCCAATGCCTCCGTTTCTTCTTCCCCCCCCCCCCCCCCCCCGAGTGACGTGATTATGTCACATCGGGGCGGGTGGGAATTTTAAAGTAAATTTAAAGTTTTCTATAGAAAAGGGCTTTCAATGTGCATCTCTGCAATAAACTAAACAATAAACAAGCAATAAACATCGCCCAAATAAGTCTTGGGCCCCAGATGTGCCCATTTACAGTAAACCTCTTTCCCTGGTGTGATTTTACCAATCCACTCACACCAGGTTAGAGAGAGTAACTGCAAATGGGCACATCGGGGGCACCAGAGACTTTATTTGGGCGAGATTTAGTCATAGCAGCAAAGCTTTGTGCCCTGATTTTTGTGTTTTCTCATAAAATTTATTAATAATTATTTTTTATTTTACATAATTGTTTGTTTCAAACATTATTATATTCAGGCTGTCTATTAGACCCCTGTACGGACATATTTTGGGGAGTTACAGACCTACAACATAAAGAAAAATTTACCATTGAAATCTATGGTGCACTTTTGGTACAGAAATCTGGACCTCAGCAGTGCGCTAGGGAGGTTAAACATTGTTCTGTCATTAGATACACACTTCTTTCTGAATAAAAGAGTGTTGGAGGTCTGTAAAAGTTTTCACACATAACCCCTTTTTAAAAAAAATAAAATTAATAATCAAAAACTAAAACCACTATGCACAGGTTTAAGAAAACCTCTAACCTCTGTTAATTGAAAGACAATACCCTAACAATCGATCCATCTCAGTGTGGGTCAAAGTGCACCACTTTGCTTTGCCATTCGATAGGAACCCTGGTCCGTTGTTGCACTGGCTGGCAGCTGCTTTTTAATAGATCAAAGTTCAATGAATAGCTGAATTCAGTATTGTAATTTCGTAATTTAGCAATGACCAATATGATAAAGTCTGTCTATAGAGGGACTCAGTTTAGTTTTTCAGTGCTATGTTAGATTCCTCACCATTCAATGGGAATTATTGAGCTCAAGATGAAGACATGAGTCCTGGAAAGTACCTTTGAATAGTATTTTCATAAAATTAAGATGTGAATGAAAGAAAATCATTTTTATAAATTGCATATATTTCTAACATCCAGAAATCCCCAAACAACTTCCCTTCGCCCTTGTCCATTCCGGTTCTGTTTTCCAAAATTCATAAAATAAGAAAATAGCATTTTCATTGTTATAATTTGTATTTGTCCTTTATTAAGAGGAGGGAATATATAGTATTTCGTTTTCCTTTCAGGACAAATATTCAATAAGTAAACATGCAGAAGTAAGACATACAAGGAGAAAAAGGTCCAGATGGCAAATTAATCATTTGTTCCCCTAGTTTACTTTTATTAGCTTTATTCTTACACAAAAAAATAAAAATAAAAAAGAACAAAAACTAATTAGTATTTTAAAGTCTAGGGTGAGAAATGCAGCAGCTACTTGCAAAGTCAGATTTTTAAAAATGAACATTTCACCAGCCGAGTCCAGCTTGGTGATGCTTCAGATAGAATACAGAATACAGTCATCGAATCATGTGCAGAGGCTGCAGATGCCCGCAGGGACACCAGCGAGTGGTGTCAAGTCAGGTGGGACCCTGACTTGTGTATGAGAAGAGGGGGGAATTTTTGTGCTGAAAAACTGGGCTTGAATTCAAGTATACCCAATATGTCTCATAGAGATATATATATAAATAATGGGGGTTCAGCCTCAAAGGACAGGGGGCTCTTAATAATGTTAACATGCAATCGTGCATATCCACACAATCTGTATTTCTTTAGTGCTCTAAAGGCCCCCACACACCTAGAAATTTTTGGGCCAACCGATGTGCGTGAACGCTCGGTCGGCCGCAAAATCGTCAGCGGAGTGCTGGTCCCCACACAAGGTAACAGATCCCTGTCGCCCCAAGCTTGGTCGGTCAGAGGATGGACATGTCAGTAAATTTCACAAAGGGTGCCCGCCAATACTCTGAGCGGCGGAGTGCAGTGTGATGACGTCATCATGTTGCACTACATCACTCGTCTATCTTGGTGTGTACCTGAGTTGAATGGAAAGACCCATTCAGTTCATTCCTTCCCATTCCAGAGTCCAGGACCCTGTAAGCAAACTAAAAACATCATCAACCTGCATGATCCATCCAATATCAAGCACTCCTTACCAGGATAGGACCCTTTCCCTGCTGGGTCCAATTACACAGTGACTGATCTGTAACAATAAAAAATTTTGGGTGTGGAGTTCTGTATGTATATTGCAAATATATAGCTCCCAGTGATTTCCTTACTAGAATTAGGTTCTTTGGTGCAAGTGTTTGTTTCCTGCAGTGTTGAAGAACAGAAGTGGAGAAGACAATTATTGCTGCACACTAGCCATATAACCAGATGGATGTATTTAGCTCTTTGTCCTGTGCTGAACTCAGTGATGGGAAAACATCAAAGGAGTTGGGTGTGCCCAGGAAGTCTTTGAAAACGAATGTAGGATCACATATGAAGAACGGCTGTATGTTTGATCTGCAAACAAGACTTTGAAATATATATACAGTGTATATATATATATCTATACTGTATACTAATGTACAGCGGTGCACATAAGTGGTACTCTGGTACTCAAAAGGGGCCAAAACCTAGCTCTGCGTACCGGCATTATTGTTACAAAGCTCATATGCGTACTAACAACTTGGAGGCGCTCCGTGTCTGGGCGGCCACAGCTAAATGTTACATGTATACAATTTATGTCACTTGGATAACCGCAGAGAAACATAAATAACTATGAAAGTTTCCAGTAAGGGGTGTGACATTGGGAATGTACATTAATATTAATAAAAAAAAGATTGGTCTTCTAACCATGTTGGAGATTTGGGGGATGAAAGTCAGAGTAGGCATATGTAAGGGTAAAATCTGACAAGAGCACTGTGTGACAGCTGGAATATGACTATGAAAGGATGACATTTGGACTGCAGGTAGTCTCAGGGGTTAGTTACTAAGCCAGAAAATTTTAGGGTTGTAATACTGAGGTATGAGATCTAGGGATTCAAACGTGTTGTACTGTGAAAGTTACATATGACCCAAAGCCAGCTGGTGACCTGTGGATGGAGACAGCTAATCGGAGGATCAATCAGGAACAGGGAGGTCCATCTGCAGCAGAATCTACCATGCAGGAGGATGACGCAGAGGACAGTAAGGAAGGCAGTGAGGAAGACCACCCTACATATGGGGTGAGTACCAAACACCATCTCCTGGTACATCTGAGGAGCTCACTAAAAAAGTTATGTGCACCCCTGCTAATATATATACACATGAATAAGACCAGATTTGCTGCATTAATTCTTCAATAACCAACAAGATTGCAAATACAACATTAAAACTAAATTCTATTCTAGCAGATGGTTGGTCATAGGTCGACTGAAAATGCTGATACAATGGGGAAAGAATGGAGAGGAAGTGGGGGAGAGTGGAAGCTGATGATCGAAGGGGATGGAAGTGGGAGATAAAGGGGAATGGAAGTTAATAAACGGGGATGGAAGGAGAAATGGTGTAAAAGCTCACAATTGTTAGTCAATCAGTTGTGACAGACAGGTGGTCTGTCATGGTGGAAGTGGTCCATGTGTGGCAGTGAAGGGGTCTGCTCTTGTGTCCTAGAGGGAGTCCAGAGTAGTGTTGGAGAGTGACAATAGGTTGCTGTCCAGTTTTGAAATGTTTTTGGTAACAGGGATCTGGACTCTGGAGTGGGAATGGAAGGAACTGGGTGGACCTTCCCACTCCACCAAGATACATCTGCTGGACTCTACAGGGAGTGCAGAATTATTAGGCAAATGAGTATTTTGACCACAGCATAACCTCCCTTAATGCATGTTGTCTTACTCCAAGCTGTATAGGCTCGAAAGCCTTATACCAATTAAGCGATATTGAGGTGATGTGCATCTTCTGTAATGAGAAGGGGGGTTGTGGTCTTAATGACATCTCAACCGCTATATTGGTGTGATTAATTATGTAGTGCAACTTTCCTTTTCCTTTTGGCACAAATGGGTCAAAGAAGGCGTTTTTTTTGGGACAGGCTTAGAATAAGTCAAAATTAGTGGAGATACTTTTGCAGAGGATGGCAGACAAATTGCAAAGCTTCTGAGGTGATTCATCGAAATCAAGCGCTTTTATTCAAATAGTCAACATGGGTCGCAAGAATGGCGTGGTGGAAAAACCAGGTTGCAAATAACTTGCCATGAATGAGAAATGTAAGCGTGCAGCTGCCAAGTGCCATTGAGCACAGTGGTGGCCATATTTCAGGCTTGGCAACATCACTGGGTTGCCCAAAAGCACATGTGTGGCAAATACTCAGTAGACAGGAAAGGCTTGGAAAGACGACACCACTGAACAAGACCACAAGCTTGAAACGTCAGACTGGACCAAGAATATCGTCAGACTGTTTTTTTCTAAGGTTTTTATGGGACTGATGTGAAATGAGAGTGGGGTTTGATGGTGCAGATGGGATGGGCACGTGGCGGGAGTGGTTAAGGGCAGTAGAGCTCAGCTCGTCGGGGGCGAGAGCTAGTGATCGACGCCAGCACGGTGGAGGTTTGGAGTTGGGAGGTACTGGTGTTTGTGGCTGGGTATATCAAAGATTGAGATTGTGGGGGCGCTTTTCAGGTTCGTAGGTATGGCAGTTCAGCTCAACTCCCAGTTCCTCTGCCAGTTTTCTGGGCAGACACCTTCTTCAAGCAGTGGTACAGTGAAGAAGTCTGTCATATCGTAAAAATAATGGAGTGGTTCATTGGGTTTGAGGAAATTCTGATCCATACACGGTCGTAAGTACTCCACAGCGTGGTGGCGGAAGAAAGGGTTCTAAAAGAGAGAAAACTATGTACATGGATCCTTGTTCAATGATCTGACCCCCTTTAGAACCTGTGGTCTCCTATAAGTGGTGTTATTTACAAGGATGGGAAAACAGTACACGTCTTGACAGTTGTGGGTGGGTGTGCGGTGTTGTGTGGGTGCGGTCTGAAGCATGTGTGATGGTGAAAAGTACAAAACTGACAGTAATGCCATGGATGGGGCTTTTGGTGTCTTGAGAAGGAAAGGTGGCTATATTGGTCACTGATTTGTTTTTGTTTTGTTTTGGTTGAATGGTCAGAATTGTATATTTTGTGATGTTTTTTTTTTTGAGAGGGTGTTATATTGGTGTTGTTCATGGTTTAAAAAGTGAGATATTGAAATGGTTTGTATCAATTGAGTTTTTTGTTAGGTTTGCCTAATATTTAGATTCCAGTTAATAGTCACCTGCACCCAGATATCCCCCTAAATAGCTCTTTAAAATAAAAACAAATAAAACTACTTCCAAATTGATTCGATTTGATTATGTAATGAGTGTTTTGTTGGTGTTTTTCAGTTGAGACATGGTTTTTTTGTTTCATAATAAAATTAATTCCTCAAAAATACCACTTGCCTAATAATTCTGCACTCCCTGTAATGAGATGGCTGGGTGTGTCTCCACAAAAGGGACTGAGACCAGTCAACAGGGCTTCTTGATGAGGTGGGGAGACACTGTGCTGCTGCTAGAGCAGCGGATACCAGGAGGCACACAGGGAGTGTGTAGCCCAGGCTGGGGACGTCTAGGCGCTAAAGGGAAGAGCCTGTGTTGGACCTTGTGCATGCCAGGAGGCTTGGTATTTCCAAAGACATTTGTGTTGTGGAATAACCCCTGTGAGGGTCATTTCTGTTGGGACTTATTGAATAAATACGGCAGGAGCCCTAAAGAGAACCTGTCTTATGGTTTGCCATGATTGAAAGCGCCCATTTGAGGCTGATTCCCGACACAGTCTATAACACAAGTGCACCCATGCTTGCAGGGTCTCATAGGGGACAAAACATAGAGAATGTGGGGTTCTGTATGTAATACTTAATCTTCTTCTGACGTGTTTTCTTACCTGCCTGAATATAATACTTGAAGACTTTATCATAAGTAATAGATTCTCGATTCAAAGTTTTTGAGTTTAAAAAAATATTTTCTTATGTGGTCTATGTATAAAATGGAATTTCAGTAAGTCATATGGTTAGGGTTGTTACATGCAGCATGAGGGTCGTGGAATGCTGGTGGTAAAACGACTGCTAGTTATCACCTATTGTGGATAGAGAGGCCTGTCTGTAATATGCGAGGAATGTTTACACTCTCCAACTAGCGGTTCCAAAGTCACACCAGTGGCTTAGAGTCATTCAGTAGTTGGCAGTTTATCATGAAACTCTCAAGCTACCAGGTCTGATATTCCGCATTTGCATTTAAGTATCCAGATTTAACCCTCTAAAGGTATAATAATAATAACATCTGGTTATGCTTAGCCTACAACTGTAAAACAAGGACCCAAACTTCCCTTTAGGATTAACTAGGGGTGTCAAACTCAAATACACAGTGGGCCAAAACTGAAAACTTGGACAAAGGTCAAGGGGCAATGACATGCTTTGCAATGGATGTACACACACAGGAACATCAGTGTCGGTTTCCTGCACGCCAGCGTTGCATCAATTTGAATGCAGTTACGGTTCTCATACATGCATAGATATGGGCTAGATCGATGGCCACTTTGAGCACCGTGCACACTTACGTCCATCTATCTGGCCCATATCTAATGCGTAAATGCCTAATGCGATCAATCCTGCTCGAAAACCATGGTCGATGTCCGTCACTTTGGATGGAGACCGCGAGTCTCCATCCAAAGCAGAAGTTTTGCGGCTGGCTTCTCCTCTCACAGGCTGGAAGCTGCAGACAGAGAAACATCTCCCCCAGGACGCCGGAGCAGCACTCACACCGGTTGTACTGGATCCTAACAGGAATCGATGTGCCCATGTGGTGCACCATGATTCCCATTCGATTGACCCGTCACCACGCTGTGATTGATCCCGGGTTGATTGCAAGGCAATCACCCATGTATGCCCAGCTTGAGTCTTGTGTGAACTCACCTACACAGTGCATGAACAAGGATCCAACTGGACTCACCACTCCTCCATCCTCCCTTGATAGATGTGGCAGATATATCTGCCTTGTCCACATGCCCCCCTGCCTGCTATACTCTCTGGGCTTCTCTATAAAACTACAAATGGCAACATGCTTTGGGTGGGTGTTGGGTAGCCGGAGTGGGAGTTCAGTGACTGTAATAGTTAGAGTACATTTATATGACACGCTCCAGTCTACAACCATCTGCAAACTTGTTCAGGCGCTCTGGGTGCAACAACGCTCCCATGACAGGTCTATTGGGTGAAAGCCCAAAAACCAACCAGTGAGCCCCTCATGTTGTGTTTGCTTGGCGTTTGCGGTAATTGCTTGTGTAAATGAGCTCTTAAGCAGAGAACACACAGCTCGATATAGGAGCAGTTCGAGGTTCCCTGCAGCAGCGTGATGACATCATCACGCTTCCGGATTATATCGGAAAGCAATGGACATTGACCGTGGTTTACGGTCATGTCCGATATCCCTGTTTTGGAGCAGGATTTATTGGTCCCACTCAAAAACAGGGATGGCCGCATTAGGTAGAGGCCAGATAGATGGGCGTGAGCGCACAAGGTACTCAAAGCAACAATCAATCTGGCCAATATCTACACATGTGTTCCCTGCTTTAGGGTTGTGGAGCGGGCAGATTACTGGTTGTGGGAAAAAATATATTGTCCCCAGGCCAAATTTGGCCCTTGGGTCAGAGTTTAAACCTATGGACTAGACCTTACCTACATAGTTTGGTTTTCTCCATTGCAATATAAGTTTCTCCAAGATATTCCTGTTTGCTCTGTTCTGCCAGGCCTTGTACTGTCTTTTGTCTAAACAGTCAAAGGCTTTTTAAAACAACATTTTCCGCAGTCTAAAAATACTGTCCGGCAGCTACTCATTAGGAAGTTCCTCTGTTAAAGAAAAATGAAATTACAAGCCTTGAGCTGTTAGCTTCTGTTTTTTAGACTCAAGACTTAGATTGCAATTACGTGGAGGCCTGGCTTTGAAAGAATATTGCATGCCATAGTTAAGGGTGTGTGTGGTTTGGTGTGTCCAGATATAAGTATTATGTGTACTTTATATAACCTCAATCTGGAGAAGGGAGTCTCCCTCTCAGAAGAATACAAGTGCACCATGTGTGAGAGAATTATTGGTATATTGCCATATGGCTTTCTATGCCTCTTAACTGTTAGCAGTGCAAACTATACCCCATATTTCAATTATTTATTTTTACCAGTGAAACCAATATAACATCTCAACATTCACAAAT
>CM070037.1:27973333-27993160 GCA_036250615.1 Ptychadena robeensis | reverse complement strand
TAAAGAGGACGATGTGGTCAAAATACTAATTTGCCTAATAATTCTGCACTCCCTGTATTTTTACCTATAAATTCACCTTTTCACATTTTTACCTAACATCCAATTAAAAATATATGCAACTTTTGGAAATACATACTGTGAAACAGACCCTATGTAAGATAAATTGTTTACAACTGATCAGGGCTTTTTTCCTCAGAGAAAAGGTGGTGGAACTCACGCCCCCTCTCCTGGCCACGCCCCTACCCACCCCTAGGACCACCCCTAAACCGCCTCTTATGTTGGGGGGTCCACTCCATAAATAGCTCCCCATCGGGGGAACAGGGGCAAGTGCGCCCGCCAGTGCAGGCAGGCGTGCCACCTCCCCTCCCTCAGGATGGCTAGAACTCCACGCTGAAGAGAAATATCTCTCCAGCATGGACAGGGGGGGAGACGCCCCGTCATAGGGCCACCACCCATAAACAATGGGAAGGCGCCCCCCCCCCCCCTCCCTCGCTGCACATTGCGAGGAAGGGGAAGAGGGGAGGCACAAAATTACCCGCCCGTTGCGCGCCCGTAACCCGTGCTGAATGGCCAACACTTCCCCCCACTAAACAACACACATGGGGCCCCTTGGCGGGCCACCCACGACGCACTGCAGCGGGGCCAGGCTTAAAATAGGTGACGGAACTCCATTCCAGTGCGTTTCCCCAGAAAAAAAAAAAAAAAGCCCTGTAACTGATAAAGATTCATACCCTCAACCATCCAATGTTCTACAAAATGGTCTGAAGCTGAGTGCTGGAGCACTTATTCCAGCTGGCCAGGGTTTTGCTGGTCAACAAACTCTTCATAGTTTTAGAAAAGAAAGAGAAAGGGAATGCTAGTGCAGGGCATAGACCTCTGTGCAAGGATACTTCACCCCTCACCCCCAGCTGGGCATCCTTGTTCTTCCCTAAACCCCTGAGCACAGGCTGATTGTTAATGAAGAAGAAAGATCTAGAAAGCTTCTTTTCATAATGTAATGGAAGGCACCAAGCTCCTCAATCTGATTCCTACTACTTAAGTTTGTGTTCCCATCATATTAATCCAACTAGTCATCTGAAAGCTTGGTGTTCATTCAAGACTTTGCATGGGGGTTATATAATATTTATCTGCCTAAAATTAGGATCAAAGATTTCAGAATGCTGTCATTGTATCGGCTTAAGCCCCCCATACACTTATCGATTTTGCCTTTGACTCCCCAACGATCGCGATCACGCAGATCGATCACTGATCGTTCGTTGGGGAATCGAAGGCTGCCCACCTTGAATGATCAATCCCAAAGATTCAAAATTAAACAAAACAAGGATTGAACAGGGATCCGACATGTTGGTATTTTCCTGTTCGATCGCCATTACTTTGTACCTTGATCCCCATCCAAAGTATTGTCCAGGGATTGATTCCCCAAGGAGGAACGCATTGATCAATGCACAATAGTGACATAACCCTGTTAGGAATAGATTGTTTAATGAACAAAGTGGAATTTATATGTTTATGGCTAGCTTAACTCATTTATCTGCCTTGCTGTGGACATCCTACTCTTCAGTAGAGATTGCATGTTTTTCTAGGCAAAGAACATTATTATTAATTTGAACAGCTGAATTAGGGCTAATCATCTGTGATTTGCTGGTCAGGATCATTTGATCATGTCTAATTCATACCTGTCATCTTCGGCAGCCAGGAATAAGGGAGGTGATATCACTTCCGGTATGTCAATCAGCTCTTCTGCATTCCAAATACCGGAAGTGACGTAATTGACGTTACTTCCGGTATTGTCAATTACCTGCCTAACTAAGGAGGGAGAGGGCGTTACTCCCTACTGTCCCACCCCACACAAAATCTTCACAATTGGGATGAGAGCTTAGGAGGGAGAGTGACGCCCCCTCGCTCCTACTTCCGCCCGATTTCAAAATCCAGGGAAAAATCCGTCAGTTCGTGAAATCTGGATTTGGCCGGGAAAGCCACATAAATAACATGACTTTCCCAGCCAAAACGGGAGGGTTGACAGGAATGATCTAATTTGTGCTTGTTGTGTAGTCTCAACCATGCTCAGCTAATAAAACAGTATTAACTAGTAATCTGGTCAAACTGATCACGTTCTCACTTGTCCATGAGTAATTTTACAGAAGAACTTTTCCTAGCAGAACTTGACATCCCTACTATTCAGATTTTAATTCACAAAGGGGTTAACCAGCTATTTAAACTTTAAGGTGGCCATACACATGTCAACTTTCCAGTGGATTACTGGGCAATCGCCCACCGTGTGTGCTCTTGGTGATCGATTGTTCGAGAATATATTGCAGCCACTCTTTCTTCGAGCAGGATCATTTGAAGAAAGCTCGTTCAAACAGGAAACCAACATGTTGGTAAATCTCTGTTTGGTTGCCGTTACATAGGATGGGAATCCAAAAGTGGGGCACTTAAATTTGCATTCCAATCAATTAAAGCTCGAGCGCAGTGTGGTGACCGCATTGAGCATTCATCAATCAAGCAGGTATCGACCAGTGTAGTGTACCAAACGTGCATCAAGGGGGTATAATATTTTAATGTGCCAATTGAGTTAAGATATACAGTAGTCCTTTAAACTCTTACAAACAGAGGTCAATACAGATGTTGAAGACATTGCAAGAGTGGTCACACATGCAGTGGTGGCTATGCAAAGAGCAACAGGAGTAGGAATGCTGCATACAACTCCAGATTATGATGGATGGGAAAACCAAGCAATGAAATAGCTGGGCCAGGTCTTCGAACATAAGATAATCAATTCTCCAACCCAACAAGATTTGACTACAGAAGTTCACATTTGTAAACTATCCAAAAATCTTTGGATTGGGAGACTATCATCTAATGTGTTCGGGCATATATAGCCCAACACCCCATTGCCCTCCACTTGATAAAGGGTGGCATTATATTAAGATCACATACACAGTCAGATACCACTCTCCTGGAAAAATAAATATTACTCTTTGTGGTATAGGGAGCCAGCAAGCATAAATATAGACTAATGACAGCAATTTTCACAGATCATAATTTGTGGTTATTTGTGTCCTATGTGGTAATCTAAACCGTGTTAGTACAAGTATCAGGAGATTGAAGTCACATTTACATAACTGCAGCTATATCATTATATGTTCTGTGCTATGTGTGGATAAAGTATGAGACAACCAAATCTTCTAATTAAAACATGCTTGATGAAGACACTTAACCATGGCAAGACTGTAAGTAATTTGAGCTCAGCTAACTAAATATTATTATACCAAAATATATATATATGTATATACATAAAAAATGTAAAGGTATTATAAACGCCTGGATTTAAATTCTCGCTCGACGTCCTCGTTTCGGGCATTTGCCCCATAGGGTTAAGATGGGGGCGTTAATTACATCAGTTCCGGTATCTGGAGATTAAAGTCCCCACCCTCCTATTAAGTACCACCTAACTTGGGGTGGAGAGGGCGTTACTTTCCCTAATATCCCACCCTGCACATCATCTTCACAGTGGGGTGGTAACTTAGGAGGGAGAGTAACGCCCCCCTCCCTCCTACCTCTGCCCCATTTCAAAATCCCATGAAAAATCTGATTTTGTGAAATCTGGATTTGGCCGGGAAAGCCACATAAAAACGTGACTTTCCCAGATAGGTATTTAAACCACCTGGATTTTAATTCTCGTTCGACATCCTTGTTTCGGGCATTTGCCCCATAGGGTTAATATGGGAATATGCACCCACACATTTTTTGTTAGCTTCCGCACACAGGTTGCTAGCAGCTCTGTAAATAAAAGTGTGATAGTAGCATTAATATATTTTTAAGGTTTCATCAATGTTTTTACAAACATACAAATGACTTTCTGTCTCGAGAATTCCTGTAACTTTCCTGCCTTGTTTTTACCTAACTGGACAACTAATGGAAAACAACTGGCTGAATAAATCAGCGTACTGGTTGCCATATTAGTGCAGCAAATTAGCTTAGTTTACCATCTTTGTTTTTGGGTCTCATTGGGTTATATTTCTTTTTTGGCTCCTTAGGAAAAAATATTTAGGAACCCCTGCTCCAAACATGGATAGCCATTAATAAGGGTCACCATACACCTTTAGATTTCTCTGTCAGATTTCCTTTAGATCTCCTTTTGTTTTACCAAAACCATGTAATATGAGGGACTTTCTACCTCCCTGTGTTCAATTGCAGAGGACCTGGCACTACATAGTTGTTGGTAGATCTAAAGGTTATCTGACAGAAAGATCTAAAGGTGTATGGCCAGCTTAAGAATGGCAAATAGCACACTTGAAATGAACTCTGGACCTTTTATCTGTGCATTGTAATTGGGATAATGAGGGAATATCACACAACTGGCCATGGAACAGCTGAGAAGCCAATTGTCCCATTACTTTTGGTCCCTTAACAAGTGGGAGGTACATATGCAATCTGATCATTTAAGGTAAATTTACACTGTCGTTTTCTGGCCTTTTAAGCGACCAGAAAACGACCTTGCTTTAAGTTTAAAATGGAAGTCAATGAGGTCCTTTAAAGCGGACCTACCACCTGGTAGGTCACTCTGCATTATTGGCTGTGGATGAGCCGATACTGCAAAGATCCCCGATTTAAAATAAAAAAATATTTCTGACTGCAGGAGGGGTGTCTTTTTAGAGACAGCCCCTCCCACTGTATTACATATCGCCTCGGCAATATGTCACAAGCTGCAAGAATATCTAGGATATCTCTTCCAGATACCCTTGTAGCTATAGAAAATCTCGCAAGAATGTGATGTCAGCGTCACATCTGCGAGACTTTGTGATTGGTGAAGAGGTGAGAGAGAAACCCTTCTTCACCCAGTCCCCCCACACCGGAGCTCCCTGCAGAGGAGCGAGTCTCTGTCGGTGGAGGGGGGGGGGGTTTGGTGTCAGTTTTCTGGCTTTAGCCCCAATAGGACTTCCATGGGGTCCTTATCTAGACAACCTGCTAACTATTTTGCAGGTGCTCGCAGGCAGTCGTCTCCCCCATGGCTGTTGGAGCGCACTGTCCCAGCTGCTGCGGGCTCAAAGCAGCTCGGGAAATGACAGTGTAAATTTAGCTTTAAAGTGGTGTATAGAGCCAAATATGTCAGAATTGTGTTAATGTCCCAATATTTATGGACCTGACTGTATATACATTGAGCCCCCCAGCATCTGTAAGCAGGAAGTGATCTCATCCCCAACCAGGAAGTAAGGTCTTCCTGGAAAGCACACGGCCCTGAGAGATCCATCCTTGTAAATCTCTTTTAATGTGAGTATCTTGTCTGTTGTTTTGGTTTAATTTTGTTTCATTTCATTCAATTCCACATGATTTAACTATTTGTTGTACTAGGTTGTGCGCCTCTGTCCTTGTTCTTATTTGAAAAAAATGAAACTGGGGTGTAGTCAAACCACCAAATCCACATCTGCGTTCCTAGTCATAGTGTAGGTAGCCATACACGGGTCGAGTTAACATTAAATTTCCGAACAATCGACCACCATGCGTATTTGTGGCAATCGATCAGAAATCGAACGCTGTCCTCCAACAGGGATCCGATATATTGATGAATCCCTGTTCGATGACCATATCGACCAGGGATTGATTGCCAAAGGTGGTGCGCATCTATTCGATGAACAATCAAATTACCTAGTATGGGGCCCTGGAATTTCTGATGGCTGCCCTGACTGTGTACCTTAGAGCGCAGCATTGTCTAGCCAGCTTGTACTTACCATTATAAAGCATTTTCATTTGTTTTCTTTCTTTTGTATCTAGATTATTCGTTTTTATTGTACTTTAACTGCTGCAGGGCCTATTACAGGGGGACCGAGAGAAACAAATATTTACTATAGACATGTAGTCATTGCATGCAATCAAAATTATGAGGGGTTACACCATCTACTAGACTCTTGGCCTACCAATATTTTATTGACTGATCCATTCGGTGATATAAAAATAGACCCATAGACATGATTTAAGAATAAATATTATGAAAAGGCCAGACCAGTGCTTCCTCATGGTCGTCGCAGACTGTTTTCTTCCTTTTGGTAAATGTCATCATTTTATTGATTTTACTGTGTAACTTTCCCCTCCTCATCACCTCAGGTTTTCATCTATAGCTCCCGGTGACATCACTAGAATTACAGAGCTACGTATATTACATTTCCATCACGGCTCGCGTTTTTAACTCGTTATTTTCCACAGGAAGTTAGTCATTCGGAAAGCAGTGGAGTAATAAAACATTCAGGAAATATATCGATTTTTTTTCTTTTGGCCACTTTAGCAGTAACAAGAGGAGAAAAAGATTCATTGAAATGTGAAGGAAAAAAGTGACATTTCAGAAAGCAATGTGCAGAAGTCTTATGCCAAGAGTTGGGTCAGCTGCTAGTTTACCACAAGAGTATTGGCCTTGTTCTGGGTATGAAAAAGGCTTTGTAAGGCACAAGCGGGATCTCAGTGGAAGCTCTGTCACAGGCGCAGACTACCAGAGACAGAGGCACATTTAAAGCCCCTCTGCACAACTTCCTCCACATATATAAACACATGCACGTAGACTCTTCCTGCTATTCACAGCTTACTTCTCCTACCTTGTCATTCCCTGACAGTCATGTAAAAAATGATACAAAATAAGGATTTCATTTAAAATAACATTTTATCTGTCATATAGTTGTAGACTTAAGCTACTCTGGAGATTTCATATCAACCTAGTGAAGTATTGGCAACATGTAAGCTTTTGCTCCTTCTTGGTGGCCTTTGGTGGGATTTAAAAAAATGAATGTGCCCCACCAGTTCTGGTTGATTAATTACACTCTCTTAGATAATTATGCAGCTAAATACTTCACAAACTTCTTCATGGTCCCCTTTCCTAGGGTGTGGTCTTTAGTAGACATGTTGTGGCCTTCTGGAAGATTTATGGCCCATTCAGACATTTGTGGTGTGGAAATGCATGTTACCACATCGCACAGTAATGGCAATTTGGTGTGAGGTGGTCTATTGCGCTGCTAAATTGTTTGTAATGCATGATATTCATTCACCGTACCTGGGTGGAGTGGGTGTGATTTGGCCCTATGTTTTCTCAATTGGCCCAATGTGTTTTATGCTTTTGATCTTGTCTGTTTTTAAATTATTGTAAAGAACACTGTGTTCATGTCCTGTTTGTGATAGGTTGGATATGGTCATGAAGAAAGGACTTTGCCGTCCAGTGTAGAGTAGATTTCAAGTTAATTACAAAGCCCCTGAACATCATATCATCACCAAACTTGCTGGAGATGGAGAAGGGTTGGGGGTAGACTACAAAAAAAAGGATGGCTCTAACACAAATAGTTTTTGCATAAATGAAGTTCAAATTCAAGTCAAAATTTCGACTTTGACTTTGTACTTAATTTATGCAGAATCTACATGTGCTAGAGCAAAACTTTTTTTTCCAATGTTCCCACAGCCCTTCTCTACATTTTGGTGATGATACCATTCTCAGAGGCTTTGCAATCAGCTCACAAAGTCAGCTAGTCGAATAATTCAACCATCTCTAGTGTATAGAAGCCCTACCTTCCTATTCCTCAGAAATTGGTATTGAATCTAGCCCAGTGGGAGTTGTGTACAGAAGAGCATGTGTAGTGGTGCCACATACAGTTTGATTAGGCAAACTGGTGAAGGGGCAATTCACATGCCCACATTGACTGGAGGCTCCTACCTTCTGGATGGAGTTAATGGGAGCAATATTCTGACTCATGTGTGGTGCCAATCCCCATGTCCTACTGACAAACTAATATAAAACCTGTATGTTTCTTAGTGATTAATATTATTATGGCTTTCTACTACTATGCCCTTGTAATGTAGGTGATTTAACTGTTGCATGCAGAAGTATGGAAGCACACTACTGACCCTACTGTTATGATCTACCGCAGATCCTGGGTTTGCACGGGGGTACCAGGAGCAGGGAGTCTATGCCACCCAAGGGTCTTCACCCAGAGCCCCCCTAACGGGAGATAGGCAGGGATCCCTTGAGGGGACCCTGTTGGCTTTTCCCGCACTCGGGTGGCAAGGTCCTGCTTCCCTGGCGAACCCCCCCAGGAAGGTGCGGACCGAGGTCCCAGGAAGAGTCCCTTTAAGGGGGAAGACTGTAGCGTGGTCAAGGATAGTAGCGAAGGTCAAGGCTGGCAGAGTTCGTGGGTAACCATTAGACAGGCGGAGGTCGAGGCAGGCGGCAGACAGAGAGAAGAGTCGTTAACACACGAAGGTCGGGGAGCCAGAAGTCAAACGAAGTCAGGGACGGAGCAGGGTCAAATACCGGGAGATCAAATATAGGTTGAGCAAGCTCTAACATTCAGGTTACACAGGAAGCTGTAATCATCCAGCAAAGGCTTGCAGGACTGACAGGCTTTTATAGGAAGTGTGTCCCTAGAACCGCCCCGGTGGGAGGGACGTGCAGCTGGGGCACACCTCCTGTCAGTCCCCGCACGCGCGCCATCGTCCCGTAGCGGCCGATCAGAGGACGCCGCAGAGACCCTAGAGCCCCCAGCGGTGTCCCCAGGCGAGGAAAGCTGACCAGGTGAGGAGATACCCGGCTCAGGGGAAGGAGGGGACAGTGTCAGAGCAGGGACCTGACACCTACATACATATTCTTTTATGAGGTATAATGCTTGTTTAAGATGTAGAGCACCTTTAGGGAGTTAATAGGTTTAAAAAGTTGGAATGTGGACTGGACATAAACATCTAGCCATTTCACCTGCAGGAACATTTATTAAACCCCATTCTAAATCCATAGACATTGATCCACACTTCTGTTATTTAGTCTAGGAATACATTTCCACTACATTTAGGAGGGTGTCTGGGAATTTTTTCATTTAATTCAGAACAATATTTGGATCCCCCTCAAAATATTTATTTTAATATGTTACCATATAGGCGATTAATGACTTGGCGCTCACGATTTTCAATCGCCTGCGGAATCGCCGTCAATTGTGCATACTATTTTGAATGAGCTTGTCCCCATTTATAAGATCATGCACGTTTTTTTTTCCTGAATGCCCCCATAGACATGAATGGACTATTGCCCACCGGCTATGGGAACATAGCCTAAGGAGCTGGATAGGTAGGAGGACAGGCCAGTCATTTTCTTACAAACTATCCTCATCCAACTATGTCTATTGACCTTGCTTTGTGCATAGGTCATGCTAAACAGAAAATGGCCTCTTCCAAACTATTCTTCTAACTAAGGTTGGTAGTATAGAATTGGTGAAATGTCTTGGTAGGCTGAAGCATCAAGATTTTCCTTTATTGAAACTAAGGTACCTAGCTGAAATCCATGATGAGACAAACTTGGCACAAAGTAGTCAGACAGGCAATGTTCTCCTGAAATCCACCACACGAGCCATGCCCACCAGACAGCGAAGCATGATTTGTTCCTCCATATGGCACGTTTCCGGACCCTCAGAGTCCATTGATTGTTTGGCATTGCATTTAATGATGTAAGACTTGTATGCAGCTGGTTGGCCATGAAAAGCTCCCAGCACATCGTTTTCATACTGTCATTCCCATGATCAACGCTGGACCTCTGCACGTATTGAGTGAACAGTGTTGCAGTGTGTAACATGCACAAATTGTGCACTTCAGCTTTCATGGAACCTGCTCTGTGTGTAGACCACTTTCAAAGGTCTATAGCTAGCCATACACGTGTCGGATTCCATGGCCAATTGATCACTCACCCAATTGATTCCGGCGATCTCAGCGGGAATGGGAGCTGCAATCAATCAGCCAATTAAGAGGATCCGATCGCTGCATACCACCTTGTCCGAGTGATCGCGTCCAATTGACCAGGGGCTCAGAATTGGATCCGACAGAGAACCAACATGTTGGTTCTCTGTCGGATCAATTGGGTGAGTGATCAATTGGCCATGGAATCCGACACGTGTATGGCTAGCTTATCATTTTATGGCTGCGTTGTTTCTAAATGCTTCTAGTTTTACATTTGATGGTAGAATATCTATCAGGGACGGAATTGACTAACATGCTGCAAAGGTGGAATCCTATAAAAGAAAAACCATTGAATTCACTGAGCTCTTTAAAATAGCAAATTTTGAGCCCAAAATGTTTGTAAATGCAGGCTGCATACATCTAAATAAATGTCAGTGAGTCTGAATTAACTGGCTTAATTCAAAAAAGTGTCTATATAATGCATTATGTATATTACTATGTATTTAAAATTCAAATATAAATTTTTTCCTCATTTTTATTACATTTTTATTTCCACGTATCAGCATATTATGTATGTATGACACGACAGCCAATTTTCAGGGGATATTCAGCCCGCCAGTCTTAGACAGGTAAAGTAACAAGATTTAATGGTGTTTTTGGCTCTTTGCACTGTTTATACATAAAGCGAGAAGCAAACGTAACTGTACTAAAAGGTAAAACTAAGAGGAAAATAAAACTTTAACACCAGAATGTTGTATTTTTCTACTTCTTTTCAGGCACTGTTGTCATGTGTCTTCCTCCTGCCTGTTCAAAGTTTGTATTTATAGTTTGGCTGGGTAATGAGCATGTCAAATACGTTGAATTGATGTTTGAACTGTGAATATTGCTTGCATATAAAAATGACATTTTTTCCTCAAGTGAAATGAATGGGCTCTACCGCTTATTTTCATAAAATGCCAAAATAAAGTTGTTTAATTGAGGTAACTTTTGGAAACTTCTGTTGAAATTAGCTTGGCAAAGCTTATTCAAACATGTGCCATCCGCCTTCCGGGAACTGGTGATGAATGGACGGTTCTAGAACAGTGTTCAAGTGTCTTCTGTTGGCTATCAGCAAGACAAGTCCACTCCAAGTCCAATGGTCCATCACAGTGTAGTTTTGTGTTATACGTGCAGTTTGTCTCTTCTATTGAAGCATAGAGAAATGAAAACTGACTCAATTGTAAGGCCATAGTCACACCAGTGTCAAGGAACCGCTTGAAAGGGACTACAGAGGTGCTTATGCAAAAATTGTTTCCCAGAGGCACAGAACCAGAAACTTCCCTGCATTATAACCCTACAACTAGTGATGGTCGAACATCAGCTGCGGCTGTTCGCAAACAGGCGAATCGAACTTCTGCAAATACCTGCAGTTCGCATGTTCACAGCGAACCTCTATTGACTTGGCGAAATTCTCAAACTTTCAGGTCATAATTGTAGCCACAATACCAATCAAAAAAGTGTCAAAATGGTGCAACCACCTGAACAGTGCCATGCCAGAGGGGGGCCAATGGCTAAACTCCCCCCCCCCCCCCCCCCCCCCCCCAAAATACAGATTTTTTAAAAATGCTGTTTTTTTTCATGTCTAATGGCCAGAAATAACATCTAGATTTCAGATTTTGCCAAAAGTTAGCTGGAGTGGGCTGCCAGCCTGACAGTACCTTCTGCAGCACATCACATTTAGTCAAATCTCTGCAATGTCCTGCTTTAGTTTGTGATGTGAACTACAACTACCAGCACACCTCAGCTCAGAATTATAACACAGTGCACAGGTCCCATAATACAGCATACCCCACCCCCTGAGAAGGACTTTCGTGGCTCAGTAATGATGAACTACATGTAACAGAACACCTTAGCTATAGCTGCAGATCACTGGATGGAGTATAATAGCAAAGTAGCTCAGCCATCCCTCAATCAGCAGCAGCTCTCCCTATCTATCTAGTACTGCACACACATGGTAAATGTAAAATGGCTGCTTTTTTAATAGAGGGGGGTGTCCTCCAGGAGGGAAAAAAATTTATTGGCTGCACTGTCCCACCTGACTGTGGGGTGAGGGGTCAAACTATGTCTCCATGTTAAGGTATAGGGGCGGGTAGAACACTCATAATGTTCGCTGGCCTTGTGCTTACATGCTATGTTCACCACGAACTGTCCTCTGGGTGAACTTTTCGGCCATCACTACCTACAACACTATTACACCAATGAGGGGGTCACAGGGGGTCTGTCATTAGAGACTTTTTGAAGACCTCTAACTGCTATGCGAACTATGCCTATAAGTACCCCATACATGCTGAGATTTTCATCTGATTTTTTGTCTGATCGCGGGACCGTCGTTAAACCTAGTAGTATGTCACATGCCTTGCAGACGGTTCGGCCATGATTTTTGGGAAAATAAAACGCTTAAACTGCCACAAATTGAATGTAAGGTATAATAAAGGCTGAGATAATTGTACCTGAACTAACTGCACATGATCAAAGCCTACATGTGATAAATATAAACAAAACAGTTCACTACGGCTACAGGGTTTGAAATCAAGTTATTTATGCTGTTTCATAACCCGGTGTGTTATTATTTACTTTTTCATTTTCTGTCTGTTCCTAACAGTTGTTTACAATGGTTTCCAAATAGCAGGGTAGCGGACAGCGCAGGAAAATGGTTGTTTCTAGCAAGAAAATTGGTTTTCTTATTTTGAATGGATTTTTTTTTTCGGTCTACAGTGGTTTGAATGTATTTATTAACGCTACGCAGGCAGTTCATCATTTCAAAAATAACATGTTTCATAACTTACTCAACAAAGAAACCATTTAGAGGTTATTTTAGCGACTTGTTCCTGTGAATTGGTTGTTCTGTAAAAATATATTGTGTTTACCATTCCAGGTTTTATTATGAAATGTGTGGTGAATGGACTTGGATGACAGAAGGCGAGGTCTGCAATGGATGTAAAACCATTTTAGGTTGTGCACCTGACATTGGTTCATGTTTGGAGCTGTGATATTCAAGAAAAGCCAAGACACGTTTTACCTTAATGACCAGGAGTGTTGTCTATTGGTGTTGGGCTGGGAGGTTCGGAGGAATCCAGGATTAATATTATATTGTACTTTATATACACAGAGAGCATATATAGTCATAGCACTAACAGTCTCTCAGAAGAGCTCACAATCTAATGTCCCTACCATAGTCATGTACTGTATATGTAACTAACACAGTCATAGGTCACATGTAACTAACATAGGAGAATCTTTATGTGGGGAAGCCAATTAACCTACTGCATGTCTTTGGAGTGTGGGAGGAAACTGGGCAAGGGGAGAACATACAACTTCCTTTTAGAAGTGCACCGGCCAGGATTTGAACCTAGGGCTCTAGTGGTCAGAGTGCTAACCACCTGAGCCACCATACTGCGAGGACGCTTGAAAACTTCTTACTTTAACAGATCAAGCAAAAATTAATATAACCAGGTTGGACCAAACTATTTCCTACTGGCAGGGGGATTAAAAATATCAACCTTTCTTTATCCTTAACGGCAAAAAATGTTAACTACTTAAAATGTTGAAATAAAATGAGAGCTTTGTTATTTAGTTCTGTAAGGTCCAACTAAAGCTAATTGTCCTTGATTACCCTCTCTAAAGAATGGCAATGCTTTAGGCAAATGGGTGATACATTAAAAGGGGCTCATCACCCACTTTTACATTTGCTGTCGCTATAGTGAACTGTTTATCAACCAAAAAGGAGTAAAAACTCACCTATAATGATTCCTGCCCGACTTTTTGGTCAATTGAATGTGATGCGTGTTCCCTCAAATTAGATGAGGGTATCTCGGCCAAAAATCTGCCGCACCCACATGGCAAGATCGACCAGGAATCTGCCGCATGTCGAATGGTACGGTGATCCGTCATGTTGATAGATTCCCATCCAATCCCATTATTTTAGATGTAGACGGCAGCCTCCCTCCAAAGTAATGTTCGGCACAAAAAGGGTGCGGCCGATCCTCGAGGCAGAATGAAGGCGTATACGTTGATCTTAAAATCAGAATGTCCCTCGTAGTTGCTCCTCTCTCTCTCTGCAATGATGCAGCACCTTGGCAAGGCAGAATACCAACATCTTTAAAAGCAATGACAGCCAGGAGAACACAACATCACACAGTATATTGAAAACTACATAGAAACGCTTTTCCTATTGAAAACCATTATATGGCAATAATATTGCACTGAAATAACCCCCAGAATCCTGGCAGAAAAAGACGTTATCTTCAATATGATTTCAGGGAACAGCAAAAGGGTAATTTTTTTAGGATTGTGGAACACTACGCCACCATCGCGCCTCAGATTTTGAGTGTACGGTACATCCGCTTTAACTCTAAAAATAAACATTGTATTTAGTGAACTAGTCACATGAATACAGGTTGTGTTCTTAAGGCCAAAAAGGAGAATTACTAGACACCATCATAAATGGTTAATCATATCCGTGGTAGTGATGGTCAAATTTTTGTCTAGCTGACTAACCCCTACATATGGAATCATCACCAGAATTGCAGGAGATGTGGAAAGGGTTGAGGGAACATTACAAAAAAGGATTGCTCACATACATGAAGTTTCTGTAATTAGTTAAAATTTTCATTTATGCCAAAACTACATGTGCTAGAGCTTTTCTTAATGTTCCCACAACCCTTTCCACTTCTCCAACAGTGTAGGCGATGATATCATGTTCAGGGGCTTTGCACTTAACTCACAAATTATTAATCAAAATTACACAATTATCTCTATAAAGCCCCCCATAGATGGGCCGATTCCCGGCCATAGTTGTAGCAGACCAACCTGCGTGCTCGCTCCCGCCGAGCACATAAAGGTTGGTCGGCCGCAACTATGAGGGAGCCCACCTTGAATTATGTAAAAAAAAGCCGGCAGGTCAGATCGCACACGGATCCGTCCTGCTGGTTTTTTTTCTGCATGATCCTCTGTTCCTGCACTGCAGGCTGTTAACTCGGAGGGGGAGTCTCCTCCCCCTCCGAGTTAATAGGCTACAGTCTGACAGGAGTCCCGTGTGTTAGTGGAACACACAGGATTCCTGTCCGTTCTGTAGCAGACTGCTCACAGCGTGGTGACGTCACCACGCTGTGAAGAGTCTGCTAAATGTCGGCCATAGATCGGGACGTCTATGGCCGGCTTAATTCTAGGTTCATGACATTCATTCCAGAAATGTTTCTAGCACCTTATCAAAACCCATACATCCCTGTACTGAATATGTTTTATAAAACAACCCTAAAAGTCTTCTTCTGTACACTGTTGTTTGTTTGCATCGAGTCTGCTTTGCATTTTACACATCAGTGGGATCAGGAAAGAATTTTGATGAAACAAAGGCTCAGAACTAATATCAAGTTCCATGTTCTTCTTCATCATTCAACAGGAAGCTGAGGAACATATTTTAACAAACCATCTGGGCTATTAAAATAAGGCCTCATGTTACATAACTAGGAGGTACAGCAGGTTCTGGTTTCTCCAATATCATGTTAGCTATGGCAATCCATTCCAGTGATTCACTAGGGGTGTCCACACTTTTTTGGCTTGTGAGCTATTTTAAAAATGACATCTACCAACAATAAAATATATATATATCTATTGTGTACATTGTATAACAGCATGAACATACATGGCACAATACTATTCTTTATATTTTTTCCCATTTTGGGCATCTTGGATTTTTTGTTAATAGAGAAGAAAACAAAGAAAAAAAGTCAGGTGTGTGTCCTGAGGAAGCCTTTTATGTAAGAAAAATACCTCCATGATCAGTATGAGACTGGCATAACGCCAACTAGTGTTGAGCATGAATATTCGAATTGCAAATTTTTATTGCGAATGTCGGCACTTCCAGAATTTGCAAAGAACTCATTTATATTGCTCTAGCTTCATAATCTCGAATATGGGGGGAAGTAGTATGCATTGCACACACAATATTCAATGTTCAAGTCCTGATATTTGCAAAGAATTTGCAAAGAATTACTTCTGAGTATTGTCTTATGTGGAAGCTGCAATTTCACATCCTACAACTAGATGTCACCGCGACAACACACATTGCAATAAATCACTTTACAACTGCTAAACTATAATGAAAGCAGATTTAGAATTTGTGACTTTGAATATTTGGAGAACAATTCGAGAAATGTTGTAAATTTGAATATTGCATATGCGGCTCATGACTTAAATCAACATGATATTTTAGATATGGTGGTGATTGTGTATTTTACAGTATGCTTTGAACTACTTTCAATAATGAATTGTTAATAAAAAAATTCATATGATTAAATAAACTGTTGGTATTTATACAATGTTGTAAGAGTGGTGCCAATAAAAGTGTCTTGACATCTCCATAAAGAGCAAACCTCAATTAGGGAAATCTCGATTGTTTTGTAATTATACATATATATATATATATATACACCGGGGACACTGGTATTCGTTACTGAATAAATCCCGGGTTCAAATATATTGTAACAAAAAAAAGGCAGGGCTCCATGATCTACTCATTCCTTTTGCAACCTACAAGTACAGTGATTCCCAAACATTCCCTGCAGGGCCCCCCTTTTCTAAATAGAGCCGTTATCGAGCACATCCCCCCCCCCCCCATCCCTATTCAAACTGCATAGTTTCAGATTGCGGACCATTTCACACTAGTGGTGTTTATGGTGCAGTATTGTGAACTAGTACTAGTGTGAAATGGCCCTTAAACTTTATTTTAAATACAACTACAAATTTATTTGGGTTTCACACCAATTATATTGAAACATTCATCATTCACATAGAGACACACACACCACAATTCTGTAGAGACATGAATCATTCACGTACAGACAAACACTCACAGAGACACAGAGAAACACACACTACATACATGCTTCTTACTGTCTGCAGCTAGTTCCTTCACATTCTGGCTTCCTGCTGTCCCTCCCTCTGTATCCTAGCTCCGCCCCCTGGAACTCCTCCCAGTTTGGGAACCACTGTACTAGTAGAACACAGTCCGCCTTTTGGGCACTAGACGATTCTGGAAAGCATTGAGAGGATCAAATCACACGTGTTGTTTATTTTAAAATGACAACAAAAAGTTAGTATTTATCTAGTTCACAAAATGACTGCTCACCGTATTTATTGAACAGTAAGAATGTGTTATATTCAATTAATAATCCAGGGGAGTAAAGTTTTTGATTGTGGAAAATGAATAAGCACAGCACTGTGTGAAAATAGAGATGTTAGTAGTCTCATGGAAGTCACTGACCGGTAACTCCTCAGGGTCACTGATTCTAAATCTTCTTTTATGATTGACCACAATTTACCAATCATCGAACCCTTTAATGTGCTCCTTAGTAGCTTGTGATGACATATTTTATTTAATAGAACACCTACAGAGAGATTCAAATAATGATACCCTAATATTGCTGTTTAAAGATAAATTCCACAAAGAAATGAATTAGCACACACTAGGAGATCTTAAAAACACTTGGCAGATAAGAAACCAGTTGGTGTGTCTTTCTCCCCGGTACTTTGCACTCACAACTATATTACTTGATGAGAAAGTGATCGGAATTCAGATCTGACCCTCTCTTTCATATATCACATTTCAGAATATTTGCTCAGCATTTAATAACTTATCAAAAACTATCAAGGGTCGACCCAGACAGTGGTATCCTATGGTTGGTTTTCAATAAAAATGCACTTATCTTATAAAGTTGAATTTCCTACTTCACTATGATACGTGATGTGATGAAATGGTGAATATAGGCATTGTTTAGCAAAGACTGTGAACTTGGTTAGTTTAGGTCACCTTCACACAAGAGTCCAACGGTTCACTTTAACCCTTTGGGCATTATGCCCATTTACCACACTCTTTAAAAGAGCGGTACGGTTAGTCAAAACAGATTACACTATAATCTTTTTTTACTACCCGCCCTCCCTCCACCTAACTTCACATTACCACCACCTAACTTCACATTACCAGCATTATCAATGGCTCCATGGATGTAAGGTCAAAGGATCCACCCAGCCCCTGCCTCTTTGCCGCCAGGAAGGCAGAACCCGGATGGATCATCGGGGGCGCCGTCATACAGAGACGCTGTGGGAAGCCACCAGACAGGAAAGATGTCCCAATGTTAGTTCAGGGTGAGTTATGTTTGTAAAATAAACTTGGGGCAACCACTTGGGAGTTTAAACAAAGGGGTTTATCTGTACAAAACAAATAAAAATAGGGCAGGGACCATTCCACAACTGTTCCACCCTTCCTAGGGATATCTCCCAACAGTTCACCTTTACCAGAGTTAAAGCAGACCTACCACATTGTAGGTCACTTTGCACTATTGGCATCAGACTGCCAATAGATAGGGCAATCACTGTCCAAAAAGAAAAAAAAATAATCTTAAAGCAGGAGAGGCAAGTTTTTCCGAGGTAGCACTTCCCAGGCTGTGACGTTGTGCCTCGGGCTCTTGTCATAGCTGAAAGTGCTCCCGGGAAATATCCCAGCTGTGTCTGCATCCCCATAATGCTCTGCTCTGCCTGTCCTCTGTGACGTCACTGTCACAGCCGAGTCACTATGCAGCTCCTGTGTTCTGTCTTCTGTCTCCTCTCTGTCAGCAGAAACCGCGGGTCTCCAGGCAAAGCATCGGCTGAGCTGCAGAGAGAGCAGGGCTGTCTCCCCTGCTCCGCTGATATCTGACAGCAGGTGATGGCGTCATCATGCTGCTGCAGTGTACATCGGACGGCTCCAATATCAAGCCATCTGTTCCCTGCTGTAGGGTCCCCATACACCTCTAGATTTCTCTGTCAGATTTCCTTTAGATCGCCTTTTGTTTTTCCAAAACCATGTTATGAAGGACATTCTAAACCATTAATGCCTGCCATACACCCACAGACGGGTGCAGACAGACGAGCTCCGATGAGCCCCAGAATGCAACGCAGTGACGTCATCACTTTGCATTCTGGGGCTGCTTCAATCGGCCAGGCACCCTTTGTGTTCCCCATTATCTTCAATGAAGACGCCGGTCAGTGGAAAAATCGGCGTGTGTATGCCAGGCATTAGTCTCCCTGTGTTCAATCACAGAGGACCCGGCACTACAGTTCTTGGTAGATCTGAAGGATATCTGACAGAGAGATCTAAAGGTGTATGGGCAGCATACGGTCTACAAAAAGACTTACAAATCAGCGGCTGACTGACGGAAAAGCTATGTCTGCCCCACTCTGTGCTTCTTAATGGACCATGTGCAGCTGTAAAGAGTGTAAAGGTAGCATGCCTGCCCTTGTAGGCAGCAACATTTATATCATTTTACATCAAAAGGGATTAATTCTTGGTGACAGATTCACATCATTGCTTCATAGTCCCATTTTCCAAAATCTCATTCTCTGGCTAGGGCAATCTTCAGACAATCACAGAGCACTCAGCAACAGGACAGACAGGAGATGTCTGACCCAGACAGCGGCGGCCACCGGCTTTCATAGTGTTTAGAGAAGCTGGAGATTCATTAGCTCGGTAGCAGTTTCATATTCTGTGTTTACGGAACGTTACTGACAGGTAGTTGGCAACTGTAGGCTCCATGATTGGTCCAGAGTTTTCTGCAGCAATAAATTAGGTGCCTATGCTATAAGTGGAGGTGATGTGGTAATGTGGTTGGCGTTTTGGCATTATGTTCCAGTTTGTGCACTTAATCTTTACTTTTTGGTACTGTACAAATATTTTCATGCATTGCATGTAACATTGCTAAATGGAAGCCATTGTGTATAGACAAAATCTTTCCTTGTCACACACGTCAGTAAGAAATCTATATTTTAATGAGCCATGAGATATGCTGGATAAATATTTCAACTCCAGGAGTTACAATAAATTACTGACATTTAAAAAGATAAGCATAAGGGTCTGGCTCATTGGAAGTGTTGACTTTGATAGCTGCTTGCACCCCCTTAAATCATCAAGAGACAACTTTGTTCCCAGGTAAGTTTCTTATTTTAGAATAACTTCCAATTTCAGGAATTAGGCTTTGCATAGATTGATGTCACCTATCAATCTGTAGTTTTATATTGTTCAAGAGCAGCACTGGCTGACTTGTAGTCATCTAAGTAGTGGAT
>CM070037.1:27929141-27951471 GCA_036250615.1 Ptychadena robeensis | reverse complement strand
GTCGGACCATGTGGGCAAAACCAGATTTGTGCCCGATTAAGGAAAAACTTCGATCGGGCTATTTATCGGACTGTGTATGGCTAGCATTAGCCTGCTTTACATTTCTCAATAACTTTATCCCTGGCCTGCCTGGTGTGTTCTTTGGACTTCATGGTGTTGTTGCTCCCAATATTCTCTTCGAAAACCTCTGAGGCAAACAAAGAGAAGCTGTATTTGTACTGACATTAGATTACACACAGGTGCACTCTATTTAGTCATTAGCACTTATCAGGCAATGTCTATGGGCAACTGGCTGCACTCAGACCAAAGGGGGCTGAATAATTATGCACACCCCACTTTGCAGTTATTTATTTGTAAAAAGAAATTGGAATCATGTATGATTTTCATTCCACTTCTCATGTGTACACCACTTTGTATTGGTCTTTCACATGGAATTCTAATAAAATTGATTCATGTTTGTGGCTGTAATGTGACTAAATGTGGAAAAGTTCAAATACTTTTGCAAGCCACTGTAGATTTAAAAATGTAGTCTGATTTCCTCCTTAAATTGATATAAAGATCACATCTGGGTTTCATAGTAGAACTGCATTGTACATTCTCTGGCCTCAGCAATTAGGACCATTTTACATTCTACAAATAAACATTGTGTTTTCTGGAGCTATAAACAGTATACAGACCTGTGATCTTCTAAATAAAGAGCCATTATCTACAAATCCGAAGCTTAGCGGCTCCACAAGATTTTAAATCTACAAAGACGTTATAAATCATGTGATGTACAGTTCTGTAAATTGTAACAAAGCGGCATTGTGCCCGTACATTCGTTCCAAGCTTGCGAAGAATCATTTTCATCATCACACAGATGTGTGCACCTCTAATCCAACTGGAATTTTTTGGTTACAAATGCTGCAGTGTTAAGCTAGGTTCTTCGGATAACTCATACAAATGCTTTATTTATTGAATGCTTTATTCATGGCTTGGCTTTTATGACCGAGTTGTTTCGCAAGATGGACACACACAGTGCAATTTGATGGTAGCTTTTTTTGGAACTTTCTTTAATTTTTAATATTAGCATTGTAGGATGAGGACCTTAGAAAGGCACATTTGCTCACTATGTAGTAGTTGAAGGTTAAATTCTTCAAACTTACTTTCTTAACAACTGACCCAAAAGCAAGTACCATCTTCAACGGCTACATACCTATTCCAGGTCAATGAAGTACTAAAGGGTCTTGGTCCTGAAGACAACTAAAGCTACCCATCAGCTACTACTGCTCCTCCTCTGGTATGTCCAATCAAAAAATTAATAAGCATTGTGATTATTTTGATGGATGAAGTAAGTATGTACCCGCTTTGCAGCCAGCACTCCTTCCTC
Source organism: Ptychadena robeensis (assembly GCA_036250615.1). Lineage (NCBI taxonomy): Eukaryota > Metazoa > Chordata > Amphibia > Anura > Ptychadenidae > Ptychadena > Ptychadena robeensis. The sequence goes on along the minus strand of CM070037.1, from coordinate 27,950,102 downwards.
TACATATATGTATCTGGAACCTAGAGGGTGTGGTGATTTAACTTTGTCATATGATGTGATACTGTCATGGTCTAGCCATTGGCTACTGGACCTAAGCACTAGACCACGATCAGAGTTTAGATGCTCCATCATGCCCAGAAGCAGGGCTGCCATCAGGTCCTGTCCCGGGTATGACCATCTAGGGGGGGCCCGGCGGTCTGCTGTGTTCCCCTGTCCTGCATGCTGACAACAGCATGCGTACTAGCCAGAAACAGGAGAGACCTGCAGCGTCCCCCTCTACCCCCCCCCCCACCTCCTTTCCGATGTGTATGAAAGTAGGTGGATAACTGCAGAGAAACATTAATAACTATGAAAGGTTGCAGATAGGGGTGTCAAATCAGGAAAGATTAGACTTCTAAGTGTGTTGGAGATCTGGGGTTAAAGGTCAGAGTAGGCACATGTAAGCGTAAAATTTGACATGAGAAAAGCACTGTTTGACTACTGTATGAGTATGAGATTGGGGCTGTTCATACAGTGTTGTACTATAGATAGAGACAGACAATTGGAGGCTAAATCAAGAACAGGGTGGTCCACCAGCAGCAGAATCTACCATACAGGAAGCTGAAGCAGAGGACAGTGATGGAGATGGTGAGGAAGACAACCCTACATATGGGGTGAGTACCCAACACAATCTACTGGTATCTCACTAAAAAAGTTATGTGCACCCCTGAGTAAGCATCCTCTGGAGCCCTCAGAATGTGGGGGGCAGAAGGGGGGTGCTGAAGAGGTATTGGTAAGCATCCTTCGTAGCCCTCAGATCGGGGAGTGCTAGTGGTAGGGGGCCCTGAAAAATAACTGGGGACCCAGAAATTTATGATGGCTGCTTTGCTTAGAAGCATCAAGTAACAGCAGGGGGATTACTAGAGATCAATCAAAGACTGAATATTTAGTAGGATGGACACCCTCCAAAGCTGGCCCTGCTGATTGAACCATCTTAAAATTACCGTACTAATATGAGCAACAGCCTGAGCTCATCTAGCCATTTGAAAGCCGGTACGCAATTGCATTTTTTAAGGCGAAAACAACCCTTCCTTGCTTTAGGAAATACAGCCACCCTTTCAATGATTTCACTGACACAATGTCTCAATTGAAACTATGTTTTTAAAAGCAGAGTACTCCTAATTGGCCTCTCAATTAAATGGTTTGTTTTTGGTGATGTTTAACCTTGAACTAGGCTTTATATTTCCTAGTAGACATTTTAATGCTAACCAACTGCAAAATGCCTTATAAACATGACATACAAACATACAGATACACAAGCATTGTATAAAGTGAACCAAAATGTGTTTCCAGGATACAGAAGATCTTACAGACAATCACATGTAAGAAGTGTATAGGTCAGAGGTGGGCAACCTTTTTGACTTGTGGGCCACAATAGGTTCTTAAATTTGACAGGGGGGCTGGACGAGGGGCCTGCAATGGCCGCCCAACATTTCCTTGCCTGATGTCATTGAGGATGCCAGAGATATGCAGCAGCGACTGTAATCTTTTACATTTCCTGTTCTACTCTTAACACAATGGAGGTTAAAAAAAGCTAAATAATAAATATATATTAATAATAATAATAATAATAATAATAATAATGTATGTATGCTCATTTCAACCAGAGCATCTTTTCACCTGGATGACAACAGACTCGATTAAAAAAGCGTTCTGGTCCACTGGCCTTAGTTTTCCCGTGTCTGGTATAGGTAGTACATTGGATAATCCACCCAATGAACTTTTAATGATTTAAACACAGAATCAGTTTACTCATAGGTATTAGCACTTTTGAGCAAAGTATTTATTGTCCCAGAAGTCTACATACCTTGTTCCCTGGAAAGTCTGCCACACCATCAATCTGATCTATACCCAAAGCAATGCAATGCATTGACAACAATCAGTTTACAATGTGTTGCTACTCATTTAAATTGTATCTTATAATCAAAGTCAGGAACATATCCTTTATAAGCCAAGTCATGGCTTATGTCAGTGGTTCCCAAACTGGGGACGGCCCCCCTGGGGGAAAGTATTCCAGGGGGGCACTGGCCCTCATTCTTAACCTGTGTTTGAATAGGGAGGGGGGAGGGCTCGATAATGTTCCTAAATAGAAAAGGGGGGCCCTGCAAGGAAAGTTTGAGAACCACTGGTTTATATGAAGCATAATTTACCCCGGCAACCCCAGAAGCTGACCTTGAAACTTGTCTTCTCATGCCTAGGGGTGAAAACAATGTTGTATACCCAACTGTTCTGCTCATGAAAGGAAATGTTGCTCCTAGCTTTGTAGTCAGTGAGTATATAAGTATCCTAAATACACCCCCTTACTTCAGTGTTCAGTATTTCCCTCCAATAAAATCCCCCTGAAACATGTCCCCTGGTGAACAGTGATCCCCAGTCCCCTCACATTCACAGTAGTGCAAGGAATCGGCTATGGCAAATACTTCACCTGTTACAAAGTATAGTACTAAGGATTATCCTCTACAATAACCATACAGGCACTGGAAGAAAGTAATGTTCCCATGCATTCATACAGGTGGTTATGAGTGATATCACTAATTCCTCCTTGGTTGGTTGCAAAATCTTCCCCAAATGTATGTCCCCACCTGTGTAATATTCGTAAATCCCTTCCTTACATCCCCAACCACTTTAATGATGATGTTCTGGGGTCTTTCAATTAACTCACAAATTAACTAGGGAAAATTTTGCGACCATCTCTATTGGTTACAGTATTTATATACGTTACAAGTTTATGAATATATGTAAGTATATGAATGATAGAGAAAGATCACAAGAACAAGTGGGCCAGAGTCTGTAAAGTAACTCTCCCATAAGCCTCTCTGTGCTACCTGGTATACTGGGATAAACCTCCAAGATGGACTCCTGGATGTAAGACAACCACCCCACCCCTGGCACTCTAAAATAAGTAAAATAAACTCAACTTTGTTTAGAGCAAAAAATATACTGTACATGGGTTTGTTTTTCCAAAATCGTCTAATGAAATTGTGTAAATACACTCTGGTTAGTCTTATGCATTATGGTGTGAAATGTAATATAAATCAAACAAACAAACAAACAAACAAACAGAAGAGACAATTTCAAATCCACAATTCACATTTATTTCAGTTGTTTTTTTTATTATTTTTTGGATTTTTTGGTACAGCTCAAAATTCTTGCAAAATAAAATATCTCGCCCCCTCCCCTCTTTTATTAAAATAAATAAATAAAATTACTTGGAAACTGTAACATAAATTTTTAAACTCTAACAGCATCTCCTTTAAGACAAAATAAAATTATAACAAAACTTAGATGTTTTAAGAAACTGAAACAACAAAAGATGAAGGAATACAGAAAGGCGGAAATAAACAAACTTGTCTGTAAGAAAATGGAGGTATTATAATTGCACTTTATTTACCCCCCAAAAAAGCAATGAAATGTTTGACCGTGATAAATTTAGTGCAAGTACTTGTCAGTTAATGTGATCATGTGACAAACCATCCTCTGGACTGTCCCATATGCCATTGAAGAGTTGGTTGAAAGTGCACTTCCCCATGTTAACACTTTTTAAATGATTTCTATCATGTCTAACTATTCACAATATCTGGGAGCAAAACATTATTATTATTATATATATTATCTATAACCAATCATTTTTTTGTGAAACGTACTTTAATCAATAGAGCACAACTGTATTCCCTTGCTGACTCTTTGCAAACCAACTTACTTACTTTTTAAATTTGAATAACTTATTTTACTTGTGTCAATTTAGGAAGCATTAGAGATGTCAGTAGATCATACATGTCAAGTTTGGAAATGAAAAAATTGGGGGAAGTACAGGAAATGACGTCAGTGATGTCCCTTTCGGTATATGGATCTTGGTTCTTCCGTGTTCCATATACTGGAAGTGACGTCACTGACGTCCCGTCCAGCAGCCTTTTGGCTGATCTAGCAGGGAGAGGGCGTTACTCTCCCTGCTAATGTCCCACCCCGCTTGTGCTGATAATGTGCGACGTGGGACATTAGCAGAGAGAGTAACACCCTCTTCCTGCTAGAACAGCGCGATTTCAAGAATACGGGAAAAATCGGGGATTTCTTGAAATCGGGATTTGGTCTGCAGTAGATCCCACCTTCAAGGAACACAATTGTAAAATCCTGTAAGAGAGCAATAAACGATGCATTTTATAATGCAAAAAACGTATATAATGAATGACTAGCTTGGATATAAAACTACTCACCATCTAGAAGCAAAACATTATTATCAGAATAAGGTCTATAACCAATAATTCTTTGTGAAACATACTTTAATCTATAGAGCACCGTTGCCCAACTCCAGTCCCAATTTTCAATTTAGGAAGTATAAAGGTGGGCTTAAACATGTACATTTTTTCGTTCGATCAACAAAGAACAAAAATTTTTTGGGTTGATTGAACACAAATCTAGAATGGGCAATTTGTTAGATGGATAAATTTTGTTCGACCTCAAACAAAAAATCGTTCAAAAGTTCATCTAACATTTTGGTAAATTTTTATCTGTCATCATTTCGAATGTATTTTCATTCGATAATGGTGATGGATGAACAAAAAATCTAATTTTACATTCGATAAATAAACGAACAATGTTCGACAACGACATCGAACAAAAAATCTAATTGGCAGTCGATTGAAGAAAAAATCTACACGTGTAAACCCACCTTTAGAGAGGTCTAAGGTCAATAGATTGCACCCTCAAGGAACAGAATTGTAAAATCCTGTAAAAGAGCAATACACAATGCATTTTTTTATGCAAAAAAAGTCTAATCAGAATTAGTAGAACCTATAAAGTCTAATGCAACATAATACATTAGTATATTAGATATATATGGGGCAATGGAATGGGGCAATATATAGCCAGCCAACCACATCTTAACGCACACAGCTAAAGCTTAACTTTAGCCATCACTTTTTTATTTTGAAGTGTAAATGGGTAAAATCTTTATATATATATATATATATATATATATATATATATCCTTGTGACACCAGAACAACAACAAACTTTATGAATCTTTTAAATTGTTATAACAATACATACTCTCCTAGTTTCTCATAGTCCTGTCAAGTTTTACCCCCAATTTCAGGCAAAACAATAAAGGACTGGTAGAAGGTATTGGTCTTACCCTTTTCCTACCCCAAGTAGAGATGGAGGTTGGGCTTTAGTGATGGCCGAACTGTCCGCAAAGCGAGAAGTAGATTATTATTCTTCCACGGGCCGGATCAGGATTCGGCCAGTGGAAGAATATGTTCACTAGAGACCGGGTAGAGAACATCAGTTACGTCACGTCTGGTAGTCGGAATAAGAAACTGTGCATTCCAGATGCCGGAAGTGACGTCACTGACGAATTTTCTGCAAACAAGCGGCCATCACTATTGGGCTTTACTCTTTTATTGATTTTGAATTTGAATATCACTGTTATCCATAATATATAACAAATATTACAAAAAGCACATATTGTAAAAGTTCTTTTTTTATAAGATATAGATATCTTGCTTACATTTTCAGTGAAGATTACTATAAAGAATGATCTGTAATTTCACAGTAGAAATGTATCTGTTCAAGTCTATCCCAAAATTTTAATTTACAATTTGGAATAACATAACAACATGCTGGCCATACACTGGCCACGAACCATTGACATTGATTGATGTAATATTGATAGGTTACCTTCATTATTTCCACGGACCCATTGACCACCACTATCTGTTAAGTAAACAAAAGCACTAAATAGCAGCCAATTTAAACAACCAGTACAGCTTTGGTGTTTGGATGGAAGTTTCTAGGATGAAGTTCTAGCTTCTTATTGGAGGACCAGACATTCCTGATCAATGCTCATTTGTTATATATATTTCAATAGATGATTTATTAAATACAAATACATTAAAAATGTTAACCAGTGTATATACCGCATAAGAATTGCGTAGTTGTAGCATACAGTATAGGCCCCGAAGTTATAATGACTGCTGCTTTATAAATAACCATGAATAGATAAAAAGCCTAAAGAACAAAACATTTATACGTATGCACAAAATAAATAAAGGGGACTCAACATATCAAAACATTTCTTTCTCTTAAAATTTTCCAATCTCCACATGAAAAAAATTACATTATATTTCCTATTACATAAGACTTCCAATCCTCACCAAAGCTGGATTTAGTACATTTAACTTAGCAAATAAAGACCTGATTTGTATGCTTAATGCCTGACTTGCTCTCTTTGAAGTCAACGTGGTTAATAGTTATACCTTTGTGTTATGCCCTTGTGCTTTTTGGTATTTTCTATATATCAACCTGTCATAGTTTACACAACTTCTATGATAACAATGGAACAAAAGCATATGCATGGCTGCCCTTTAGGTTTAATCAAACAGCAGCAAGCAAGCAAGAAATATATTTTGTTTGAAATAAATTTATATTGCTATATCTAATCTTTGGTGCACATTTATTTAATTTGGGTATATCATCAGCTTGAGATCAGTATATCTGAGATGGGCATTGCCAGAATACCTTACTTAATTACTTATCAGCAGTAAATGACATAAAGAATAGTTTAGTTGTGTGGCTTTTTATGACCTGGAGAAGGTAAAAGCTATTCTAGCATTTCCTAAATGACTTAAAGCACTGAGTTGATATAAGGGCCGCACATAATTAGGGCCGAGAAGAGGGACTTTCTCAGGCACCATCTGATTGGCTTTCTCAGTCGCTGATTGGCTTTTACGTACGCCTATCCCAGACGTTTATTGCCTCTCCTCCTCTTCCCACTCTAAAAAGTTCCCAGGTGAGGACCGAGGGAGGCCGCCGAAGAACGCCCAAAGAGCCACATGCGGCCCCGGGCCGCAGGTTGGGCGCCTGGGACTTAAAGCTAAGTATGTTACCCCTAGGGCTCTTCACTTCCTGGTTAATGGAGAATGCAGAAGCCGGCGCCACGTCACAGCAGCACACAGCAGCACGTGATTTTTCAGTGTGCAGCCAACACATTATACACATGGGGGTGCAATATCGCGGGTGGCCACTGGGGGCGTTCAGTGATATTCTATGGGAATTTTCAAAGCAGCTCACTGAAAAATCACGTGCTGCTGTGTGCTGCTGTGACGTGGTGTCGGCTTCTGCATTCTCCATTAACCAGGAAGTGAAGGAAAATGGCTGATTATATTCCTAAATTGCTCATTACAGGTACGTTTTTGGGTTTTTTCACTGCAATCCTCCCTATTATCGGCACTTCTAGTGCCATTCATGAAAACAGAGATCCCTGGTGGTAGGTCCGCTTTAATACATTTCTAAAGTTGTGGATAGACTTGTCCTTATAACAGTTCATATTTTAACCAAATCAAAAGCTATTTAATACACTTATAAAGCACCATCTTGAACTTACAGGTAAATCTTATGCTTATGTTGGACATTTAATTCCAAAACTATGGACAATGGTATGGGCCAGATTCAACATTTGATCCTTCAAAACCTCCACACATCTAGGATGGCTTTCCATAATAGTTTGAAGCATTTTTGTGGAAAAAAAACACTTGTGGAATATAAGGGAGAAGTGCATTTGTGAGGTCAGAAATGTTGACTAAGAAGACCTGACTTGTTGTCAGTTAGGTTGAGGTCAGGACCACTTAGGTTCTTCCACAATACCTCAATATGCCATGCATTTATGGAGCTAGCTTTCTGCTCAAGGACACAGTCAAGCTGTGACCAAAAATGAACCTCTCTGAATTGTTGTCACAAGGCAAGAAGCTTAGAATTTTCATAAAATGTATTTATTTGTATGGTGTAGAATTTACAGTACCTTACAATTGACCAGTGGTTCCTAAACTGGGGGGGCACAAAGGTATACCAGGGGGGCGCGGACCCTCATTCTGAACCTGGGGTTCAATGGGGAGTGGGGCTCTAAAATGTTCCTAAATAGAATTGGGGGGAACTGCAAGGAAAGTTTGGGAACCACTGCAATAGACTTAACTGAACTCAATCATTTGGTGGGATCTGACCAACCATTTGGCCAAATAATGTGTGCAATGGCAAAGTATATTAATTCCATTAATGGCAGAAAAAATATTAAATGAAAATGATTTCTACATTTAGGGCCTAATGCATTGTTAAATGGACGCTTTAACATGAATTTCTGATGTATTTATAAAAACGCATGGAGTTTAAATGCTTGCGGTTAGCGTATTAAAGTAATGATGGCTAAATCTAGAACACCAGGTAATACTGCATATTAGTTTAAGAGAGAATGGTAACCCACAGAGGCTTTGAGTCTCACCTCTGCAACATAAATCTTAAGAGAAATTTATAGGCTGTCCCTACTTGTCCGGGTTTCTTAAGGACACACCATAAATGTAATGTACAGAGTGCAACCCCTATGTGATGAATGCCATACCTATTTTATAACAGTAGGAACTTGAGAAAATTGAATATGAAAAAAAAGACAAGGTTTAGATTTGCACCTTAGTGCTGAGTATTTCATGAGAACAGAACTGCGCTGTGCTACGCCTTGTCTTATTCAGAGCTGTAAAGGTGTAAAGGGACCTCTTGGTATCAGGAATACACAGAGGGCATTATAGCACCCTTGAGGAGCCGAACTCTGAGAAAACTATCTTGCTGGTAAATTTATGGCATCTAGGGAAGTGTGAACCTGAATGAAGCAATGTATATACAGGCCTCTCTCATAATCAGGAGCCCGCTGACTGCCAGGAATGACCTCAGCAAGGCTTGCTGGGAAATAACATAAAGGGACATTTATCAAGGAATAATAGCGTTCATGCTTCACACAGAGAAAAATGTGCATTATATACAATGGGGGTAAAAAGTGAGATGACCTGTCTCTATTCTCCTTTATCTTATCCTGAATTCCAGCTCTTATTATCTTAAATATATATTGTAAATGTACACCTGTTATTGGAATTAAATTCATCTTATTATCTAACTTACCTTACAGTATCCCTGAAACAAAGTTTTGTTTTATTACTTTTTAATAGCATAAGTTTAAAACAGTTTCTCCTGTTAGAAGACATATCCTAACTTCTCAGTTGTCAAAGGAGCAAACATCCTCCTTTGGACGATTTCATCATAATTCCTCTTATGGATTTCCTTTAAATTCATTCCAGGAGGACACTGGTGAACATGACAGTTAGAGAGTAAATCTGCCTGAAGGGTATGCTGAAATGGGAAAACAGATGGCAATACAAAACAGACAGGATATCCCCTCAACACTACATGCAAATAAAAAAAAGGACAACTATCACCCCTGGCCTCTGCCTGTCAAAACAGACTGGTGAATGCACATTGAACAGACATATAGAACAGAAATACTGAAATTTAGTGTTTAAAATCACTTTCGTTTACCCTCTACACCATCCTCCATTTTCCATTAGAACACTGGGAACCCAAATTCTAATACATTAACCCTTCCTTAAATTCATCACCCTTTCCTTTTTGTCTGTTTGCAAATTCAAAGGTAAAAAAGTGCAGCTACTTTAGAAGCCATAACTTTCACTATTATACTGATGTAACTACTGTAAAGGGACATTTGCTTGGTATGGGTTGATGCATTTTGTGCATTGTCTCTTCATGTTGGACTTTCTTAATAAGCAAACCTTTTTGAGAAATGAAGTAATGGACCTTGTAGAGCTATTTAAAGCGATAGGACAAGGGGTCATTGGTATGTGTCATGTATAGTATATATTATATTATATTTAGAAGATATGTTGTTCTAGAGCAGGGTTGTCAACCTCAAGCACAAAGTGGGACAGAATTTTAAAACTTGGATGGGCCAACCTAGATATTTATTGAAAAAGGTCTAGAAGTGTGTGTTCCCTTCTCATCAGTTAAAAAACTGTTTCATGTGGAAAAAATGTAAGTTTTGCTTAACCATTGAATATCAAACAAGCAAAGCTTAATACATGTGTGAAATTAAATGCCAAATAAAACACATATCAGTGCCATTTGTTTCCACAAAATAAAATGAAAAATAAAATCTTGAGGCCCAAAAACAATTACACCTTGGGCCAGATTTGGTACCCAGGATGGAGTTTATATGCTCTGGAGAAATATGATCTCCATGTAACCCCCCTCCCACACCTCCATTTCCACTTATCACTGACCATGATGGTCCAGCCCCAACAATCTATTCTCTTCCTGTGTTCCCGAACAGAGTCATGGTTTAGGTGCCCTCTCATTGCAAAGCAAGGACACTTTCTAAAGGTTACCAATGTCACTTAGCCAAGTAAATGGCCACCTATAGAATTACATCTTTTTTATCAACAGTAGCCTGTTAAGGAGTGCCTTTTGGGAGAACTCTGTAGAGCTGAATAAGCTATCCCCTACACCAGAAACAGAATGGGCAAGCAAAATGGCAAATATAAGCGAGGCATACTCGCCTTAACATATATTGAATGTAGATGTTGCTTCTTATGGTTCACACAATATACTGGAAATACAATTGGCCTGCTTAATTTTAACACAAGTGCACCTTTAACCAACCCACTCAAAGGTTATTAAAATTTTACAAATCCATAATATTTTAACTAATAACACTTTACATTTGTAATTTACAGATATGTTCACAAATCACCCAGGTAGAGTCTGGGTCTTCAGTACTTGACCGAACTGAATGTCAAAGACAGTACAATACTTTTGTGGTCACTGGGACAGGTAAGACAATAGAATGAAAAACATTGAAACAAAGAAGAAAGATAAAACCTTTTAGGCTATTGTTTCGTTCCATTGCCTGGTCTTATGCGTTGGCCAACGTGTGGCATGTTGGCCTTGCACAAACATAAAGGCTATAATTAGCCAAATTCAACAAAAATGTCCTTCATATATAATTTAAATTATAGATTAATCACTGCATTAAAGTAATTATAAATGTTTGGACAAGACCAGCTGCCCTCTGCCCTTTGCTCTAAGCAGTCCTACTGAAAGGCGCTCATTATCTCATTACAGACCTTCATGAACAGATGAGATATGAGAGGTCTGCATACACTTTATGGAGTGTTAGAATAAACCAGAGTGAGAAACAGGTGGCGCCAATTGACTTCCTCCGGTGCAAAGTGTGATTTGTTTTCACATGCTGAACTTCTACATACTTTGTATTTTATAAAATTAAAGGAAACAAGACACATAGAGAAAGTACAAAAGCTAGGCATGAAACTGCATTTGACTGGAAATCTGAGCTATAGAAATTCATTTGTTTTATTTTTCAAGTGCAGTCAAGCTCCGAGTGCAGAAGTTCATTCACGATCGCACTACTTTTTTTTTGTCTGTATCACGTCTACTCAAAGTAGTTCCAAAAGCTATCTTCCCATGTAAAGACTTCGAAATACTAGTTTTCAACACAATTTTGAAAGGTTGCAAGTTCTGGACATTCTGAAAATCTGCTAAACATAGCAATTTTAGCTCTGCAGTCCTGGAACTCTTTGGATGTGTTTCTTTAGTGCAGAAAAAAAACCTCGACTCACAGATTTGCCTGTTCTGGGGAGAAAAAAAAATACCTTTCCAAGCAGTTTCTATACATCAGCAGGAATCATCCACTTATAAAGCTAATCCAGGGAATCAGCCTTCAGCATCTTCCCCTGATATTGCATTAAAAAGAAGAGCTTCTTCATTTAGGAAGCAATTCACAAAAAAATGCGCACAGGCTTTTAAGATGGCAGATAGCGGCTCAGCAGGTGCAAATTGCCCCCCCTCCCATCTGCCTCCCTGTTTCAAGCACTACGGTCAAGGGCAGTTCATTCCCAACATATAAATAAGATAAATAGGAGTACACTACGTTACCCAAAAATTAACCCTGTCTTCAAGCAAACTGATCGATCGGTTTGTAAGTGTCTCTAAGTCATTTGCCAATTTGTAGCCAAACAACTTCATAGCAGGTTCACACACTTCTTGTACAACCTGGGCTAATTTGAAGGGTATGCTGAAACGCCACTTCTCAAATTGTTCCGAGGAGTTCTTTTGGGTAGAATAGATGCCACTATTGCCATGGGAAGCTTGTGTGTTTTTGGTTATCCATTCCTCCACTTGTGGCGTAAGTGTGATTCCAGCAAACCTGTACATTTCTTTGGCCTTTTGTAGAGGAAACCTAGCTATGTCTTCATAGCGTATCAACATATATCGTCCTCGAAGCCATTTGGGTTGGCGTAAGCCCAGTTCTGCAGACAAACGGATGTTGTCACAATTACCTCTCAGTTTTTGAACTTCATCTTCAGGTATGGGGGCAGCCCCTTCCAAAGCCCATTTTTTCCACATTTCATATTTTCCAGAGAAAGCTACCATGCGTGATGCCAAAACAGCTCTGGGGTCACGTACGAGCTGAATGATTCTCATATCAAGACGAGGATCCTCTACAAGGGTTCTCAGGTACTCCAGTTGTCTAATCCGTACTGCTTTAATAGCCACATGATCTTTATTCAAACACGCCTCCATTGCCAATGTCATGTTCAAAGGACCACATCTGCGATTCTTGCAATGGTATTTCTCAAAGGCTTTTTTAACAAAGGGGCTGCATACTGGATCTTCACATAAAGATTTGCTGGAGCCCCTACGGAACATAAACCTAGTAAGGTGGTTTTCAGGAGGTGGCGCGATGAAGTTCTCTAAGATATGAAGATCACACAGAAGAAGTTGTTGAAGAACGTCTCTGTAAACAATTGCTGAACCTACTGCATTGGCTCCCATAGATTCAAATGTCACGGTTCTTTCAATGTGCCAAAGAGGTTCAAACAAATAAAAGAGATTGCCTTGCTGGTTAAAGAACTCACCCACGAAGGATGAACCAGTGCGTGTGGTGGCCATCAGAAGAATATGTTTTCGAGTTGTTTTTGGAGTGTCTGAAAGAAATGTGTTGCTTCCTCCGAACTGTAGAGTGACATTTGCCAAACGTTTTCTGAACTGATAAAAGGCAGAGTCCAGTTCGCTCAGCGATATCAATGAGCCATTCTCTGCATAGACGACATTGGAATCTGTGCTGTTTATCTCAAAAATGTTCTGTGGCATCTGCTTCAGGTTAAGTTTGTCGGACACTCTGTAAACCAAAAGAAAAATTGGGAGACATTAGCATAGGATTGGACTTTTTTTTATAATACAACTGTATTTGGAATATAAAACTAAAAACCCAAAGAGCATCCAGTACCACCAGTGTTTGACTTGCTAGAAGCATTTGATGAAACCCCCCACAGAGAAACAGAAAAGTAATTAGCTAGTCACAGGACAAACACTGCATACAATATTTGGGCTAACAAGGCCATTTTAAACAACATGTGGATTTTGTTCAGTAAAGTTTACCAGGCAAGAAACTCAACAAGTGTTTAATGGAGTTCATGTACACATACCATGCTGCCTGTCCAAATGCTAACCTCAACAATGCCTTAAAGCAGTGGTGGGCAACTGAGTTGATATGAAGGTATCACTAAAGGGCCATAACTTTTTCAATCTATACTGACTAGTCTAAACATTTTATAATGTGGAAATTACAACAGGCATAGATAGAAGACATTATTTTTCATTTTTACATAACAAAATGTATTTTAAATTATTCTTCAAGCATTGGGTAACACTGTAGTATGGTGATGCACATTTTGATTCAGAGGTTATGTTATGCAATATGAGTTCCTATGCATGAACAGTTAGGTTTCAGGGGATGCAAGTAGAGGACTAAGGGGGGCTGCCGAAGAACGCCCAAAGGGCCGCATGGGCACCTAGGCCTTTAAAAAACATTCACATCAACAATAGCATAACAGTCCTATATAGCTTCTTTACAGTACTAGGGCTTTAGATTTTATACCAAACGTGCCCTCTATGTCAGAGACTTGAATAATGTATTAGTATAGGTTTCCATAAGGTACTTAATTGACATCTAAAAGTTCAAAAGACAAACTGACAGATTAATTGGCTTCTGTGAACTACACCATGTAATAATTTGTGCACCTGGAATAGCAATTTAGGGAAAACCTGCACTGAGAGAGATGGATTTAATTAAATGTAATTATCTGAGGCTGTATGTTGGTACTAAATAATAAATGAGCATGTTTTATACTTTTACCATATGTGGCAGTGATCATTTAACATCTTTCTTTTATACAAAAGATCTATGAAATAACTGATTAAAACTAGCCAAAAATATTATTAATGGGATATTGACAGAAGGGAATGGGCCCTCCAAATGGGATACTGAGAATCAAAAGTGATTTGTTTCAGTTATATTAATGACTCCTATATTTTTCAAATATCTACAAACACTTTATGTAAGTAGTTCTGTTTATATCTGCAGAAAGTATGGAGTTTAAGGGTGTCCATACATGGCTAGCTTTTGTAAAAGATTCAAGCATAATCAAGCAACGTGCGAATTCACGATGCTCGAATCTATTACAAAATCGAGACATACATTCTTTTCTCGAGCGAGATCGATTGAGCCTCTGGAAAAAGGTCAATCGAACCGGGAATGGACATGTCCGTAAATCCCAGTCGATCGTAGAGGCAGAGCTGAGAACAGGACACAAGATGGCTCACTGTGCAGAACAGACTGTGTTCAGCACTGCCCCCTTGCCTGCGTCTCTGTATGTCAGCTGAGACACAAGGGGAGACACTAGCAAGGGGGCGGAGAACCCCCTCCTCTCTCCTGTGTCCAGATCTCCGCTCTGGAAGCTGCTCAATGGCAACCTTGTCCAGGTGTACACAGGATCAGGGTCCCCACTGAATGGGTCAATCAAACGGGAATCACCACATTGCACATGGGGAGACACTAGCAAGGGGGGGGGGGAACCCCTCCTCTCTCCTGTGTCCAGATATCCACTCTGGAAGCTGCTCAATGGCAACCCTTGTCCAGGTGTACACAGGATCATGGTCCCCACTGAAGGGGTCGATCAAATAGGAATCACCACATTGCACATTGATTCCAGTTCGATAGAGCACAGCCTGGTGACATCGCCGCGTGTGTTGGATTGCAGGTCGATCATGCGGGTATCAACCTGTGTTTGGACACCCTAAGTGTTACCCTTTATTGGCTAACTGAAGTCATTAGAGAAGCTTTCGGGATGTCACAGATCCCTTCTTCAGGCTTTTTTTTATATTTTTGTCCTTGTAACTTTGTGTATAAATGTTGTGACAGACATGGTGTAAGTAGTCCATCAGGTGGGGTATCCTGGAAGGAATCCAGGATATTGTTGGACAACAACAATAGGTTGTTGTGCTGTTTTAGTTTTTGTTTTAGGATTCTGGGTTCTAGGATGGGAGAGGAAGGAACTGGGTGGGCCTTCCCATCCCATCCAGGACCTACACCTGATGGACAACAGGGAGGTGGCTGGGAGTGTCTCATCAAAAGGAGATTGAAGCCACTCAGACAGGGCTCCCAAGGAAGGTGGAGACAGTGCTGCTGGGTGCAGTGAATACAGGGCACACAGAGTGCGTGTGGCCCCATGCTGAAGGCTGCCAGGAGGCAAGCCATTAAGGTTTCCAAGAGAGAGGAAACATTGTTTGATCGGTGCCAAGCCAGGAGGCTTGGCATTTTCAGGACATTCGTTTTGTTTGGATTAACCCCTGCGAGGGTAACTTTGCTGTGGACTGTGTTTGTGTGCAAATAAACACGGGCAGGAGCCCTAAAAGGTAAATAATCGTGTGGATTAATGCTGTTGAGAGCAACCGTTTGGAGCTGATCCCCCACAATGTGAGTCTCAAAAACCAGAATTCTATTATGGTTGAAGAAGGGATCGGAGACATCTAGAAAGCTTGCTTTCTGTAATGACTTCAGCTAATAAAGGGGATCACCTAAACTCCAAACCTTCTATTCATCAATGGCTAACACGGTACAACACTCCACTAATGTTTACTTATCTAGAAACAGAACAGTAACCGGACAGAAACACTTATGTTAAGTTAATGTTACTCTAGTTTCTCTTTAGCTCTGAACTAAGCATAAAGACTCATGAGATGACATGGGATCAATAAGTTAGATCTTTAGATATGTTGCAAGTTCTAAAGGGAACCCTAAAAAAACCAGAACCCCATTCTACTTTCACCAGACCATTATTATCAACTAGTAGTGTGTCTAGAGATCTATAGCATGTGTTTTCTTTACATATGGATGGCAACGAATAGAACATTTGAAAGAATCTCATAATGATTCTTGACCTATATATAACAAAATAACAGCAACAAATAGAGAGATGATGCTCAGCCCAGGAAGAATTCTGGTCCTACGGGGCCTAACAATGAACAAAAGGAAGCTTATATATTATTACTGACCAGGTTGAAGACGAAAGTCTATTCTGTTTTATCATTATTTCTTTTTATCTATTTATCTGAGATAACATGAGTTACTGTTTTTAGAAAGCCCATGTACAAGTATATCTAATAAGGAAAAAGATAAGCAGAATCCCATTCAGGGAAGACATGCCATGTGACTCAACCATGAATTAATGTCTAATTACATAATTAGATGGGTGATATGTGTGGTTATATAAGCCAGATGCCAATCAGGGGCAGAGTCGTTTCATATTTTTTTCAGCACTGACAGTGAGTCACATCCAGCCAGAGAAGTAACAAAATACACTGGACGGTCCCTGTATATTCATGGAGCTATCATGCGTTACACTGGAAAAAGATTTGGCTTGCAGCTGCAGTGGCCCATCTTTCAGCATCTCTAGGCTTTATATCACTGCTTTCCCAGGATTATATGTGGGGCGATTACAAGAAAAAAAACCCTACTTACACTGCATTCATTATTAAAATTTCTTTCAAACAGACATTTCTAACCATAGAAATACATGTCATGTAGAGTACTACTAGTGAAAATGTATATTTGTGCAATTATCACAGAAAAAATTACTTCAAAAATTTTGCATGCACAGAAAACAGAAACATACAATGTGAATGGCTGAGTTAAGCCGGGAACATACAGCTTGATATCGGAGAAGCTGAGGGTGCAGCACTGCTGTGTCTCCAGCTCTGACGATTTGCATGGAGACATGGGCCGCATTAGATATAAGCCAGATAGATGGCCGTGAGTGCGCATATTGCTCGAAGCGGCCATCAATCTGGCCCATATCTATAAGTGTGTCCCCTGCTTTAGGGTTACAGGAAGCTGAGAGACACTGCAGGCGGATCTTCCCTCTAAAAGCTCAGGGCTTGAACCTACAGGAGGGAGGATGGCAAAGGCACGACCACACGTGGCCTAAATAGTTTCTATAAATCTATAAAGATCTAACAAATGCCCCTATTTTGGTGAGGGGTTTGACCAAACAATATGGAACTCACAACATTGTGTACATTACCAAACGACTTAATATTGGTAAACGGTAGATATGGGTTTAACGGTAGACAACAGAAACTATCTTTGGTGTACATGGCCTGTGCTCTAGACCAGTGTTTTTCAACCTTTTTTGGGCAAGGGCACACTTGGGCAAAAGTCCCTGCTGGAAGTACGTCATCAGCAGGTGCCCCGCTGGAACTCAGATGCGTACCAGCAGAGCAAAAGCACCGCCCCTGGTCTGTAGGAACGCGTGTTGCTAAGCAGCCGCATCCTCAGAGCCGGTCCGTGTATACCACGGATTGGCTGTATAAGTCTTATAGTTAAGACTTATACAGCCGATCCGTGTTATACACGGACCGGCTCTGTGAGGATGCGGTTGCTTAGCCCTCCTATCTAGCTGCCTCTTATAGAATAAGACTTATACTATAACAGGCAGCTAGATAGGAGGGTCGAGGGTGGGGTCAAAAACCCACGGCACACCAGGCAACATCCCGGAACAGTGGTTGAAAAACACTGCTCTAGACCCTCTACCTTGTAAACAAGAATGGTCTGATGTTGGTTATGCATGTCTCTGAATCCTACACTACATCAAATTCTACAAGACAATACAAGACTATGCTACAATTGTTGTATGTGATTGATCTTCTATTGGATTCCCAGATGGTCTAATAAACATTTATTCCATTTTTTTGCCAGCCTTGATATAGGAAATGTGTCCTTAAAATGTGTTGCTTTACATATTGTTGAAAGTAAAATGTTCCTCTGGGTTGGGAACCTATGAATCGCAAGCCAGATGTGGCTCTTTTGATGGCTGCATCTGACTCGTTGCCAGTTTTGGCCGGGAAAGTCATGTTTTTTATGTTGATTTCCCGGCCAAATACAGATTTCAACAAATCCGGGATGTTTCCTGGGTTCATGAAATTGGGGAATTTAGAAGGAAGATGGCGTTACTCTCCCTGCTAATGTCCCACCCTGCACATATACCTGCTAATGTCCCATATCAGCACAATACCCTCTCCCTGCTAAATCAGCTGTAAACTAAATACCATACTGGAATTTGGAACACGGAAGAACCACATTTCAAATACAGGAAGTGCCGTCACTGAGGTCATTTCTCGCATTTGGAATGCGGAAGTAGTGTTGAGCAGCATATGGTATATTCAAATTCGTGTAATTTCACGAATATGCAAAGGAACATTCGTAATTCGATTTGACTGTATTCCATTGCGCGCGCTTGTTCGCAATTATTTGCAAGGATTCGCGATGCAGCTTTACAGCTTCTCTTTATAATTCTGTGATCTTAGCCAGAACATGCGCTGTGTGTATTGCGTGTATCCGTTCGCAATGCGCACACATATGTGCGATGTATGCCAGTAAACAATTTTGAAGCAAAATATGACGGATATCCGCCATTCGGAAATATCCGAGCACACATTTGGGAAATATTGCAAATTCTGAAATGACAGATATTCGAATATTCTCGCTCAACACTACGCGGAAAAACATCATTTAAATACTTTTTTACGGTTCCCGACCCCTGCTCGAGAGATATCTGGGTCCCACACTTTATCAATCATATTCAATGCTTTTTTTTTCTTCAAAATCAATTTCCAATTCAATAAAATAATTTCTGAAATTAATCTAAAGTTAAATTCAGCTGAAGGTAACAAACAATGTTTTCTCTTCTCTTATATAGACTTTTCTGATAAAAAAAACAACAAAATATTTTCGTTTTCTGGTTTTTTTTAACCAGCCAATTTTCAGACTGAAAAATACCTATACCTTTGCTTTTCGTGCATAAAAAATATATACCATATTTTGCGGAATATTAGACACTCAGTGGTATAGGACACACCTCATACAGCGGAGCACCTAATCCCGGTAAAAATACCTGAGAATTGCTGCTCTGCCGGTTGGAGCTCCATGGCATTAAATATCTGTGTATGTGTCCATTGACACTCACATACACAGCTCTGACAGCCTTCTCAGAGGAGCAAAGGCATTCTTTCCCTGATTAATGGGGGGGGGGCTTACAACATGAAGAAATTTGATAGAGAAATCTTAAGGAAACTGTTGGATTTCTAGAGCCCATCATGCTTACATTACGTGGGTTCACCTTATAAGTATGGGCTGGTTCATCACAATATTACTTCATGATATCTTACTTTGAGATAATGTTGTTTTCTTTCTCAATGATGACCAGCACCACCACCAAGACCAGGAAGAGAGCATATTTGACCTTCAGCCTTATGGTCCTCAGCATATCTCTGAGGTCCATGCGCGAGTTTTGTAATCTATCCATGGTAGAGAATTTTTCAATTGGATCTGTCCCTTTTTTCTTCTGGATAGCCCCTTCATTCAGAATCTCTCATCTCAATGATTCTCCTAAAAGATAAAAACAGCATTTGCGGTTATTCCAATAATGCTATAGAATATAAAGTGAATTTTAGATCTTATAAAGTGAAGTCTCTCTATAGCACAGAATGCAGTTTAATAGCTCTCTAGCGCAGCTATCAATACCAACACAATGACTACACGTCTAAAAGACAATACCATGGAGTCTGCATTAATTTACACCCAGCTCATACAAAATGGGCAGATTACCCCGAAAGAGCTGCACAAATATGTTTTATCTCAAATTATTTCATGTTATTGTTCTGCATTGTGAAATTAGGATGCTGAGGACCGATTTACATCCTGAAGTGTGGGAAGAGAGGAGAGCACCAGGTAAGGGAAAAGGTAACTGAAGGGTTTCACCTGCACCTTCTGGAAAATAAAGAGTATTTAATCCTTGAGAGTATATCCTAAATCATAGATTGTAAATTCATTATTGGTGGAGGTGGTATGGAATCAGCAAGTATAGGTAATGCTTTATTTTCCCCACAACACACTCAAGTTCCTTATAAGGTAAAGGAAGTAGAGAACGTTAGTTCCCCTACTCATGGAAATGATCAGCTGGTTGATTTTCACCACCTAATTGGTTACTCCTGTTTTAGTCTACACCAATCATAGATGAGACATGATCTTATGGTCCTGAGCACCTAGTCCAGTACAAATTTAATCAGCTGATCAAATGGATCATGTGTTTCTCCATGAGTTCTGCTGCAGTAGAGCTTCTTCTAGGAGAACTTACCATCCCCAATTCCAAGGCATTTTTAGATAAATTAGGCTCACTGTCCTCGAGAGCAAGAGTTTAATTAGGGAACTAGAAAACATGATAAGATAGCTGATAACCATGAGAATCTTCAGCTTGTTGACAGCAAAACATTCATCACAATCACTGTAATATTGAGACGTGACTACGGTTTTTCAGCTCATCAATCATTTTCTCAGTGGGAATTCCAGTAACTACTGTATTAGCCCAAAGTCTGCCTGGTGTCTTGTGCTAATTTATGCCTTGGCCTGGGAGTCTGTCAGCAGGCTTTTACATTACTTCTCTATCATCCTTTTCCTGGAAAGAAATTAGACATATGGATCTTATTGTAACAAAACCACACACACATATGGACATTTACACAACGCACAGAGAAATACAATTACATCTAGAGAAATCTTTATGGTGTCCACATGATTCATAGAAAACTAGGACCAGATGGTAAAGCTGAACTAGAATTGACTTTCAGTTCAGAATTGACATCAGTTTGTATTGTAAATCTTTTCATGAACAGGTATGA
>CM070037.1:27913747-27924668 GCA_036250615.1 Ptychadena robeensis | reverse complement strand
TTTTTGATCACTCTGTGACAATCGCTTTTTGATTACTCTACGTTTAAAAACGAATAAATTAAATTGAAGTTGGGCGTTGATTGCATACTCAATGTGGTGTGTACTTCGATTCAATTACAATCGACATACGTTTTAATGATCGAAAACTTCGATCGAATTGATGATCGATTTGATGTCAATTGAACCATGTATGGCTAGCTTAACACCTTTAGATTTCTCTGTCAGATTTCCTTTACATTTTCTTTTGTTTTACCAAAACCATGTAATATGAGGGACTTTCTAAACCATCAAGTCTCCCTGTGTTCAATTGCAGAGGATCCTATACTATGTAGTTGTTGGTAGATCTAAAGGATATCTGACAGAGAGATCTAAAGGTGTATGGCCTGCTTTAGTCATGTTTCCTATGTTGATGAACACAAAAAGGATGAACAATATCACAAGTACAAGGGAGCCGAATTCAAGATGTAAGCGGTCCTTTCTTTCTACAATACATAAAGACTATTTATAGACAGACTAGGTTAGACATAATTAAACTTTTAAAGTTATTGAACTTTTTGTCTATGGTGCCAATGAGGATACAGCTGTAGGATAACAGTGAGATCCCACTGGGAACAAGGGTGAAATGTTCAGCTGTATTCACATGTATAACATTTTAAGGGTATCGTGGGATACTTGGGAACTGACACAGACCTTGCCCAGGTGATGAAAGCAATTTAATGTCATTACCATATAACATTCATGAAGAAAGCCATGAAAACTATTCAGAGACACCCTTTCATAATGTATTAAAATCAATGTGTTTCTCTGCAAGTTTCTGATGATTATGTTTCTAACTGTACTGAGATTTCCAAAAACCTGATCTAGATAACATGGTCACAATCATGTGCCCCTCTTTAATGTTCTGATACACTTTACCTGTCATTTTATACTGTGTTCAAAAATAAACATAAACCCACAGTTGACCAAAGCTTTCTTCTGAAATACAAAGTCTATGATTATCAAGTAACATGAACTCTGAATCGGCCTGTAATCAAACTCCCCTGTGCTGCATTTTTTTTGGCATTTAGTCCAAATGTAAAATAAACAATACTAAATCTGCAATTATGGACCTCAGCATTGCCAAGATTACACAGAGTACACAAATAGAGTAAGCTAGAGGGAAATATGTGGGAGTACATTAAAGCATTCTCTAGAGGCTTTAGATCATATTGAAGGGGTCCTGTACTTAAACAATAAAGAGGCTCCCATTGCTGCTCGTCTGAAGACGCCAAATGTTTGGTTGTCAGAATGAATCAATGGTAACAATGGTTAAAATGTTCTGAGGAACTCTATACCGATCACTTATTTTACACTTCAATGTTCAGTGACTTCAATATTCTTTACTGCAGGTCTGTTCAACTAAATTTTAATACCCCAACAAGATAACACCCCAACACGTATTTGTTGTTTTTTATAGTATTGAATAATAACATTCATCTGTACTAGGAGCTTAGAAAGTTCTGAACAGTGGGTATGACTGGTACCATGTTTCCCCCAAAAAAGTGTCTTATATAATCTTTTGCTCCCAAAGATGCCCTACGTCTCATTTTCAGGGGATGTCTTATTTTTCCATGAAGAAGAATACGGAATAGGGTGCCACGGTGGGGGTATCACTTAAAATGACACAGGGGGGAAATCAAAATGGCACAGGAGACTCAGAGGGGGGATTACCATTTAAGAAACCCCTTCTGATCCTCCTGTGTCATTTTGTTTTCCCCCTCTGATACCCACTGTCCAGAGTTACAGTGCCTTCCTTTCGGGGGATGCTATATATTTCAGCATGAGGTAAAAATGTAAGGGTGCCTTATTTTTGGAGGATGCCTTATTTTCGGGGAAACAGGGTATCTGTATAGGATAAGCCTAGCACTGTACCAAATGTTAAGTTGATCCAAAGTTATATTTACACCCAAAGCTGTGGAATCTTTCATTGATCTAATTAATGTATGAATCTTGTACATTTGTAAGGCTATTAATAAAGCTATTGTCAAACAGCACCAGCAGGGTTTTGGCTTTGTTTTGTGATCTGAAAACTTTAAAAATCATGACTTCATAACTTTACCGTAAATTCATCATGTCTGTGGTGGTGAGGAATGTTCTCCAATAAAGTTTTCAATAATTCATGGGTTTTTTTCAAGCACTCTGTGACATCTAATACCTGTTTTTTTTTTAGCCAAATTGTCCTTTTAATGAACATGAATGTTCTGCCTAATTATGGCTAATGTCAAAAGGCCCTTTCAATAGCTGTAATGTAAACATTCAATCAAGCCGGTCTTTGGTGATAATTACATCATAAACATCAATTGTTACTTAAAGGATTTCTGTTCCGCCACATTTTCACATACCGTGATCGGAGAAATGGGGCTTCCTAATAAAATCTGACCGTTCGCTGGATGTTTTCAATATGACACCGCAGCAAAGAAAACAGAAGTTGGAACATGTGCCGTTATTAGGATTGTGGTCATCTTGGAAGCACATGTTCTATGAAGTTCTATGGAATTGTTTGCCAAGACAAAGTTGTTCTGAACTTTCTATGCACAAGAGCTTAACTTGCCAATACTAAAATTACAAATACTGCATGAATGAACCACTGGCCCGTTAATTCCTAAATCCTGATCCTCCTATAAATAATCATAGTATGGAAATTTAAGATTTCAGAACAACCTAAGGTCAAAGTCTTATGAGACCTACTTTCTAATGATTGGCTACTGTTAAAACTATTCTTTTTGTATATAGTTGAATATATATAAAACATTAAAAGAAAACCTATATAATGTTGTTAATAAAAAAAAAAAATTCACTTAAAAAATGAAGTAAATGACTTAAGTAGCCTTATCTTTCTCTAAACTGCTGCCAAAAGATGCTAGATACTAGGAGGAGGCTCCACCACCTTCCTTTCTTCTGGACAGAAACTAAAGGTAGCCATATATGGGCCGATTTACACTGGATTTTGCAACCAAACGACCACTGTGCACCTTCCCGCCAATCAGCTGGTGGCCACTCGGCTGAAAATTTGGTGCGCAAACCTAGCAAGGACGACCAGGAATCCACCGCATGTCAAATTCCATGGTGATCCGACATGTTGGTAGATTCCCGTCTGATCCCATTACTTTAACTAATTAATGGTGGGCACACAAAGGGTGCCGCTGATCAGCTGAGGGGCCAGCTGCAGTGGGATGACGTCGATCCCTCATCTATCAAGAAAGAATCGCCTTGTCTATGGCTACCATTGCTGTCAATCAGAAGAGAAAGTCTGTGCTTATCTCTAATGCATATTACAACATATATTTTTTGAATGGAGGAGGCAAGTCACTTCCTGGATCCTTAATTAACAAACAATCATCAAGCATCAAGTGACTTCAGAAAGAGTTCAGGTACACTTAAACGTGTCCATATTTGGAACATTCCCATTCATTTTAAAAGGGCGCTATTAGGCAGAAAGATAGCATATATATCTCTCACTTTGTTTTGACTGGAGTGTAAATTTTAGGAAATAAGATATTTTGAAAACCCTCTAACACCTCTGCAAGAGTGTGCTTTTATAAAAATCTGGTGTGCTACCTCCACTGCATCATTATTGGTCATCATTGAAACCCAGAAGCCATAAAAATGTTACAGAGATTGACTTTCTTTGCGGAAGTCACAATTTGTATAACAGAGTACCTCTTGTTCAAGCACTTGAAGGCTGCCGGAAGAAATTAATAAGAGCGTAAAGCAGTGGTTCCCAAGCTGGGGGACGGGCCCCCCTGGGTGGGCATGATGGTATTCCGGGGGTGCGCGGGCCCTCATTCTGAACCTGTGTTTCAATGGGGGAGGGGGATGCAAAAATGTTCCTAAATCAAAAAGGGGGGCCCTGCAAGGAAAGTTTGGGAACCACTGGTTGTAAGGGGACTTCTGGAAAACCTTTAAACCTTCTTAAAGTCTTACTACCTTTACAGATTTACAGTCTCTCTGCAATTCAACTACTTTATTTGTGAGTTAATTGCAAAGTCACTGTATAAAAAAGTCCTTCTGGACTTCCCCTTAGCAAATTCACTTCCAAATTCAGCCTGCAAAATTTCCCAACAAAAATGTGACCATCTCTAAACGTATATAAAATGATAGGTAAGTAAAGAGTATTTGCAATAATAATTACGAACAGAAATTCAGAAGCTTTTACTGTGTTGTTCGAATTTAGCTTATTGTTACCTTACACTCATTTTTATAAGCACCTCTAAGGCCTAGTCTCCACTGCATCAGAATTTCGATGTGTCACAAATGGGAACTATGCTTTTGGCGGTCCTACAGTTGAGTAAGTGGCCATTTGCAAGTGTGCATTGGTATTTTAAAGCGTCCGATGATAATGTACTGGATGCATCAAAAATGCATTCATTGCCATTCTGACACATGTTTAAAGCATTTCTGGATGCATGAGCAGCTAACACGCAATTTAACGCAGTGGAGACCAGGCTAATATAGTATATTTGAAGTTATAAAGTCATATATATTTATATATATATATATATTTTTTTTTTTAAGTCTTAAGCAATATACCAAGGAACAGCCTTTTCTATGAATCTTATCTTGTAAGTGTTCTCCAGCGGATGCCGTTACTTCCTTTCTCTTGAACGCTTACCTAGGACAATGGTTGCTCCTATTCATTAGAATATTTTGACTACTTTGCAAAGCTCTCGGGAGAGAGAACCTTCTCTGAATGGGGATTGTGTTGTACTGCCAAACAGTGAAGTTGAAAGGCAGGACGTTAGTCATAATGTGCTTTTCCTCTGTTGTCCAGATCTTAATCACAGAATTCCCAAACACGGCCGAGCCTGTTGCTGTGATCTAGCAAACATTTCAAAGAGTTCTAATTACATATAAAATGGCGTTGCAGTGGTATCCGGCACAGTTCGATAAGAGGATTTGTGCTTTTTACAGATAGATAAGGAAAGGCGATAAAGCGCTACAACAGATGTTTGAGCTGGCTAGTTTGTTAGTTGATATCTATGGTAATAAATAAGAAATAAACAATAACTTGAATGTCGCACATAAATCTGTATAATATATTAATACATGACACCCAAAGATACTACAAACTATGAGAGTAACAAACCGAGAAACAAATAGATGGAGGTGGAAAGATGCCAACAGTTAAAAACTTGCAGACTCACAACTGGTGAATAGAATGCCCCCTAAAGACCCAACTTCCTGCCTTGGTTTGGCTCAATTCTTTCTACACTGAGATACAAGTCACATCTGGTATTTCCTGGAATAGGATTTTCTTCTTGTTAGATAGTCCCTACATTTTCTGTTCTTCTACAGGGTTGTTGTCAGATGTCATTGCTGAGATATGTTAAGATAATCTTCATTAAACTGATCATTCTGTTTCTGGATGAGTGGTTGGGTTTGCCAAATCATGTCCGAAATCTGTGAAATCTTAACAATAGAGGTGAATACCACTGATAGAAGGTAAGTCTTCATATTTTTAGTGAATTTTTAAGTCAGATTCTAAGGGATTATAGCCACTGCCATTAGAAACATGTCCTATGTATGTGACTTGAGGGGGAAGAAACAACTATTTGATTGGCAGGGGTCTTTTAGGTAAATTATAAGTTATAAATGATAAGTTATTGCATGTGTGAACAAAAACACTTCAAAGCTCCAAAACTCCATCTTCCCAAACCTTTCCCCTTTCACCCCCTTGTCTCTAGTTTTTCCCAAAATTTTCAGAGAACAGATATTTGTTTTGGCAGAAACTGCTAGTGTCAGAAGAGTACGTAATCATTTGAGCAGGAATCAAATAGGCAGGCATTTTTTTTCCCTAGAAATAAGCGTTAGAATTGAGGCAGTGAGATATTGTTCAATGGTTAGTAAAACCCACCACACACCTTCCTTTCTTGCTTTAGAATTTTCATTCAGATCTACCAAAAACTATATAGTAAAAGGTCCCCCCTCTTTAGAAAAAGAAAATTTGGCATATTGTTAACAGGTGTTTTTAAAGAAATAGTTTGCAGAAACTGTGGTTGCTATTTAGCTAGTTGTTAAAAAGGGTAGCAGACTATGGAATGGGAAGAAAGTATTGGGTGGGCCTTCCCATTCCACCTGGGTACACACAAGGATTATTGGGCCTTCAGACAGACAGGAAGTTCACAGGAACTTGAAGCTGAAGTGCTTAAGTGCTCACATTGGACCATAGAAAAGGTACTCGTCTCTCTGCCTTTGTGTATGTGCTCACATTTAAAGCCTAGGAGGGCTCAGAGACTTATGAGAAACCCACTGGCAAAGCTAAAAGGGTCCATTACAGTTAGATTTCAAATTAAATATCTTCTGTTCCTCCTGAAAGCTGGGGCTTCTGTTGCATCCAATCAGTATTTTGAAGATGAGGGCTTTTATTAGAACCGATCTTAAAATTTCATCTAAATTGCGTACTAAAGGAATATAGACATGTCCAAATATTTTCCAGGGGAACTATTGGGAACCCAGTGGTAAGAGGATGAGCGAGCACTAAGTAAACAGCTCCTGTTCTGTTCTATTGAGAGGATGGACAAGTGAGCTGCACCCTACCCTTTCTCCATAGGAAACAGGGACAGTCCTTGATGGATCCTGAAAGGCGCATACAGACGCTAGATTGTCATTTAAGGCAAACTATGAAACCTTAAGGTAGCCATACACATTGCTATCTGACCCAACTATTTTTGTACAATGAACTTTATTTTTACTGAAACTATTTTGAAACCTTAAGATTCATAGTCTTTCAGGATCCATCAAGGATTATCCCTGTTTCCTATGGAGAAGAACACAGTAGGGTGCAACTCAGTTGTCCATCCTGTTTATTTAGTTTAGCTGTTTATTTAGTCCTTGCTCGTCCTCTTGCCTCTGGTTTCCCAATAGTTCCCTTAGAAAAAATTTGGACATGTCTACATTCTGTTAGTATGCAATTTAGATAAAAAATTTAAGATTCCGTTCTAATAAAAGCCCTCATCCCCAAAACGCTGATTGGATGCAACAGAAGCCCCAGCTTACAAAATATTTTATTTGAAATCTAACTGTAATGGACCACATAAGCGGTCATCGAATTATATAAGATACATAACATGAAATTTCCCCAAAACTCTTTGTATGTATGGCATACCTGTCAAGTTTTCCCTTACTGTTAAAGGGAAAAATTAAGGAAATGACGTCACTAATAAAGTTGAGCTTGAATGTCGATTATTTTTCCCAAATATCGCAATTCGAGAATTTGTGAATATCTTTGGCCAGCAAAGTCACATATACAATTGACTTTTTCCTGCCAAAGGGGATACTTGATAGGTATCACAAAGAGAGAGAGGTAAGTAGGACCGTGCATAAATCTTGATAGGTATGATGTACAATAGAAAAGGCCAACTGACAAGGTTTACAATCCAAGTTTACAGTCAATGAATAGGGCTTCAAATAATTTTGGCAACCTGGGTCACAGTATTGAGATTACATTACCAGAATTTATTGATGTGAGAACATGATATCCTGTTTATACAAA
This sequence comes from Ptychadena robeensis, assembly GCA_036250615.1. Classification (NCBI taxonomy): domain Eukaryota; kingdom Metazoa; phylum Chordata; class Amphibia; order Anura; family Ptychadenidae; genus Ptychadena; species Ptychadena robeensis. The sequence goes on along the minus strand of CM070037.1, from coordinate 27,917,137 downwards.
AGTCATTTTCAGGACATGCCATGGAAACCTAACCTAATGTTGCCATAGCAACCCTAATAATAATAATAAATACAATACACACATGAACATTTGTTCATATTTGTCAGGATAGTACTGAAGTTTTTCGGGGAATTTTCTGAATTGCAAATGAGAGTAATTCATCCAGTGCTAGCGGGCTCCATTTCACTTTACGGGATTTATAGCAGAGCTGCATCATTGAGTTACTATGAGAATTTACTGAGTAATAAATAACTAATGAGATATTATAGCAACACTGCGTTAGATATTTATCAGCTACATATTCAGCAGAGTGTACAGTAAACTGTATCTAATATCTGAGATAAAATCTAGTCAAACATAAAAAAGTTTGGCCAGGGGACCGTCATCTTTCAAAATAGCTCTATTCTTCATGTGTCGTACAAATATAATAAATGGAAGATAAGTGCTGGTATACACCTCACCATCAATAAATTGAGATGTTATGCTCAGACTGGCTCCTAAAGCCATATAAGCTGGAGCACTAAAGCCCCCTATACACCTTTAGATCACTCCATACAATTTCCTACAACTATGTAGTGTCGGGTCCTTCCTGATAGAATACATAGTGATTGGAAGGTTTAGAAAGGTCCTCGTACTACATGGTTTTGGTAGAACAAAAGTTGATTGTACAGAAATTGTATGGTAAGATTGTAAGGTGTATGGGGGGCTTATGGCTAAATTTACCGGGCTGCTGTTGAAAACGTCCTGGTACTGCTTTCTGCCAGCACCTGCAAAATAGTTTGGGCACTGGAGGGGGGATAGCATGGGGGATCCCATGACAGGTCTGTTGGGCGAAAGTTGCGGTAACTGAGTAAATGAGCCATGCGTTCTTCATTTCCAAACATTTCTGGAAGTTGCTGCAAAGCTCCAGAGTTGAATTCAAGTGTTGTACTGTCACAATTTTAGTAAAGCTAGCCATACACGTGTCGGATTCCATGTCCGCTCGATCACCCATCCGATCGATTCCGGCGATCTCAGCGGGAATCGGAGCTCCGATCGAGCGGCCAATTAAGTGATCCGATCGCTGCATACCACCTTGTCCAGCTGATTCCGGGACGGATCCGTGTCCGATTGTCCACCTCACAAATGGCAACTCCCCCTGATCTGTGCAGAATCAATCTGATGGAACCAACATGTTGGTTCTCTGTCGGATCCGATTCTGAGCCCCGGAACGGACGGACCTGATCGATCGGACAAGGTGGGCTGCACGCGATTCCGGCACGATCGTTTGGCGTGCACGCGCCCGGAATCGATCGGCCCGGAATCAGACAGGAATCTGACCCGTGTATGGGGGCCTTTAAGTCAGAAATTTTGACCACCACTTCCTCCTGACATTCCAAGGCCAGTCGCCCCTGGTCAGGTTGCCCTCCTCCTATGCCTGCATCACGGATCCAATCAAGTCAATCATACAAGGAAAATACAGCAAATATTCAAATTTCAGTACAGGACAGAAAGGTTACAACCATAGTTGAAGGAGTTACAACCACATCTTCTAGCCAGGCAGCTCCTTTCTTTAATATCTCCTTTACATTCCATGGGGGGACTACAACTAGCTTGGGAAATACAAACACAAACATAATGCAGTCTCCAGTGTCCCTAAAATGATATCAAAGGAAAAACACCAAACACATGGAGGACGATTAACTATTGGGCTGGATACCTAGAATTAGCTTAGCCTTATAATTTTCAAATACCGCATTTTTCAGACCATAAGATGCACCCAGTTTTTAGAGCAGGAAAACAAGAAAAAAATATATTTGAAATGTTCAAATCAATTGGGGGAAAAATTTCCCCTACAATACATCTACAGATTACATCACCGGCTTTGTTCTTACACTTCGGAGAAGAGGGGGCAGGGTGGGGCACTGTGTGCTTCAGATCTCTCCCCTCTGCGGCAGACAGCATTTCGAACACAACAAGCTGCAGCGCCTGTCCGTGTGCCAGGGACACCTTCGGACCATAAGACGCAACATAATTTTCCCCCCACTTTTGGGCACTAAAAGTGTGCCTTTTGGTTCAAAAATATAGTTATCATTATATTCATAATGAAATAAATTTTCATTATAATATTCAATATTCCCCAGCAAAAGTGTAATGTAAACTCTTACTGGAATTAACTAATTAACTTATTTAAATAGGAAGGTTGTAAGGGCCAGATAGGGATGATGCTCCAGCTAAACAAAGTATGCGAGCACATAGGGCCCCGGTGAACCCTGTGCACCAAAATAACTTGTGCATAATCGCCCCTTCTCAACAACGTTCGACAGGGGGCCCCAGGCAACAATTTTGCCTAGGGCTCCGCAAATGCTACAAACACCCCTAGGGGCAAGCAGATAATAAAAATTTTGTACTGGAGCAAGTTCAGTTGCTTTCTCTAAAGCAGGGAACACACACACTAGGGATCAACTGTTAGCTCTCAGAGCCCACCCAGTGTCAGAGTAGATAGGCAACACATACACTAGTTTTCCCAATCAATCTCACATTAGTATACACTCAGGAGCAGAGGACTTCACACTAACGGGACTCACATACACATTCAAATCCCCTTTTTGCTTTGCGCATGGTGTTGTGATTTTATTTGTATTCACTATTTATTAAAAAAATTCTCTCTCACTCATCTCACATAGGCTTAGGTGGTTTTGAGTATGCACTTAGAGGGTTGTTGGACCCTAGGGGGAGGATAAGCATAAGTTAGGATGGTCTGTTCACCACCTACTGGATGATATACCTGCAACACCCTAACATACTATCTTCACCCGCAGGTGGTGTCTGTGGGAGCCGTCTGCCCATTGAGGTCCCCCGTTATCTCTTCCCCCTCCCCCGGGCGAAACTTGGTGGATGGCGCGCTGGCTGCTTGTCCCTCCTGGGGCCCTTGCCGTCTGGCAGTGGACTTCAGTCCAAATTCATTTTCGTTTTTTTAATACATCTATATCTTTTGACACGGAATCTCCTGAGCTTATTCAAAGTGAAACGCGTTGAGAAAGTGTCTGCCTAAAATACTTTTTAACCTTGATGTATATTGACAATATGGCTGTATAAACATATGGATTTTGTCACCTTTTAAATGATATAAAATGTTATTGTCTGAGAAATGCTGCTTAAAGCTTCGATCTATATTTATTTATTTTGAGATAAAAATACTGTGACACCAATTACTGATGCCTTTAAAGTCCCGTGGAGCTTTCCGGCTCCAAAAAGTGAAGTGCAGGACTGGGTGCATGAGCGCCATTTCGTGCACTTCCATGTTTTCACATATATAGTGGGATGAAGAGTCTCGAGTTTGTTCTATTTTTTGGACGAAAGGGGAAGGGGGAAGAAAGGGGATTACCCTCAGTGGGGACTTTATGTTGG
>CM070037.1:27863401-27899403 GCA_036250615.1 Ptychadena robeensis | reverse complement strand
CAGGTGTGTAATATGTCCGTGTAATGTATGTGGGGGATTTTTTTTTTAAGTTTACAACCGCTTTAAGTCTAAGAGACAAAATAGCCCAGTACTCCCTGGGTCATGTACACACATACCCCTATCAGCGGTTTCTGAAATATGGTAAAAATTGGTTGACTTCTATAGTGCTCGCTAGTGTTTCCATGGCACATGGTACAGTACAAGCATGCTTTGAAGTATAGTATTGTACAGGCCTGGTGGTGTGAGGCCTGCAGCCACTGTTCATTTTATGTAGCTGGCTAAATTGTGAGCATCATGAAACATCTCTCATTCTACAATAAATTATTATAAGCCAGCAGAACAGAGACAAGACGACAGCAGACTATTAACCTGCGTAGGTGAACAAGCTGACTTCAGCGAATTTTCATCCTGCCGTGCAAACGTAAAAAAAAAAAAACAAGACACAGTACATTATCTAGTTACAAATAAATAATGCAGAACAAGTACACTTTAAAAAGCTATTGCTGACTTCAATAGCATCAAAGTGTACTTTTTATGTTTGGGTAACAGTATTCAAAGGACAACGACTTCTCCAGACACAAAGGCCCGGGGTTGTGAGGCGTGCGATAGAGACGTGGACGGCTTATTTCTTAATAGACTTAAGCTGTTCCAAAACTTAGCTATTGACTTTGCAATGTACCCTGGATGAGTCTCAATACAGCCTGTTCTGTGCTCCTTCAGCAGTGTGGGCCAACGTTTACATGGGATGGGTCACACTAAAAATACATTCTTACAGCAGGATTTAGAAAGAAAAAAGTGTCCATGGAAAGCGGTTCATGTAAATGCGTGCCTATGGTCCTAGATGTAAAGGCCCCCATACACCTTACAATCTTTCCATACAATTTCTGTACAATCAAATTTTGTTCTATCAAAAACATGTAATATGAGGACCTTTCTAAACCTTCCAATCACTATGTATTCTATCAGGGAGGCCACTATACTACACAGTTGTTGGTAGATCTAATGGAGATTGTATGGATCGATCTTAATGGTACTTGTAGTTTAACACATGCAATGCCAACCTGGACATATATTCCCTAAGCTGGCCATACACTTTTAGATCTCTCTGTCAGATATCCTTTAGATCTACCAACAACTATGTAGTGCTGGGTCCTCTGCGTAGACTTGAGGGTTTAGAAAGTCCCTCATATTAAATAGTTTTGGAAGAACAAAGGGAGATCTAAAGGAAATGTAACAGAGAAATCTAAAGGTCTCCACACACGTACTGAGTGGTGACCGACAGATGAGCTCTGCAGAGCAGCGTGATAACGTCATCACGCTGCTCTCCATCGCTGACAGCATCGGCGGGCACCCTTTGTATGCAGGCTGTTAGTTTCAATGGGGAAGCCGGTCCGTTCTCTGGCCGACCAAGCTTTGGGGAGACAGGGATCTGTCACCCCATGTGGGCACCCGTGATCGGTCGCCAGCACGCAAGGACCGAAATACAGAGAATGAAAGGGGGGGGGGGAATGGGTATCTCAAGTTAAGGCTGGAGTTCACCTTTAAATGTATGCTATGCAACCACAGATATATAATATTTTTAAAAGTCTTAAGTAAAAGGCTACAGCAAGGGGCTGTGTTATCTCTATGGAAACTCTCCAAACAATGATGTAAGAAGAATAGATGAACACATTGTCATAAGGAACACTTCAGCCTCCTTGCATGCATTTGCTCATCATAGAACAATGTTTCTGATGATAGTTCCAGTAATCCTTTCTTGTAATAATGAGTACCAAAGAGGAAGGCTGAACATATGAGAAATGTAATAACCTTATTCAAAACACAACACAAACTCCCTCATCTGCCTTACAACTTTGTTTTAATCTTTATTCATACTTTTTAACTTCCCTCTGGTGATAAGTTTACATAGGTCCCCTTCTTTTGAGGGTTCGTGACTCACCCACAGCCCAGGTTCATACAAATAGAGCTAACATATGTTGGACTTTTGTCATCCACCAACAGTGGACCAATGCCAGTTCACAGCATGGTCAGTCTTCTTTGGTATTTATAGCCTTCTTTCCAAAATCCATTATCCCCCATTTACATATTCTACCATGCTGATATAATCCTACTACTATGGCACTGATCCTACTATGGCACTGATCCCCAATGGCGCCAATAAAGGCACAATGCTACATTTTTGGTGGGGTTGTGGTGTTTTACAAAGTCATATCGGAACGCTTCTCCAGATCTTACGTTTTCTCTTTCGCACCTCAGTTATTTCCACCAAGTACCAGGTGCCCAACCTGTTGCCCGGGGGCCGCATGTGGCCCTTTGGGCATTGTTCAGTGGCCCTTCTTGGTCCACCACTTTCGGCCCCCGAAACCAAACTGTTAATGCATAGGGACTAGGAACTCGCTTGTACACCAATCCCCCCACCGACGCATTCTTGCCTGGGATAGATGGAGAGGGACTTGCACAGGCACACTGATAGGCGTACGTCAAAGCCACATGACACAAAATGTGCCTTACCATACTACAAAGTTCCCTAATGCTCATAGTATCATTTAACACAAGTTTTGTTATTAAAAAATGAAAAATAATGTCTTCTAGCTAATTTATAAGCGTTATAAAATGCTTATACAAGTCACTATAGATTACAAATGTTGTGTGCGGCCCTTCAGTGATGCTGAGGGCTGTGCTTGTGGCCCTCCATATCAACTCAGTTGCCCACCACTGGTCTAAGTGATGTTCCCACCACCTCTGATAAAATTCATATAGCTTAATGACACAACTATTTGGCTGCTATTTTATAGTCCTATTATTTCTTTATTTTACTTACATTTTGTTTGTAAATTGTATTTTATAATCATTAGTAATAAATTCAGATTGACACAACATTTTCCATTGAAGGTGAGAGGTGTAAATCAAAGCAATATATCCCAATTATATTATTGTATATGTAAGAATATACAACATACAATGAAGGATTGTATGTTATTCTTTATTGGCCTTTAGTCACATGCCCTAATTCCTATGATCATATAGCTCAGATGTTGTCATTTCTGTTTATCGGCAGAACAACACATACATCTTACAATATGTGTATCTGGGATTGGACGTCAGCAGATGCCATTAAACTTTCAGAGAATCAGTTCTGTTTAGAAATATCTCATCCTATATTTATATCTGCAGATTGCTCTTGCTTATTGTTTGTTTCTGTAGTTGTTAGAGAAAGCAAAACCTGAGTTTCCCAGTACACAGTCCCATTTATACCATGTATACAGGATTTTAGTTTGTACAAATTATTATTATAATAAAGTAAAAAAAATGCAGAGAGTAAACTATTTAAAGAAGCAATTATAAATATGTCACCAGGATTCTTTTCAGTATGCATGTTAATGTGTTCCTGTGGTAAATCACCATCAAACCAGGCTTACTGACCTGGCTAAACAACATGAAATAAGAGAAAGTTAGGAAGTTTATGGCCAACTTCGAGATAACCCTAAAGTGAACCTGAGTTAGGACCATTCATAGTAAGGAAACATGGTCAAGTTTATGTTTAGCTGCCATCCATTTATAGGTTATTTACTTAATTTTACCACGGAATGCAAAAAAAGCCTTCTGTAAGTTAGAAAGGGGCAGGGACTTCCTTTGCAAAGGCCCAATGCTTTCACAATGCATGAGTAACATATTGCTTCATATTTGAAAGTACATATGGCTCCTGAGTAATGGATAAGTGAAAGTAGGGAAAAGGGTTAAAACAAACATAGCTTGGTCCAAGAATGGCAAAGAAAAGCTTTGTATTAAACTTAAAATACTAAAGCCCCTTTACTGTGTGTGCTGATGCTAATACTTAAAGTGATTTCTAATTATATGGATCATCTTAGTCCTGCAGAAAAATGTTGAACATATTCCTGGACTTCTGCTGTCAGTAAAATCTAAATCACATCCCTCAACCTTCCTTCCCCTAAAGAAGCCCTGGGCCATTACTCCATTGGAAACACAGTAAACTGTTGAAAGTTGAGAATGTTCCCTGGAGCAGGGATTATCTCCAAAACAGGACAGAAGTTGTGACCAAGAACTCCCCTGGCACATGACAGACAGATAGCATTTTGAACAAAGAACCTTTGCCAGGTGTTGTTAGTTTGAACCCTTTAAATGTATATACACTATAAAGAATGCTACAAATATGAGAAGTCTTCCTTAGCAGCATTCACATGCCCAAATAGATAGAAAAGCAATGAAGCCGGGAAGACATGGCATAAATATGACTTTATATTAGTGTGGTTCCTAAAGGTTATACAGCTGTTACTACAATAACCCTTCTGACATTAGTATTCCATGATACTGTATAACTCCATCTCTACTGTATCTACTCATCTGTATAACTCTGGGAGGAAGCAACATGAGTTAATCAGGTCTATTACAGTGTACTAACATGCTTAAAGAATGAAATGAGCTGAGGAATAACCTCATCAGTCCCCTGATTCTGCTTGACTAACAAATCATAGGCTGGATGCAGGTAGGTGTATGTCTTGGGATTGCCAATCACTGCTGTCTATTTACATCCCACCGATCCTTATTATTTTCTAATGGTAATCAATGTAGTAATGTGTGGTTTACAAAGAGTCAGAAAATACCTGTAGATAAGAAGAACCTGGCCTAGAGTTGGAGAGCTCTAAAGCCCCCCATACACCACATACAATTACCATGCAATTTCTGTACAATCAACTTTTCTTCTACCAAAACCATGTAGAAGCCCCCATACACCTTACAATCTTAGCATATAATGTATGTACAATCCACTTTTCTTCTACCAAAACCATGTAATATGAGGACATTTCTAATCCTTCCAAACACTATGTATTCTATCAGAGAGGACCTGACACTACATAGTTGTTGTTAGACCTAATGGAAATTGTATGGAGTGATCTAAAGGTGTATGGGGGGCATTATACAAATCTACTCATCCATAGGCAATAGCTCCCATTAATGTATTTAAATTTTGTATTCATCAGTTAACTTAAGGCCCATGTAGAACACAAAATATCCCCGAAATGTATGACATACCTTATTTTTGGTGACGTTAAACATACTGATCACTTGAGAGCTCAGCAATGGGGTTTTGTATTGAGCTGGAAATGTCACACTTCAATTAGCCCCGCGGGAGTGCTCTGGGAAGAGATAAATGGATATACATGAGAAGGCAAGTTATAATTTTTATTAACTAGATACAGTTTTACAAAAAGGATAATTAAAATCGTTTATCATTAGGAAGGAAAAAGTTACACATTAATTTAAACCAGTTTATCTAAACATTTCCAGTCCTCTAGTTAATCAACCCTGAGCAGAGACTGCAAGAACTCACATGTGTAAAGATATATTAGATCAATTCTGTTAGATACAAGTGTGTCTGACTTATGTATGTTGTTTAATGTAACTAATGAGGATGGCTAATTTAAGGTTTATGTGTATTTTTTAGCATGTTTGGATCAATGCCTTACTGTATACAGTTTTGTTCAGAAAATCAGGCTGACAAGGGTAGGCTACTGACATGTGTACTATTTCAGATTACCATACGGCTCTCCATCTAATAAACATCATAGTTGGCCTAGTAGTCAATGGTCAACTGAAGCAGCCCAAAGGATGGTTGACAACACTGTTCCCAATAACAAGGAAGTGGCTTAATGTTGTCAGCCTGTTTCTAGCATGGAGAATTAGTTTTTTAAAAAGGATTTTTTCTTTTTTTACATTTTGATTGGAACCTATGGGTAGCAAAGCTAGACACAAGGTAAAGACTTTAGTAGACTGGGGACAGGTACTTTAAAAGGTGATGCAATACAATGGAAATATGCCTTATATTCCTTCCTGGTATTTTACTGTCAAGAATTATAAAGTATTGTGATGCCTGCACAGGTCAGAGGTTGCCCTCAGCCATTAAAGACACAACTATGGAACTTATGGAAACCTGTTAAACTCATCAGTGTAACATGCAACAGGCACATAAATGTCTAACATGAAATCCAATGCTCTGACACATATATCTTAGGCTGGAAACTTAACCCTATTGTGGTGATTAGTTGTAACACTACACAAATGAACTCATCCTAATATAATCAACTAATTATATTGTATTTGGCAAATTCAAAATTTTAAAAATAAATTGGCATATTCTCAAGTGCATGTGCATGCTATGTAATCCTTTCTTGCTGGTTATACCAAGGAAGTGGCTCAGAGTGATACACCACCATCAAACCAGCTCTAAGGTAAGTCAAACTTTAATTTTACATATAGTGGCCCTTAAGTTATAACCGGCTTGACTTAAGGCCAATTTGAGTTACAATCAAAAAAATTTTTTTTACTTACACATTTTTGTTTCTGGTAAGCTGAGCTAATTTTAACTTTTTGGTGAGAACACCAGTAAAATAATGTGTTTCTGGTAAATAACACATATTATACAAAATATTTTATTATGAAAAGATTAGTTAGGGTGAATTGGGAGGTTCAGAACACATTTTAGGGATTTTATTATTTCTTATGGGACTCACAACCAACCCTTGGCAACCAATTAGGTTTGTAAGTAAATGGTCCACTGTATATATTTCTTTAGATTTTGAATATATATTCGCTTTAAATATAACTGTTCATTTAAATGTCAAACTTTCAACAATGAATGCAACCTTTGTGATAAATCTGGAGAGGAATGTATGACAACAGATTTAATAAATAGCAGTAAAGTTGATGAATGATAAGATGACACAGAAATTGCTGACAAACATAGATATGGAGGTTGCATGAGAGATAAAGTATCCAGCATGTATTTGCATTTTTACATCTTCATACTTTATCTCTCACACAAATAATTTATCAGTAGTCAGCAGTATTCATCTTAGAAACTGCTTAGAAACTGCTTTGAAAGTCTGTAATACTGCACAATTGATTACAGATTGTCTAGACTTTTTTCTTTCTACTTTCTACTTTCTTTCTACTATCAAATCTGACATATCGAAGGGCTGGTAAGATGCATTACAGTATTTTTTTGGGGGAGTTGACACACACTTAAATTGGAAATGCCAATGTATACTCTCTGCCATACTTATTATGATCACTTTAGTGATCCAATAAAATTTCCATGCCAAGCACTGAACACAGGGTAAAAGTATCATGGGTGAGAATTGGGTTGTATGCCATTTGATATTTCAAGGCACACCAGAAGGAAAAGAGCAGTGGGCCGTGGGGTTTGAATAAATTAGTAGAAAATGTTGGCTTAAGCCCCCCATACCTGGCCATATTGAATTTTATTTTCACTCTCTGCATATTATCTTAATGTGCATATAAGCCATTATTGTAAATGTTAACAGCAATGAAAACTATCTCTCTACAGCATAGGTATCAAACTCCCTTAAAACTGCACTCCCATTGGGGTCATTGGGCCATGTACAGTGTGTGTGTAGTCCATGTGCCTTCATTCCTGTGTGTACAAGTATAGGGGTACACATGGACTACACACACTATACACAAAGGAAGGGGCACTTACATGTACTAAACACACTGTATGCACTGTACAGTGTGTGTAGTCTATGTGTGCCCCCATACCTGTACAGTGTGTATTCCAGGGGCTTCAAACTTTAACCAGTAGGCCACAAATGGTCTGCAGTGTACCTATATTTTTTAATAAATATCAATCCAAATTTGGCCCACTGTGTATTTGAGTTTGACACCCCTTTACTACAGTGTTTAACCTCCCGAGCTACACTTGGGGTATGTTTGATAGTTTGATAGCCCTCTAGCCTCACCAAGCCCATGGCAGTTCTAAATGTTGGCAGATTCGCCTCTTCAGCATCATTGGTGGCACCAATGGCCTTTATGTTAGAGGAGGAGGCATCGGTTTTCCACCCCACATCCTCACCATCATGTGCAGAGGGGAGGAGCGAGGAATCACAGCAGGGTACTAAGTACTCTGTTTTTTATTTAAAGGAGATAGCTCCTACCAATTATAAATAAGCCCATACCAACATACCAGTTAGAACAATGAAATAGAATTTATGGAGACCAGGGAGTCAATGCTGACAGGGGGGTTAATCATTAATATTAAAATTCCCAATCTACAATAAATACCCAGAGGGGCTTAGGTTACAGCTTCTCAGAATACACTGATTAAGAAAACATGTAAAGAAAAACACTATGTGTGTTTACTAGAGCAAAAAGAAATAATTATATTAATCAAGCCACCAAAGGAATGTATTGTGTCGTAAGGTCCCCATACACGGGTCCGATTCCCAACGGATTCCGGGACGATCGATTCCGGGCGCGTGCACGCTAATCGATCGTCCCGGAATCGCGTGAAGCCCACCTTGTCCGATCGATCACATCCGATCGATCGGGGGCCCAGAATCGGATCCGACAGAGAACCAACATGTTGGTCTTTCTGATCCGATTCAGCACACATCAGGGGGAGTTGCCATTTGTGAAGTAAGCGATCGGACACGGAATTGTCCAGGAATCCGTGGGCCAAGGTCCGATCGGACGGACTTAATTGGCCAATCGATCGGACATCCGATTCCCGCTGACATCGCCGGAATCGATCGATCGCCCATGGAATCGGAACATGTATGGCTAGCTTTACATGGTAATAAATCAAGAACACAAAAGCCGTGTAAAGTTCTAATTGTAAAGTCACATGATACTTTACTGTCTTTTTTACCATCTTATATTTTAAAGACCCAAGCTGGCGGGTCTTCAAGACTGGACTACTGTCTGATGGCATCCATATAATTTAACAAGCTTCAATAAATGTCTCAATGATAACACTTTAAAAGCAATAAAGCTGCTTCATTTAAGAGAGTGTGCAGAACCATTAGTGATCTAATAGACCAGAAACATTTGAAGAAGTAAAAGGAACTGTACAAGGACCTGACAGAGGAGCCTCACATGCCATGGAGTTTATATGTTACCCATCAAAAAGGTAATTAGGGCTGAAGAGATGGCATGAGTAATATAGCCATGGTAATCAGTCCTGTGCATATATTGAATATAGTTGTAAGGATAAGCACATTTGTTTTTTTTTTGAGGAAATCTCTCATCCTTTTCTCTGTGATGGGAGGTAAAGAAAGATCTCTACAATCCTGGTGCAGATACCTGTGTGACCATTTTCTTACCTATAACTATCCAAAATAGTTGGACATACTAGTGTACTGAACTGCAAACACCAACATGTCCGATATGCATACAACAGTTATTAAAAAGAATAACCCAGGGCGCAACCACCCATAGGAAACCTGTGTCATCCAGCACATTACACATAGCACCAAAAACCCTCAAGCAGGGTACAGACGCTAAGATATGGGCCAAATTGATGGCCACTTTGAGCGCTGTGCGCGCTCACGGCCATCTATCTGACCCATATAATATGCGCCCATCGCTGTTTTCGAGGGGGACAAATCAATCCCGCTCGAAAACAGCAGTATCGGACATGACCGCGGGTCTCCAGGCAAAGCTTCAGTTGAGCTGAGGAGAGCAGAGCTTAAAAATTAACACTTTAAAGCTAATACTCTTCAGATTAAAAGCAGAAGCACTGTTCTCTAGCCAGCTCTCCGAAGTAGAGATGGTCAAAAATTCCACATTAGCATGCAACTGCATAAAAATTATATGTAAACTGAACCAATAAAGCACAGCAGCTATTGCATTTGATTGGCTCGGTTTTAGGCTGCATACTATTTGCATGCTATGGACAGCATCTCATTGGCCATCACTTGAAGCTGTAGGTGGACATTATCAAGCCAAACAGCCTGGATGTCCACAAACACTGTAAAATTTCATATATGCTCATGTTCTACTATAACCACAATACACATATTTTAGTACAGGGGGAGTTTCTGTTCTAACTGCAAATTATCATGGATGACTATGTAAGAGATTTGTCAATCAAACAGTAGTCTGGTTGAATACAAGACATGAAGATCACACAACAACATGCTATACCACAAAGGAAAGGAAGAGACCCAGACAAAGGACAAGAGGTTATCACAGAATGCTTTAATCCATCAATTAATATAATCCATTGCATTAATTCAATTCATTTAAACACTGAACTGCCATCTATCTCTCTCTCCGTGTCTGTGGAAGCTGCAATTACTCCTTCCACAGACACGGAGAGGAGAGGGAGAGGAAATCTGCAGCCATTCCCCCCGCGGCCGCCCTCCTCACGAATGCAAACATCAACAACTAAGCAGTGGTATTCTGCAATATAATAAACTGCTGCTCTTGGGTCAAGACAAAACGTAATAGGTTACTACTTACGCTGTGTGAGACTTAATGACTGGGTTAATAAATACTTTAAAACAAATTCGCTAACCACATATCCAATAACACATCATTCATAGATAACCCCAAAATACATTCTTTTTCTGCCTGTAAACTTGAAAGATAGTAATCGTGCATCTATATATAGATTCCTTCCTACCAACACACAAGATGTACACTGTTGAATACATAGCCTGTCATTTTTTCCTGGACGAGGTCCTCATGGTGACTTTGCGGTAGTCCATTTGCAGGTAATTCTTCTATTTATAACCAATTAGAGGGTGCTCTCAGGCTTGGCGAGACGAAAAATTACATGGCTGAAAAACACCTACTCATTACCCCGTCCACTGAGCAACAACTGGGGCCCATGACTCAGACAAATAAGGTGAATGTTTAAACACTTTGAACTTTGGGAAAGGCTGTCATGGAAAACTGAACTGAACAAAATGTTACACATAATTTACTGGAGTGAGACCTAGATCAGACGCTACATCAACACAGATTTAAAAGCTCTTCTACTAGAGCTTTCAGAGAAACAGGATCATAAATATATCTTTCCATACACCGTTCAAGCCTCTGCTTTGTGTGTCTCTGCAAAGAATCTAAGCAACTGTGCTACCAACTATCATCATTTACAGGCAATTAAACACAATTTCTTCATAAGACAACAAGGAACTTCAAGAAAAATACAGAACAATTAGAGCAACAAATTGAATTCAATTTTTTTTAAAGTGTCTAATCTATAATTGCAGGCAGGTAACCAAATAGCCTCGAACAGTGGGATGGGAAGAAAAAATGGTTTATATCTTTGGAAAGTAACATATTATTAATGATGGCCCATCCTCTCGCCGGCGGACGGTACGGGTGTTCGACCCGCCCCGTTCGCCGGCGAGAAGAAGATCTATATTCTTCCTCTGGCAGGATCAGAACCTGCGAGATCGTGCCGGAGGAAGAATCTTTTCACTACAAGACCGAGCATGAAGCCGGTCTTGTAGTGAAAATACCGGCTCGGAACAGGAAGTGACGTCAGTGACGTCACATCCAGCTCCCGTAACCAGGAACTATGCGTTCCAGGATGCGTTCCAGGGACCGGATGTGACGTCACTGACGTCACATCCGGTTTTTCCGATTCAAACACCCCGTCTAGAGGCGGGGAATTTGAATGTGTCCGCGAGCAGGCGGACGGCGGACTTCTTTAAAAGTCCGACCCGCCCGTTCGCAGACAGTCCAGGCCGATATTCGGCCATCACTACATATTATTAGTAGAGATGGTCGCAACATTTTAACTAGCTGACACCAACACATCCTTTGAAAATCAAAGGGAAGTGTCAAAGACAAGGCCATTGTGGTTTTTGTTCATTGTCAGAAAACCACAGTGGAGCCTAAAGCAGGGTACAGATGTACCCTGCAGCAGCGTGGTGACGCCATCACGCTGCTGTCAGGTATCGGCGGGGCTAGGAAGACAGCTCTGCTCTCCCCAGCTTAGCCGAAGCTTTGCCTGGAGACACGCGGTCTTCATGCAAAGCAACGGACATCGGCCGTATTTACGGTCATATGGATGGATTTGTCCCACTTGAAAACGGCGATGGGTGCATATTTCATGGGACAGATAGATGGTTGTGAGCGCGCACGGCACTCGAAGCGGCCATCGATCTGGCCCATATCTGCAGGTCTGTACCCTGCTTTAAAGTGGCCATACACAGGTCGATCTTTCAATCCATTCCAGAGCAATCATCAATGTGCATGTTCGCGGTGACCATTTGTTCGGGAATCTTTTGCAGCCAGCCTTTTTTAGATTGATCTTGCTTGATCAAACTGGGGACCAACATGTTGGTAATTCTCTGTTTGACTGCCATTACTTTGGATGGGGACTGAGGGACCACTTTGCGCAATTGATCCTGTTTGATAGTGCAAAGTAGTGCAAAAGGCTAAGCATTGATTCTCCCTTCGATCATTGAAAGCTGTGCTCAAGGGTTCATCGATTGAATGCACATCAACATGTGTATGCCCACTTTTAGAATAACAGAAACTGTATGATAATAAAGTTAGCATTGTTCATGTCTAAATTTGAATAATAACATAACAAAGACCTGAATACACATCAACATTAACACAATAAAGGCTCGGAACGATACATTGGGGGCTATGACAGCCCTGTCATAGCCCCCTTGCTGTCAGTGACTGGCTTGGGCACTTCTAAGTGGAGTGACTGGCTTAGTGGAGCCCTAGCCTTAGCTATACTAACAGCTTGAGCTGAGGTTGAATTTTAATATAAAAGATACATGTAAGATAGTCAATTGCCTCTCCAAATATAAAGGATCTGTTCACTGGCTTGCAGTATATTTGCCTAGTTGGTACCTGACAGCATACACAAATGAATGCTGAAGACAGGTGATTATTTTCTCAGCATATTTAGCAGGTCATCTAAATGTATTATAATCAGTTAAATTTGGTTGGCACTTAACTTAGCAAGCATTAACTATATAAACTGCATATCATCATACTTTTACTAGTCTTACAATAAGTCTGTATGTAAAATGGACAATGTACGGTATATATATATACACATACATAACAAACCCTGAATAAACTGAGTACTCCCCTAAAAGTATTTGTAACCATTTCTATCGATATAACCAACGGAAGCTTGCAGAGGTAATAGCCTATGACTCATTACTGCCTACAAGCAATTTTCAGTGTGGAGTCTGAAGCTGCATCTGTCTGTCTACTGTAACCAGTCTATCATTTGTAAGATGTCGATGACTGTAATGTAAATAGGTCTCTCTGTTCATAACATATACAGGCTCATTTACTAAGAAGAAAGAGAACACCAAAATGTTTATTAAGCCAATAAAACACTTCTTCTTTCATTATCAAAATTTTGGGGAAATAAAATTGTCCTGCCCTGCTCATAACTGCATACGTAGAGACCCTTGACTCTTCTAACCGTCGTTAGCCAAAAATTACTTAGTTTAAAAGCACATATTTGAGTTGTGGTTCTGTGTATTCTCAGATTTATAAGGCTTGAACACACCAAGATCTAATAATTATTGTTGAATATTTGAATTGCGACTATATTCAACAAATATTGTCTATTCGAGAATTTGCAAATTTCATGAATATGCTGGCGGATATTCGCAATTTGGAATATTCATGATATTATGCATCGGGAAGCTTATGAGCATCCATCAAGATTTTATATTTATAAGGCAAAATAAATACCACCATTCATTCATGACCATTAATTTCGAAGGTACCGTATTTTTTAAACCATAAGACGCACTTTTTCACCCCCAAAATTGGGGGGAAAAAGTGCCTGCGTCTCATTATCCGAATGCACGACCTCTCTCCCAGCACAGAGATTAGCCGGGGAGTTGGAGGAGCTGTCAGTTGAGACATGCCAGCCTGTGTCAGGCTTTCCCATCTGTACTGTATAATTGCCTATGCCAGCAGAGCTCAGAGCCCTGCTGGCATAAGCAATAAAGAGAGGGATAGATGAACTGCCATCTATCCCTCTCTCTGTGTCTGTGGAAACTGCAATCACTCTGCAGCTCCCACGGACACAGTAACAGCCAGCCGGAGAGGAGCGCAGAGGAGAGTAGTAGACTATGCAGCCCAGCCCCCCTCCTCCCGATCAGTATGAAGAATGACGTGTTGTGGTGAGAGTGTACTGCTGCTAGTGACACCTACTGGCTGAATTGAATATTGCATTCATTGAATTCATTGCATTAACCCAATTTATGTGAAAACTTATATATTAAATCTTTTTTTCCTGGTTTATCCTACCCTAAAAACTGTCTGGTTCGTCTAATGGTCCGGTGCGTCTTATAGTCCGAATACGGTAATCGCGATGAGATTAATTGCGAATATATTTTCACAATGCATGGCCAGACACTCGAATTGTGAATATTCATGAATATCAAATATTAGTAGAATTATTTGCAAAATATAGCAAATTTGACTATTGCCTATTCTGCTCATCCCTACTTATAATATATTAATTAATAGACAACCACAACGTAATCATTTTTGTCTTTAAATTTGCATGAAATTCAGCTTTAAGAAAGAATAACTCATAAGGAGTCAGTACTAGCTGGCACATTTAGAACTCATGCTTGTTAAATAGGAATCTAGCAATATAACATAAGAGACATTGGACATCTAATAGGCTTGAGTACACATAGGTTATTTTTAGGGGTAGGTTCCCTTTACCCAAACCATTTCTGTGGTATATCTGGATTCATAAAGCTCACACTTCCCAGCAGCTGGATGTTATATAACTTATCTTGGCATGCTGAATAAGTGTTAAGATTAGCAACACTGTTAAAAGAATGTCTTATAAACGTTGGGAAAAGAGTGAAATGGCAACCCACAAGCATATCTTTGTTTACTATAATGGCAATGGTAACTGTGGGGTCTAAGCTTTTAAATCAAAACTTTAGTTTCTAAGTGATTTTTTATGCTGAACAATGAGCTGTCAGCCTATGACATCCGCAAATAACCACAGCATGGGCTGTCAGGCATTTCTTCCTCTTGGCTGTCATAGCTCCAGGGCAAAGAAGTAAAATTCATTTGAGATACGTAGCCCACATTCTGTCATAGGGACCCAAACTGCATTCGGGAGGCTCTAGGCGTCTTGTGCTATGGAATTTGGCCATCTGCCGGCATCCTGCATTCCCACTCCCCCTGAACTGTGCAAAAATAGACATGGAAAGGAATTTTCTTATGCATCTCCAGGTTCCTCTGGCCCATCTAGAGTTCAGCAGAGGACAACCAGAGTTCTCTTCACATCCTATAGAGTTATCAGTAAAAATGATGTGACTTTAAAAATTATCCCCATGTAAGATTTATCTGAAGCGAGGGAGCGTTGCATGTGGAAGCACTTATCTTTGTAAGCCGTGCGGCCAGTGATGTCATACTGAGATTGAGACTAAACACAGTAAGGGAACCTAGTGATGTTGCATTCCCCGCTGTACATTTTATCCGAGTCATGAGTAAGCCATTCCCCAAGACTCACATACACATGGAAAATCTTATTCATCTAGCATGTTTCGGAACTTGGGATTTCAGTTTATTATTGCTATAGAAACCAATAACAATCAACCCACTGAACATTTCAAATAAAATGATAGATTTTCTAGGCTGTACACAGACTTCTCTGCCTAAATCTATATTTAGTTCAAGGCTTCACAGAATCTCGAATGTTCATATCCAGTTCACGTCATATCTAAAGCCAAAACCTTCTTTTCAAGCTTTAGGCAAAAGTGGTAAGTGGTTTAATCCTGTGTCAGGTCATCGTCTTATCAGCCATCTACATCCTCCTCATCCTGTCCCGATGCCTAATTATATTGATACTTAACGTCAAGATATATTCAAAATTTTTAGTTGTCATCAATAGAGATGGTCAAATTTATTTTCAAAAAAATTGACGATTTCTACTTAATTGCAAAGCCCCTGAACATGGTATCATCACTAAACTTGCTGGAGATAGAAAAGGGTTGGCAGTATACAAAAAAAAAAGTATGCCTCTAAAGCAGGGAACAGACGGCTCGATATTGAAGCCGTCCGATGTTCCCTGCAGCAGCGTGATGACATCATCAGCTCTGCTGTCTCTCCTGTCTCTCCAGCTCAGCCAATGCTTTGCATGGAGACCGGCAGTTTCCATGCAAAGCAACAAACATCTGCCGTGATTAGGGTCATGTCCGATAACCCTGTTTTCAAGCAGGATTGATTGGTCCCACTCGAAAAGTGGGATGGCTGCATATGATATGGGCCAGATAGATGGCCGTGAGCGGGCACTGCGCTCAAATCGGCCATCGATCTGGCCCATATCTGCATGTGTGTTTCCTGCTTTACACAAATCATTTTTGCATAAATTAAGTTCAAAGTCAAGTAAAAATTTGGAAAGTTGAAATTTTTACTTTGACTTTGTTTTTTTTCTCCTTATGTTCCCACAACCCTTCTCTACATCTCCAGCAATTTTGGTGATGATACCATGTTCAGAGGCTTTGCAATCAGCTCACAAAGTCAGCTAGTCGGAAAATTTGACCATCTCTAGTCATCAAATAGAGAAGTGGATAAATCTTCCAAAGGAAAAATGCACTTGTTTTGATGATTTGTCTATAAACAAATCTCACACTTTTAAAGAAGCAAAAGGAAAAAACAAAAAATATACATGGCAAACCCAAATTAATTAAAAAATGTATATACTATATTAAAATATCTCAAAAAGTCTTGGTATTAAAAATAACTTTAAGCGGACCTACCACCAGGAATCTATGTTTTCATGAATGGCACTAGAAGTGCCAATAATAGGGAGGATTGCAGTGAAAAAAAACCAAAAACGTACCTGTAACGAGCAATTTAGTAATATAATCAGGCATTCCTGTTCACTTCCTGGTTAATGGGCTCAGCAAAACCCGGCACCACGTCATAGCAGCACGTGATTTTTCAGTGTAAATCCAACACATGGTGGTGCAATATCGCGGGTGGCCACTGGGGGCGTTCAGTGATCTTCTATGGCAAAGCAGCTCACTGAAAAATCATGTGTTGTTGTGACGTGGTGCCGGCTTCTGCTGACACCATGAACCAGGAAATGAAGAGAAATGCCGGATTATATTCCTAAATTGCTCATTACAGGTACGTTTTTGGGGGTTTTCACTGGATTCCTCCCTATTATTGGCACTTCTAGTGCCATTCATGAAAACATAGATTCCTGGTGGTAGGTCCGCTTTAATGCAAAGCTGCATGTTCATGGCTAGGTAGACTAAAACGAGGGATAGTAAGATGAAATCTATATTAAGAAAAATAAGGATTTGCATATAAAAACCATCAGTAAACACATCTTCTAGCATCTAGCTGATGCCACTCAGAGGCCACGGTGAACTAATGATGGCTCCATTGAAGAATGCCATGGGTGTGTTGGAATGCAAACACACACAAGCCTCGGTCTGTGTGATATTATTGTATTATACTGAGACCAGATTCTTCATAGCAGTTCATGAATGCTTCACAGTAAGCAATATGATACCCCATGAATTTATTAATATACATTACATTAAATGAATACCAACTGAAGTTCTGTCTTGCATGGAAAGTATTTCTTTGATTATGGATGCAGAGGAGGCAGGAGAACAATGTTACCCCTGATAGACAAGAGTGCCAGGAGATGTATTCTCAGTTCTGCAGCATGATCAACCTACACAGCTGGCTAAAGCTGGCCATACACCTTTAGATCTCTCTGTCAGATATCCTTTAGATCTACCAACAACTATGTAATATAGGGTCCTTTGCGATTGAACACAGGTAGAATTGATTGGGTTAGAAAGTCCCTCATATTACATGGTTTGGGTAAAACAAAAGGAGATCTAAAGGATATCTGACAGAGTAATCTGAAGAGGTATGGGGACCCTAAAGCAGGGTACAGCTGCTTTATTCGAGCCGTCCTATGTACTCTGCAGCAGCATGATGACATCATCACGCTGCTGTCAGATATCGGCGGAGCTGGGGAAACAGCACTGCTCTCCCCAGCTCAGCTAAAGCTTTGCCTGGAGACCAGCGGTCTCTATGCAAAGCATCGGACATCGGCCGTGTTTACAGCCATGTCCGATATGGCTCGTAAACAACAATGGGAGAATAATACATGAGCCAGATAGATGGCCGTGAGCGTGCACGGCGCTCGAAGCGGCCATCCATCTGGCCCATATCTGCAGGTCTGTACCCTTCTTTAGACAATTGACAGCAGTTGAAGACATACAGGCAGACTTTTCATTTCATTCTATACAAAGAGACTTCTGGTGATTAAGTGGCTAAATAGAAGTAACCATATTAATATGTAGTGAGCTTTTTATGATTTGCTTTAATCCTAATCCCTCAACTGCATAAAATGCCAAGTGTGAGAACTTTGCTGGTGGTCTTCTAACAGCAGGCATTTCATTCACCAGGAATAACAAACCCATTCTAATCTTAATGTGAAATACAGTTTTACTACAAATGGGAAATTTACAGACACAGTGAGGAATGGGAAGTAATTACGAAATTTCGATTTCCTGCCCAACCTATTTAACAAAGGAACTGACCCATTTTAGCTGACCAAAGAACAATCAGCAACCAGATATTTCAGATGGCTGTTGTTACTTTAACAAACAAGAGGGAAATATAAAATGAATAACTTTGACTTGGCGCATATGTCTAACCATAAAGGCAAACATTTAATATCTCATGACATACCAGTCCTAGATATGTTGAGTGTATAGGTTTAGCACAGCTCAGGATGAAGGATTCTAAAAGTACCCATACACAGGTCGATTTTTCGTTCGATTCCCAAATTTAGATTAGTGTGTGCATTCATTGCAATTGTTCGGGTATCCAACACAAAGTCCCTTGTTTGATCGATCCCGCTTGAAAAAAAGGCCGATCGAACAGGAAAACAACATGTGGGTAAGTCCCTGTTTAATCAGCATTACTTTGGATGGGGCTTTCAGTAGATTGTGCAAAGTGGTGTGCATTGATTTGATCAAAAGAATGATCGGTTGACGATCTATTTCGTCATCACGACGCAAATGATCATTTGTCAATCGAACAGGCATCACTCCGTGTATGGACACCTTAATGGATATTGTGGTTTAAATGGGTGAAGAGGAACAAAATTAACCTCAACACAGTTCTTTTTATCATAGTACCATGATGCTCATTAAGGATGTACTACAGGACCAGCAGCTGAACACCATAAAAGAGCATACACCAGGGGAGATTTGCCAAACATCTGGTATTATAATGGGGCCCATAATATAGATTTGACAAGGTTATGTAAGACTAAAAGAACTACCAAGAAGGTAACCTGGCAAAGGATGCTAGAAGATTAGATGACCTCTGCTTGCTCTGCTTAGGTCATGAGATTTTTCTGACTTGAGGCTTTGCCATGTAAATGTTTTGGGATTTGCCTCCAGCTGTGTTTTACCATTGTGTTTACTAGTCAGAACATTTGCTTTTACTGTCTAGTAAAGGAAGTGCATTGGAGGGGTGACAGGAGAAAAGCTCAGAATGAATAGATAAACAATGCTGGTGCAGACTTTTACTGTACTCTACAGCAAAAGAATTCAGTGAGCAAACTGTGCCGGCACAAATATTCTTACTATATATGGACAAAGGGCCCCCCCATACACCTTACAATCCTACCATACAATTTCTGTACAATCCACTTTTCTTCTACCAAAACCATGTAATATGAGGATCTATCTAATCCTTCCAATCACTGTGTATTCTATCAGGGAGGACACTATACTGCATAGTTGTTGGTAGATCTAATGGAAATTGTATGGAGTGATCTAAAGGTGTATGGGGGGGCTTAGTGTCTAAAACTTTGCAACTAAAATTGTGGGCTTCTGGAAGGAAATGGACCTGTGTAAGTAAAACCACCTTACAAGATCTCAGATGTATTTATTATTATTATCTTGTATTTATATAGCGCCAACATATTGCGCAGCACTTTACGAAGAATATCACAAGAGGAGCTCACAATCCACAATGTCCCTACCATAGTCATATATACAGTGACTTGCAAAAGTATTTGAACTTTTCCACATTTTGCCACATTACAGCCACAAACATGAATCCATTTTATTGGAATGTGAAACGTGAAAGACCAATACAAAATGGTGTACACGTGAGAAGTGGAACGAAAATCATACATGATTCCAAACATTTTTTACAAATTAATAACTGCAAAGTGGGATGTGCATAATCATTCAGCCCCCTGAGTCAATATTTTGTAGAAGCACCTTTTGCTACAATTCCAGCTGCCAGTCTTTTAAGGTATGTCTCCACCAGCTTTGCACACAGAGACTGAAATCCTTGGCCATTCTTCTTTGCAAAACAGCTCCAGCTCAGTCAGATTAGATGGACAGCGTTTGTGAACAGCAGTTTTCAGATATTGCCACAGATTCTCGATTGGATTTAGATCTGGATTTTGACTGGGCCATTCTAACACATGGATATGTTTTGTTTAAAACCATTCCATTTTTGCCCTGGCTTTATGTTTAGGGTTGTTGTCCTGCTGGAAGGTGAACCTCCGCCCCAGTCTCAAGTCTTTTGCAGACTTCAAGAGGTTTTCTTCCAAGATTGCCCTGTATTTGGCTCCATCCATCTTCCCATCAACTCTGAGCAGCTTCCCTGTCCCTGCTGAAGAGAAGCACCCTCAGAGCATGATGCTGCCCCCACCATATTTGACAGTGTATGTAACTAACATAGTCATATAGCACAGTCTAAGGGTAAGGCTCCACTATTGACTGTCTATTGACTGTCAATGGGCTAAAACCCGCTGCAAAACCGGACATGCAGAAAAAGTGCGGACACAGAGCAAAATACGTGGCTGTAATACCACCCACATCCGCTCCCAAACTAGCCAAGTGAAGCCTAAACAGGGAACACTCGGCTCTATATTGGAGCCGTTCGAGGTTCCCTGCAGCAGCGCGATAACGTCATCATGCTGCTGTCAGATATTGGAGGATATAGCTACAGATATCATGTTTTTTTGCTGAATCATGTTCTACCCATGTCTGTGGAATCTGAAAGTCTTCCAACCTTAAGACATTTATTATCCTTTAATGCAAATATGTATGGTATGTAAATAGAACGTTTTCTCGGAAGACATTCTACTGCAAGTGAAGCATGTGATCGATTTGAATAGTTGATGTTTTGTACTTCTCTTAATTTTGTATCCTGTTCTGGTCTACACACAAACGGTTAAAATAATAAAGTGCAGTTGTTCAGGGAGGTACAAATTTATTAGCTGTTAAAAATGACAAAATGCTTCTCCATGAGTTCTCCAAGCGGACAATAAATATCTGGCTGAATAAGTTGCTCATATTTTCGTGAGTTTGGTTCACTCTTATCATAAGTCTAGAGCAGTCATGGGGAACCTTTAAGAGACTGAGTGCCCAAACGGAAATCCAAACCCCACTTAGTGCTGGTATGGCAATTTAACCTGAATTAAGCTGGCCATACACCTTCAGATTTCTCTGTCAGATTTCCTTCAGATCAGATCAGATCTACCAACAACCATGTAGTATAGTGTCCTCCCTGATAGAATACATAGTGATTGGAAGGTGTAGAAAGGTCCTCATATTACATGGTTTCGGTAGAACAAAATCTGATCTGAAGGAAATCTGTCAGAGAAATCTGAAGGTGTATGGCCAGCTTTACACACACAAGAAACATGTAAACACACTCTCTACTTTTATCAGATACAATAGGAGAGGGTAAGGGCTGCTGTGTGCAATCAGAAGTGAGAGGAAGAGAACTGACAGCATTGAGAGCCAATAGGCTGCAGTTAGTTACTCTGTGCTGGCTGACAGAGAGGGCTCCGAGTGCCACATCTGGCACATATGCCATAGGTTCGCCATCACTGGCCTAGAGTATATTTTTATTAGGTAGAACATTGGGGACATTGGCTTTTCCTTTCAGGACGAAACATGTCATTCTAAACTCCCAATATGCTAAGGCTCTCTACATTGGTATGCGTGAAGGCTCATTAAGGCGGATAATTAGAAGAAAAGACGTTACACTTTTCATTTTACAGGAACACACTAAAGGTTGATGCTTTGGATACCAATGTCCATTAAGCTAAACATAGAGCTCTGCCACCTTTCTGTTATATAAACATTACTTTTCAATGATAAACAGAGCATCATGATAGATCATCAGCCAACAGTAGCCTTGAATTAGCCAACGCTGGGATAACAACACACAGCTGTTTCCCAAACCATTGTGTTCATGTATATGTCAGACAGTCTGTTTTCCCAGTTAAAAAACAACAATAGGATAACACATTATGTGAATGCTAATCCTGTTTTCTGAATGCGTACATACCCCAAGCAGCAAAACACATTCCACATCAAATAGCGCAAACAGATTTAGCAGGCCACACATGTGGACATTAGGAAGGCCATCTTCAGGGTAAGGCAAATGAGATCATTTCCTCTTGCTTAAAGTTCTCAATGTCCCCCTGTATAGCCTTACACTATCTACAGGAGGGGCTGGTGCTACTGAAATGTAGTTATTTCCAGAACTTGTAACTGTACTCTTTACTGGAAGACCAAGAGTTCTGTATCTGGCGTCTGAGGAAGAATGCCTAGGTGACCACATAGAACCCTCAATGGACCCAATGCAGTGGTTCCCAAACTGGGGGGCGCGAAGGTATTCCAGGGGGGCGCAGGCCCTTATTCTTAATCGTGTTTGAATGGGGAGGGGGGGGGGGGGCTCGATAATGTTCCTAAATAGAAATGGGGGCCCTGCAAGGAAAGTTTGGGAACCACTGACCCAATGGAAGATTGAGCTAAGCGCTAGCATCATGCACTGTCCTCCACCTGTTGTTCATATGAAGTGAATAATCACAAACAATATTGTCCCATTCATATGAATATGTTATATACAAAGTAATGATTAAAACTGAACCTGCCTATATGCAGGATGGGTTTGTTGGTTGACGAGGACCTTTGGTTTTATTTATTTTTTAACAAAAACAAATGTGAACTCCAAATCAATTTCTAACTAGCAGTAATCAAATGCTGAAAATCTGAAAAAGGTTAGAATACTGCTACCTATACACTTTCACAAATGCCACTATTTGTAATAAAAGCCAACAATAAACAGCTGCTGGTACCGGTTTAAAATAAGGATTTACAGTGGCAACCAGACCTTCATTACAAATTCGGTGTCATGTCTAGATGAGATACTTGAGATACTCATTGAGATGAGATATCTGATGCACTGCACATGCAGTGAATTATATTCTATTGACATTTTCAGTGTTAGGGGGCTAGGGGATTTAGGTGAGGGGTTAGGTAGTTTGGCTAGGGGTAATGGGGTTCTAGGGGGTTAGGCTAAAAGATTCTTGGGGTTTGCATGAGGTGTTCTGGGGGTTTGAGGGCTCTGGGGGGTAGGGAATTAGAGTCAGGGGTGAGAGTGTTGGGCTGAGGGGTTAGGGGCTTGGGATAGGATCCTGATGTGCTACCCACACTATATGAATATGATCAAAGATCGGAGGTACCACAACTGAAATGGATAGATTCTGAAAAGACTGCACTGTCTATGGCTGGGGTGTCAAACCCAAAAACTCAGTAGGCCAAACTTTAAAAACTTGACTAAGTCATAGGCCAACTTTGTCATTTATTAATAAAATGCCAACCGCAGAATGTTTTCCTTCTCATCAAGCATCACCTCCCTAATGTTCTGCCCTGTGCACTGTCCTCTACACTGTGTACTGCTTAAAATTCTTGCCCCTGTACATGACGTGGGTGAGGTGGGCTGGGAGACCGATGCCCCTCCATTAACATGAAGGTCTATGGAACGACCCCCGCCCCTTCAACGTCACCGTGATGCAATCTGGGCGATGCCACAAACTCGGAAATGTGATTTTGAGAGTCGGCAGCTTTCCAGGTATATACCACCTTCACGCGATGCCTGGACACCTATCCCTTGGGACGAACCCAAACACCAAACGAACTGGGTTTGTCTCAAACACTAGGGAGATTGAACATTGAATCTGTAACAACCAATGGTACTAGTGTTAAACATGTAATATCCAATGTCAAATAAAAAGACACATCTGTAGCATTCATGTCTTGAATTACAATTTAAAAAAACTAAATCTCTCAAGCCAAATATTTTTGTAATTATAAAATGACAATGTGGGTCAGATTTGGCCCCAGAGTTTGACACGCCTGGCCTATAAGTAGCCATGGAAGATCTGATTGGGTGCTCATTCTTATATTTGCTTCAATACAGCAGGAGATCACACTTCTTGTTTTCCCGAAGTCATCCAATATTTACCGTATTTTTCGGACTATAAGACGCACCTGACCATAAGATGCACCCAGTTTTTAGTACAGGAAATCAGAAAAAAAATATTTCATTTGTTTAAATGAATGTGACAAAATCTCATGCAGTACCCCTTTTCAGCCACTAAAATGGTGTCACTAGAGAGCAAACTTTAGCGACTCTTCTTCCTCACACAGAGCACAGAGAGGGAAGGGAGGGGGAGCACCGGGGAATCTGCACTCTGGTCTCCCTGTCCCTTCTCTGCTGCGTGTGTGAGGAAGCTGCCAGCGAGTACAGCTTTCCACACATACACTCTGCATTGGCTAAATCTGCGGGGCTCTGCAAGTATAGCCAATACAGTTCAGCTCCCCACAGCTCTCTCTGCAGATGGAGATCACACAGCTGATCTCTTCTATCTGCTGGCTGATCTCTTCTCCTATCTGCCGGGAGAGCTGTCGGGGAGCCAAGTTGCGATCACTGGAGCCTGGATGGCCGTGGGTGGTCGCACATTCAGACAAAAGGACGCAGGCACTCCCCCCCCCCAATTTTGGGGGTGAAAAAATGTGTCTTATGGTCCGAAAAATATGGTATATAAATGGCATGTCAATACAGAAAATATTTATTTTACCCCCCACACAATGAGTACCTGCCTACAAACTTCAACATGTGGTATGGAGGAGCATGCATGATCATACCTAGTGCTACATGTTGTTTCCAGTACAAAACCTCCCCCAACTTTCATGATGGCAAACTAATCCTCATTTTTAAAATGCTTTTAAAAAAATATTTTTAAAAAACCAGAAATTATTTTTAATGACTATTCGATGAGCATATGCTTCCACAGTTTTACATTTATTTTGGAATTCCGTTTTTTTTTTCAGCTTTTGAAAAGTTCGCAGAGGTGGTGACATTTTCCATTTCCTTACCGTCTTGTATTTCCATTAACCACATTTTTTCATCACAGAAACTGGCTGTAATAGGTGACACCCTGATGACGGCTGACAGCTCTCAATTGTATGGAAAAGAGTTTAAAGCTTTGCAGGCATTTCTCTTTAGAGTGACCATTTACTATTTTTTTTCTGCTGATAAAATATCAGTGTGTGGATGTTGAGTAGTGAAAACTTACTAGAAGCTTGGCCATGTGTTATTCTAAGGAAAACAGCAGCATTTTTTTCACTTCCCAAACATACCTCCACACTCACCATGCAACATTCACCATACAGTTGTGTTCAAAATTATTCAACCCCCACAGAAATTGAGTGTTTTGGCCATTTTGACATTGATTTTGATCATTTCAGTCATCTTGCTCACATCATTATCAGTTTTATTCACCCCCCAAGTGACATTCATTCTTAGTACTTAGTACAACATCCTTTTCCAGTTATAACAGCTTTTAAACGTGAAGCATAGTGTGACACAAGTGTCTTGCAGCGATCTACGGGTATCTTAGCTTATTCTTCATGGGCAAAAGCCTCCAGTCCAGTCACATTCTTAGGCTTGCGCGCTGGAACTGCTTTCTTCAAGTCCCACCAGAGGTTCTCAATCGGATTTAATTCTGGTGACTGCGATGGCCACTCCAAAATGTTCCAGCCTTTTATCTGCAACCATGCTCTAGTGGACTTGGAGGTACGCTTGGGATCATTGTCCTGTTGAATGGTCCAACGTCTCCCAAGCCTCAGGTTTGTGACAGACTGCATCACATTTCCTTCCAATATCTCCTGGTACTGAAGAGAATTCATAGTACCTTGCACACGCTGAAGCTTCCCTGTATCTGCAGAAGCAAAACAGCCCCAAAGCATGACTGAGCCCCCGCCATGCTTCACAGTAGGCAAGGTGCTCTTTTCTTCATAGGCCTTGTTCTTTCTCCTCCAAACATAGCGTTGATCCATGGGCCCAAACAGTTCTAATTTTGTTTAATCAGTCCACAGAACACTATCCCAAAACTTTTGTGGTTTGTCCACATGACTTTTGGCATACTGCAGTTGACTATTCTTATTCTTTGGAGACAGCTTTGTTTGGGTGCAAAGGTAGGGGACATAAAACTGGCTAGGTGGTGAGGTTAGGGATGAGAAGATATGATTTCAGGGCTTGTTTGAACGTGTTAAAAGTACGAGGAAGTGTAATGTGACCAGGGAGAGAGTTCCAGAAGTTACCTTAAAGTCTTAAAGCGGCTGGTAATGATGTCATGAGTGGGGACGTCATTAGGTCAGCGGAAGAGCGAAGGGGAAATGTATTGAACCAGCAACAACCAGGTTTATTAATAGAATGAAAAATGTACAATGGCAGGAAAGGTTTGATTTAAGGTATTGTTAATATGAATTCATTGTACATAGACAGTGCTTGTGTGGGCTGATGGGACAGTAGCAGCTGTCTGGGAGGCGCGAAGAGGAAGGATATGAGCAGAATATAACTCTGACTTTCCTCACCTTTGTGTTATGTCAATGATGCTGATGGGAGTATAATGAGCACAACTGCTGGCAGAGATAATATGTGTAGATGTCTATGTGGTTTAAGTAGAAGAAGAATACTGTGTTTCCCCCAAAAATAACATTGTATTATATAAATTTTTGCTCCCAAAGATGCTCTATGTCTTCTTTTCTGGGGATGTCTTATTTTTCTATGGAGAAGAATACGGCACTGGGGTATCAGGTGGGAGGATCATTTAAAATGACACAGGAGGATCAGAGGGGGGGGGATTACCATTTTAGTAACCCCACTCTGATCCTCCTGTGTCATTTTGATTGCCCCCTCTGATCTCCCCTGTCCAGAGTTACAGTACTGTATCTTCAGGGGTGCCTTATTTTCAGGGGGGATACCTTTAATTTCAGAGTGAGGCAAAAATGTAAGGGTGCATTATTTTCAGGGGATGTCTTATTTTCAGGGAAACAGGGTAGATGTCACAATAAGAGAAATGTCAAATATCAAAATTTTTCATTTTAATTTTTTTTTCTGAAGCTATATAAACATTAAATCTATCAATAAACGTTTTCTTAATAGAGTCACACAATTTCCACCACCCAGGCTTTACATATTTAGGGGGGAAGTTGCCTGAAAGTATGAAAAATTCAAACGTATGTATATAAACCAAATACTATTTATGATACCCCTTGATTCTTTCATGATGCCACAATAATCCTCATTTTTAAAATGCTTTTTAGCTAACAGAAAGACAATTATTTTTAATGACTCTAATATCAATGAGCATATGCTTCCACAGTTTTACATTTATTTCGGAATTCCCTTAAAGTGGACCTGCCACCATAAATTCATCATTAGATTAATGACACTAGAAGTGCCGATAATAGGAATGCATAAAAAAAACCCAAAAACGTACCTGTAAGATATAATTTAAGATGATCCCTCACAGCTCCTCCTCTCTCCCTGTCTTGCTCCGCAGCGCAGTCGCAGAGATAGATGGGTAAATCAAATCTCGGCTCTGCATTAAACTTATTTTCCCATAGAAAACCATTATAAACTCCCATAGTGGCCACTTGCGATATTGCACCCTGTGCTAACCCCCGGAAGCCTGGCAGATAAAGATGGAATCTCTTATATGGTTCCAGGTAAGCAGATTTTCCAGGATTGTGAAGCACTACACCACCACCATCATAAAAGCTCAGAGGTAAGTTAAACTTTAACTTTACATACCGGTATATATTTTTTAGATTCTGAGTATACAAAATCTTTGTACTGAAGAAGAGTTGAGAGCTTCCAATTTGGAGATTCTTGACACTTGATGACAACATTTAATAAACATTTTACTTCCAATCTCTGTGTGTCTGAACGAGAACCAAACAATCATTTGTTGCCATTTAATTAACCTCAGATTCCCAAGCAATCTGATTGTTTCATTAGAATTGTGTTAAGATTGGAAGTAAATTGGCCTAGTGCCGTGTGGGCAACTGAGGTGATATGAAGGGCCACAAGTGCGGACCTCGGCATCACTAAAGGGCCGCACATAACATGTAGGACCGCCAAAGTTGATTAGGAAAGCCGGGTCAGCGTGTGACCAGTACACATGGTGATATATGGAATGCCCCATATATATCAACAAAGGTTATGTGCCTCATAGATATTATCAAAGAAGTCTAGTGGAAGCATAGGCACTCAGGCGCTGTCTGGGTCACTCATTAACTTTCACATATGCCAAGTGGCATGCTCAGCTGGAGCATGTCTCTCTCCTCCTCTTAACTCTCTTAGAGGTTCCAAGGCGAGCATGCGTCGGTGGAGGATCGGTGAACAGGTGAGTTCCTATGCCGGTTTTTGGGGCCGCAAAACAACACCCTGGGGTCTAGTGTATATCTTTTCCATGACCAAGTTGTTGAAAGAACAAACCTGCACTAACTTTGACCACCATGGTACCAAATCCATGTAGCAGAAGACACTATGGCATCCAGTGCCAGGAAACAAGTACCGTGTTTGTTTATCCTGGATAAAGATATAACTGCTTTCATAGAAACAATTCTATTTCTGCAGTGCTTTGTAAAATTGAAATGTCTTTTTTTGTTTTCACATAGATGGAAACAGTCCAGAGCTTCTGCAGCGTTCCAAACGCTAGAATGGGATTTAATAAAGACATTTTCACTAAATGACAGTCCTGGTAACAACACAATATTATGCCTCAAGCACACACATCAGAGACAGGGTTGCATAGAATTTGTGAGTATCTGCTATTGTTTTTATATGTTATGTTATTGATTGTGAGTGACTTGTAAAAGGGGATTTTCCCAATATGTAACTGATTTTTACCTATTTGAGAACTGCCCATTCAAAACATCTACTACATAGACCAGTGATGGGAAAACCTATTGCATGCATGCCAGAGGTGGCACTCGGAGCCCTCTCTGTGGCACGCAAGCTGTCAGCCAGCACAGAGGAAAGAACTGCAGCCTATTGGCTCTCAATGCTGTCAGTTCTCTTCCCCTCTCTTCTGATTGCACACAGCGCTCCATACCCTCTCCTATTCTATCTTATAAGACAGTAGAGTGTGTGTTTACATGTTTTGTGTGTGTATATGAGTTGTGTAATTCAGGTGAAATTGCCATGCCACTGGCACTTTGAGATAAATAAGTGGGGTTTGGGTTTCAGTTTGGGCACTCAGCATCTAAAAGGTTCGCCTCTACTGATGTAGACCTGCTGTTATAAATGATTAAAAAAGTAACTACAGGATTCACAAGGGATAGGGTTTATGTGTGGAAATTAGATGTACATTGTGGTACAGAGGGCCTATGTAAATTGGTAACTGTTAATTGGTGATATCCCCTCCCTGAGTACAACCCTGTAAGAAAAGTAAAAATAAAACGTGTGTATTAGGCAAATTATGTCTTGGAACTCAAGGCAATATCAAACATATTAATCTTATACACAACAGTAATATCCCAAACACTGCCAGTTGGATCCTTACTAGGTTCTTGTGACAGTTATTTGGAGATTAGGAAGTGAAAAGGAAAAACTTGATGACCAGAGTAGCAAGGAGTCTCAAAGGAGTCACTTAATGCTAGGTAGGATTCTAAAGCAATATCTGCTAAGACCAGCTTGTCACTGATTGCCATTTTCCCCTCTAAAAATGTCAATAGAGATCTGCCCTTGCCAACGCATGCATATTTGAGGACCAGCCATTATCAGAAAGAATAGGGTCAAAATGAATGCTTGCTTACAGAAAATCTTGAACTATCTTGTTGGATACAGCTCCTGGCTTTCTTTAGATTCCTCATATTCCTCCTTTATCCATGCACAGTAGTGGTTGCTAAATAAACTGACCCTAGGGCACCTATATAAATTGGGTAGGAACTTTAGATTGTAGGTTCCTTAATGGATATAAAAACCATTGCAGAATATGCCAGTGGGTAGTAAATAGATAAACCAACTATAATAAATATAGGACCAGCTTTATGACAATCCAATTACCCTTAACTGATGATACGGTTTGGCTCTATTTTTCAATTTATGCCACGGAACATGCCACTACACAACAAAATGTTCATTTTCTATCAGGAAAATGTTTTCTATGGCTGGGGTACATATGTAAGAGCAGAGTTCTGCAGGCATTCATATCTATTTGCAATTGTTCTCCAGGGCACATACTGAAACTACAAATTCAGGAGTTTTCTGCGGGCACCAGATGTTTAAATCAGCTACAAAAGGGCTGAGGCAGTCACAAGAAAATGATGACTTGTGAAGTAGTAAAAGACGTTTAACTATAAAACCACCAGAATTATATTAACCTCTGATATATATTAAGATTTAATATTGTAGCATATGTAGAGTGTTGTACCGTGTTAGCCATCAATAAATATAAAGTCATTAGAGAAGCAAGCTTTCGGGATGTCGCAGATCCCTTCTTCAGGCTACAACAATTCTGGTTTTAGAAGTTCACATTTTGTTACAATATTTATGTCTTTGTAATTTTTTGTGTATAAATGTGAGCTTCTAAAACCAGAATTGTATTAGCCCGAAGAAGGGATCTGCAACATCTCGAAAGCTTGCTTCACGGCATCACTTGACTTGAGCCAATACACGGTATCACTTGACTTGAGCCAATACACAGTATCGCTTGACTTGAGCCAATACACAGTATCACTTAAACACCAAACTCTCTTTATTTATCGATGGCGGGCTTGTTTTCACTGGTGCGATCCCGCACGTTTGTAACCGCACGATAAACGCGCGGCCGCAAGCGCTATCAAACGCATCCATAGGAAACTTCAATATAGTTTCCATTGGTGCGTTTGCGCAAGGCATGCGTTTTCGCATCCACAAAAAACGCACCAATGGAAACAAGGCCTGACACGGTACAAAACTCTGCATATGCTACAATATTAAATCTTCAGTTAGCCAATAAACTGTATCACTTGAACTCCAAACTCTATATTGTAGCATATGTAACACATGCCTGTAAAAGACAACTATTTATTTACTAATACAATAATTAACCCTCTTAGACAATCCTTTAATATATTAATTATGGCTTTAGGGACAGTTTAATGGGGTGGAATGAGAAGTGAACATTGTTGTGACCTGCTCTAGTACCTTTGAACCTTCTGCCCTGGGGCAGCACAGCGGGCTTATTAAACTAACTAAACTAGGAAAAGATTCATTGCATGTAGGCAGTAAACTTTAGTGTCCCCAGGGTGTGATAATAAAGTTCTAGATAGGATTCACAGCTTCTCAATGTGCCTTGTTTTCAGAAACAACACCATACTTTTGGGTTGGCTGAGTAAACAAGGCGTCCTTTTTCTTCACACGTATATCAAATTGGACAGGTGTTCCTGTGGGGATAGTGCCAGCCTTCAGTAAAGGTTTATTATAGGGAAGTCAAAGTTTCTTTTTACTGATACTGGTCGCCATCATCATATTCTTAACTGGTTAGCCAAACCAATACAATACAAGACAATGGTCCTCTAAAGCCCCCCATACAGGGATTAATTTTCGTGCGATCGATGAATGATCAATCACAGCGTGGCCATGCAATGAATTGTTTATCGAATCAATGTGCACCACTTTGCACAATTGATTCCCGGTCGATACTTTGAATGGGAACCCAGGTCCCCTTTCAAAGTAATGGCGATGAAACAGGGATTTACCAAACTGTTGGTTCCCTGTTTGATTGACATTTCTTCAAACGTGGTCAATCGAACAAGGGTTTTCACGTTCGATTTTGCAGGTGGCAATCGACCATTTGAGAAGCGAATGAGACAGGAACATCCATTGTTATTGAGGACTACTAGAGTCTGCTCACTACCTATATCAGCGGTGTCAAACTCAAATACACACAGTGCACCAAAATTTAAAACTTGGACAAA
Organism: Ptychadena robeensis; assembly: GCA_036250615.1. Lineage (NCBI taxonomy): Eukaryota > Metazoa > Chordata > Amphibia > Anura > Ptychadenidae > Ptychadena > Ptychadena robeensis. Next base: position 27,867,499 of record CM070037.1, on the reverse strand, counting down.
GTCATGGGTCAACCTTAATATTCATGGAATAGATGTCTACAATTGGTTTTCCTTCTCATCAGACAGGACTATGAACCTTCTTATATGAAAACAACAAAGTTTTTCTTAAACATTTAATCTGGAACATGAAAAACATAATATTATAACACATACAGTATCAAATGTAGAATAAAAGACACAACTGTGCCATTAAAGGTGCCCATACACAGATTGATACCCATTCGATTAATGAATGAACGATTCAGTAAAATTGTAAAAATAATACAAATGTATTGCACTGTGGGCCAGAGATTAACACCTCGACCTGAAGCATTGGAGAGAATATGAAAGTGCCGGCTCATGAGGCAGAAAGGGAAAAATAAGTAGCCTGCCTTTTACTGGGAGTTGAAGAATTAACCCCTTGCAGTATGGGGGCAGATAAACTACAAGGGTATTTTTACATTTCCTTGAAATGTTTCCTTCTAATACAAGATGAGCACCTTGATACTCTCATTGATTTAATAAAGAAATGCCCCTGATTTGTGCATTTGATTCTGAAGCAATTCATGGATATCAGTTAAATGTAAAGGAACAATCCACAAACTCAGGTATTAACAGTCAGTTCAGATCACTACAATAATAGTTCTACTCTGTAAGTCTGGTAAGAATTCAAGTAGTGACATTAGATTGTGAGCTCCTCTGAGACACTTCGTGATATGACTATATATGCTCTGTAAAGCACTGCGTAATATGTTGGTGCTATAAAAGTACAAGATAATTATATAATATCTCAAGCAACAGCAGCATTGGAGGAGACAGATGGCAGCTCTTAGGAATTGTTTCCATTATACGTCGGGACCCCTACGCTAAGCGTATACCTATGTAAAGGCTGAATGTACTCGACTATGTTCAGCCTTACACCGGCGGATCGGCTCAGCGCAATGAAGACAGACCCCTCCGCCGAGCAGGTAAGTCTATCCGTTACGTTGGGACCTCCCGCTAAGCGTGTACCTAAGGGGTCCCAACGCAATGGAAACAAAGCCTTACCTAGGGCATCCTTCAGATGAGCTGGATGGTTGCACATATTGTGTCACAGTACTGTAAGAACAACACATAATCTACCACATGTGGCCTCTATTACTGGTCCTATAGGTTTGTGTTTACATTTACAACTGAAAAAAGAGCGTCTCCTTGGAATTCATAGAAAGGGAAGCCTACAGTATTCCCCAAAACGAAATAAAATTCCTGCTGAATGACCCTGTAAACACAACTTTGAATGTTGGGTTGACTGGTGGTCTTTGCTTCCTCTTTCACATGTAATATACAACCTTTACAGTCCTTTGTTTTCTTTTTGCACAATGCAAACTGACTTTAGTTTCTGAGTACTCAGTATGTTTTTTTATAGTTTTAATTCAGAATGCAGCTTGAATGTTTGTAAAAACGTATAAAAAAAAGGGAGCATGCCTCGGCTATTATCTTTCATACAGACAGTTGGCTCGGTTACAAGGACATGTCACATACAAAAGTTTGCTTTAAAGCTTTACTACATCTGTTGCATACTGAACAAGCAAGGCAGTGTATAGCAATGACAGTCACTTCTTTGCCGTGTAATTGAGCAATTATAAAACAACACAAAGCAATCTGCTAAACACAGCTCGGAGTCAAAGAAAATTACCTTGCATAAATTGCTTTAGGCGTGTTATTAATATGTAATTAGAAAGGGTATGGCTAACGTTTTAGCATAAGGCGACCTTCATATTTCACATCCAGATGTTTCAGAGATGTACTACCATACTCCACAATAGTGTTGAGCGGCATATGGTATATTCGAGTTCGTGTAATTTCGCAAATATATTAACCCTCTGGGCGGTTTGAGCTTTTCGCGCCATTTTCAATGGCACGAAAAGCCGTTTTACCTGCAATCGCGGCGGAGTACACTGTACTCCGCCGTGCTTGCCGGCTCTCCGCCCAGCCCTCTACACACCTCCGGTGTCAAATAGATGCCGTAAGTGTGTGGAGAGGAGAGCGGCGCCCCCTCCATTAACATGGATGTCTATGGCGCCGCCCCACCCCAGAAGGGCTCCTGTAGAAGAGCCGCCGGAACACAGAGAGGCGGCGGTTGTGCACGATCCACGAACTGAGTTCGGGCAAAACGCTAGGGAGGTTAAGGAATATTGAAAATTTTTTAAATTACATTTAACTGTATTCTATTGCCTTACATCACATGGAACCAATCGCAATTATTTGCAAAGATTTGTGAATAATTTTTACAGCCTTACAGCTTCTCTTCTTCATTCTATATATATTCTATATCTATTGTATCTTAAGCCCCCCATACACCTTAACATCTATCCATACAATTTCCATTACATCTACCAAAAACTATGTAGTATAGTGGCCTCCCTGATAGAATACATAGATATCACTGCTATGTAGTGCCGGGTCCTCCCTGATAGAATGCATAGTGATTGGAAGGTTTATATCACTGCTATTTAGTGCCGGGCCCTCCCTGATAGAATACATAGTGATAGGAATCACTAAAGTTGCCAATGACCTGCTCACTGCCAAGGCCAAAGGCAACTTTTCTTTGCTTTTTCTGTTGGATCTCTCTTCTGCCTTTGACACTGTTGACCACCCGCTTCTTCTACAGACCCTGCACTCTATTGGTATTCGTGACTCTGCACTCTCCTGGTTCTCCTCCTACTTGACTGACCGATCCTTCCAAACCTCCTTCAATGACTCCTCTTCTTCTCACACCCCCCTCCCTGTTGGCGTCCCACAAGGCTCTGTCCTTGGCCCGGTTCTTTTCTCCCTCTATACCTCCTCTCTTGGCAAACTCATCTCATCCTTTGGTCTGCAATACCATCTATATGCTGTTGACACCCAAATCTATCTTTCTACCCCGGCCTTCACTCCCTCTGTCCTTGACAACATCTCTCAGTGCCTATCGGCCAACTGAGTGCCTATCGGCCATCAATCTGAGCAAAACTGAACTCATTATCTTTCCCCCTTCACCTTCCAAGCCCCCACCCAACATCTCACTCACTTACAGTTAATAACACCGTCATCTCCCCTATTTCACAAGCTCCTGCCTTGGTGTCACCTTTGGCCCTGCGCTCTCCTTTACCCCCACATACAGAACATTGCTAATCCTGCACTTCCGGTCCGCACTCTCCAAAATCCGCCCCTTTCTCTCCCCAAGACCAACTAATCCTGTACACGCTCTCATCAATCTCTCTCTGGAATACGAACATCATCCTCTCTGGTACCCTCAAATCACTAACTCCCTCTTCATTCCATCATGAATGGGCGCTAGACTCACTACTCCTCTAACCGCTCCCATCTGCTGCTCTCTACACTGGCTTCCCATTGTCAGAGAATTAAATAAAGTCCGGTCTTGCTTTTAAACACTCCAACATCCTTCCTCTTTACATCTCCAACTGGTACACAAAATAAAACACCGCTAAACCCGCCCCATCCAGCTCCTCAGTGACCTACTAATGAACACCCCACTCATAACCTCAATCACATGAACGGCTCCAAGACTCTTAAGGGCCACTCTACTGGAACTCCCTCCTCGCCCACAGACTCTCCTAACCTGCCGCTTCAAAAAACTCTAAAAACCCACCTCTTCAGCCTATCCTACCCATCTTCTTCTAAACATCACACATGCCATAACACCCCACCCACCTATTGTACAACCTTGTCCCAACCATAGATTGTAAGCCCGTACGGGCAGGGTCCTCTATTCCTCTTGTGTCATAACCTGACCTGTGGTTAACTGGTTGATCTCATCTAAAAAAAAATTGTATAACAGCGCTGTGTAATATGCTGCAGCATATATAAATAAATGTTCATAATAATAATAATAATAATAGGAAGGTTATAATCACTATGTAGTGCGGGTCCTCCCTGATAGAATACATAGTGATTGGAAGGTATATATCTGCTATGTTAGGCGGGTCCTCCCTGAGAGAATACAATGATTGGAAGGTATAATATCAAAATCATGTAGTGCCAGTCCACCTGATAGAATAATAGTGTTGGAAGGGATATATCACTGCGCTGTAGTGGTCGGTTCCTCCCTGATAAAATACATCGTGTTGGTGTATATATCCC